>JAWZYT010001444.1:0-195000 GCA_034508575.1 Petrolisthes manimaculis | reverse complement strand
CACTAAACTGGTTGAGTAACTGACCTAATTCTTTGAGCTCGTCTTGGCACCACCAATATATACAATACTTGAAATGGTTTGGCGCTCCTCTGGATCCGTGTCAATTCCTTTCATCTATTTCACTGTCCTTGCTTTCCTTTTTTGTCCCTCGTGCTTATTGTCCTTCCTTTCTGTCTGGTTCTCTTTTGTACTACCGGTAATGTATACGATCTTTAAGGAGTTCATTAATACACTTTTGGAGGCAACTGTACAATGGAGGCTTTAAGTACAAATAAACTTTTTTCACGTTAGTATTCTAAATTATCCTCATCATTGCCGTGAATTTTCTACCACTCTTGTGTTTAAGGGAACCCTGTGATGCAGCTAAAAAATAGAGATAAATGAGTCCTTCAAATATATCCACGAAACACCACCTATATAGAAGGAGCTTGTTTCTTGGAATGTTCAGGAGGAATCAGAAGCCTCCAATTCTCATACACAGAAACAGGGTTCTTAAGTGTATACTCGTTCGTTCCCTTCCCTCACTTGTCTGTATATTAGGGTTAGCAGATATCGACAGGCTGATCGACTATGAGATGAATTAATCAGAACTAACAAACATTCAACTTTCACCCAAATGTCAGAAGCTAATACTACTTACTGTCAGGTGGCATCGACCACAGTCTAATTATAAAGTCTCAACATCCATAACCTTTGGTGCATGTGACTTATAAACAAGATAGTTTGGAAGTTATTGATTTATACTGTTTAATATTCAGGTGTGCTAAGAAGAGGTTCAAGACGAAAGTATACAATCATTTGGTACTTTGCATCGCCTTGATTCCTCCAAAAATATTACATGAAACGAGACCAGATGAATTAAATAAATTATGGTGGCCTGTTGCTGAAAGTAGTTTGGAGGAATAATTTGCTGCTGATTTACCAACACTGTACTTCTCCCTTAAATAGTAGAGTTTAAATCGTGGAGTTTAAATCGTGGAGTTTAAATCGTGGAGTTTAGATAGTGGAGTTTAGATAGTGGAGTTTAGATAGTGGAGTTTAAATCGTGGAGTTTAAATCGTGGAGTTTAAATCGTGGAGTTTAGATAGTGGAGTTTAGATAGTGGAGTTTAGATAGTGGAGTTTAAATCGTGGAGTTTAAATCGTGGAGTTTAAATCGTGGAGTTTAAATAGTGGAGTTTAAATCGTGGAGTTTAAATCGTGGAGTTTAAATCGTGGAGTTTAAATCGTGGAGTTTAAATCGTGGAGTTTAAATCGTGGAGTTTAAATCGTGGAGTTTAAATCGTGGAGTTTAAATCGTGGAGTTTAAATCGTGGAGTTTAAATCGTGGAGTTTAAATCGTGGAGTTTAAATCGTGGAGTTTAAATCGTGGAGTTTAAATCGTGGAGTTTAAATAGTGGAGTTTAAATAGTGGAGTTTAAATAGTGGAGTTTAAATAGTGGAGTTTAAATAGTGGAGTTTAAATAGTGGAGTTTAAATAGTGGAGTTTAAATAGTGGAGTTTAAATAGTGGAGTTTAAATAGTGGAGTTTAAATAGTGGAGTTTAAATCGTGGAGTTTAAATCGTGGAGTTTAAATCGTGGAGTTTAAATCGTGGAGTTTAAATCGTGGAGTTTAAATCGTGGAGTTTAATTAGTGGAGTTTAAATCGTGGAGTTTAAATCGTGGAGTTTAAATCGTGGAGTTTAAATCGTGGAGTTTAAATCGTGGAGTTTAAATCGTGGAGTTTAAATCGTGGAGTTTAAATCGTGGAGTTTAAATCGTCGAATTTAAATCGTCGAATTTAAATCGTGGAGTTTAAATCGTGGAGTTTAAATCGTGGAGTTTAAATCGTGGAGTTTAAATCGTGGAGTTTAAATCGTGGAGTTTAAATCGTGGAGTTTAAATCGTGGAGTTTAAATCGTGGAGTTTAAATCGTGGAGTTTAAATCGTGGAGTTTAAATCGTGGAGTTTAAATCGTGGAGTTTAAATCGTGGAGTTTAAATCGTGGAGTTTAAATCGTGGAGTTTAAATCGTGGAGTTTAAATCGTGGTGTTTAAATCGTGGTGTTTAAATCGTGGAGTAATAATCGTGGAGTTTAAATCGTGGAGTTTAAATCGAGGAGTTTAAATCGAGGAGTTTAAATCGAGGAGTTTAAATCGAGGAGTTTAAATCGAGGAGTTTAAATCGAGGAGTTTAAATCGAGGAGTTTAAATCGAGGAGTTTAAATCGAGGAGTTTAAATCGTGGAGTTTAAATCGTGGAGTTTAAATCGTGGAGTTTAAATCGTGGAGTTTAAATCGTGGAGTTTAAATCGTGGAGTTTAAATCGTGGAGTTTAAATCGTGGAGTTTAAATCGTGGAGTTTAAATCGTGGAGTTTAAATCGTGGAGTTTAAATCGTGGAGTTTAAATAGTATAGTTTAAATAGTGGAGTTTAAATAGTGGAGTTTAAATAGTGGAGTTTAAATAGTGGAGTTTAAATCGTGGAGTTTAATTAGTGGAGTTTAATTAGTGGAGTTTAAATCGTGGAGTTTAAATCGTGGAGTTTAAATCGTGGAGTTTAAATCGTGGAGTTTAAATCGTGGAGTTTAAATCGTGGAGTTTAAATCGTGGAGTTTAAATCGTGGAGTTTAAATCGTGGAGTTTAAATCGTGGAGTTTAAATCGTGGAGTTTAAATCGTGGAGTTTAAATCGTGGAGTTTAAATCGTGGAGTTTAAATCGTGGAGTTTAAATCGTGGAGTTTAAATCGTAGAGTTTAAATCGTGGAGTTTAAACCTTGGAGTTTAAATAGTGTAGTTTAAATAGTGGAGTTTAAATCGTGGAGTTTAAATCGTGGAGTTTAAATCGTGGAGTTTAAATCGCGGAGTTTAAATAGCGGAGTTTTAATCGTGGAGTTTAAATCGTGGAGTTTAAATCGTTGAGTTTAAATCGTTGAGTTTAAATCGTGGTGTTTAAATCGTGGTGTTTAAATCGTGGAGTTTAATTCGTGGAGTTTAAATCGTGGAGTTTAAATCGTGGAGTTTAAATCGTGGAGTTTAAATCGTGGAGTTTAAATCGTGGAGTTTAAATCGTGGAGTTTAAATCGTGGAGTTTAAATCGTGGAGTTTAAATCGTGGAGTTTAAATCGTGGAGTTTAAATCGTGGAGTTTAAATAGTATAGTTTAAATAGTGGAGTTTAAATCGTGGAGTTTAAATCGTGGAGTTTAAATCGTGGAGTTTAAATCGTGGAGTTTAAATCGTGGAGTTTAAATCGTGGAGTTTAAATCGTGGAGTTTAAATCGTGGAGTTTAAATCGTGGAGTTTAAATAGTTGAGTTTAAATAGTTGAGTTTAAATCGTGGAGTTTAAATCGTGGAGTTTAAATCGTGGAGTTTAAATCGTGGAGTTTAAATCGTGGAGTTTAAATCGTGGAGTTTAAATCGTGGAGTTTAAATCGTGGAGTTTAAATCGTGGAGTTTAAATCGTGGAGTTTAAATCGTGGAGTTTAAATCGTGGAGTTTAAATCGTGGAGTTTAAATCGTGGAGTTTAAATCGTGGAGTTTAAATCGTGGAGTTTAAATAGTGGAGTTTAAATAGTGGAGTTTAAGTAGTGGAGTTTAAATAGTGGAGTTTAAATAGTGGAGTTTAAATCGTGGAGTTTAAATCGTGGAGTTTAAATCGTGGAGTTTAAATCGTGGAGTTTAAATCGTGGAGTTTAAATCGTGGAGTTTAAATCGTGGAGTTTAAATCGTGGAGTTTAAATCGTGGAGTTTAAATCGTGGAGTTTAAATCGTGGAGTTTAAATCGTGGAGTTTAAATCGTGGAGTTTAAATCGTGGAGTTTAAATCGTAGAGTTTAAATCGTGGAGTTTAAATCGTGGAGTTTAAATCGTGGAGTTTAAATCGTGGAGTTTAAATCGTGGAGTTTAAATAGTGGAGTTTAAATAGTGGAGTTTAAATAGTGGAGTTTAAAACGTATAGTTTAAATAGTGGAGTTTAAATAGTGGAGTTTAAATAGTGGAGTTTAAATAGTGGAGTTTAAATCGTGGAGTTTAAATCGTGGAGTTTAAATAGTATAGTTTAAATAGTGGAGTTTAAATATTGGAGTTTTAATCGTGGAGTTTAAATCGTGGAGTTTAAATCGTGGAGTTTAAATCGTTGAGTTTAAATCGTGGTGTTTAAATCGTGGAGTTTAATTCGTGGAGTTTAATTCGTGGAGTTTAAATCGTGGAGTTTAAATCGTGGAGTTTAAATCGTGGAGTTTAAATCGTGGAGTTTAAATCGTGGAGTTTAAATCGTGGAGTTTAAATCGAGGAGTTTAAATCGTGGAGTTTAAATCGAGGAGTTTAAATCGTGGAGTTTAAATAGTGGAGTTTAAATAGTGGAGTTTAAATCGTGGAGTTTAAATCGTGGAGTTTAAATCGTGGAGTTTAAATCGTGGAGGTTAAATCGTGGAGTTTAAATCGAGGAGTTTAAATCGAGGAGTTTAATTCGTGGAGTTTAAATCGTGGAGTTTAAATCGTGGAGTTTAAATCGTGGAGTTTAAATAGTATAGTTTAAATAGTGGAGTTTTAATAGTGGAGTTTAAATCGTGGAGTTTAAATCGTGGAGTTTAAATCGTGGAGTTTAATTCGTGGAGTTTAATTCGTGGAGTTTAAATCGTGGAGTTTAAATCGTGGAGTTTAAATCGTGGAGTTTAAATCGTGGAGTTTAAATCGTGGAGTTTAAATCGTGGAGTTTAAATCGTGGAGTTTAAATCGTGGAGTTTAAATCGTGGAGTTTAAATCGTGGAGTTTAAATAGTATAGTTTAAATAGTGGAGTTTTAATAGTGGAGTTTAAATCGTGGAGTTTAAATCGTGGAGTTTAAATCGTGGAGTTTAAATCGTGGAGTTTAAATCGTGGAGTTTAAATCGTGGAGTTTAAATAGTATAGTTTAAATAGTGGAGTTTAAATATTGGAGTTTAAATAGTGGAGTTTAAATCGTGGAGTTTAAATCGTTGAGTTTAAATCGTTGAGTTTAAATCGTTGAGTTTAAATCGTGGAGTTTAATTCGTGGAGTTTAATTCGTGGAGTTTAAATCGTGGAGTTTAAATCGTGGAGTTTAAATCGTGGAGTTTAAATCGTGGAGTTTAAATCGTGGAGTTTAAATCGTGGAGTTTAAATCGTGGAGTTTAAATCGTGGAGTTTAAATCGTGGAGTTTAAATCGTGGAGTTTAAATCGTGGAGTTTAAATCGTGGAGTTTAAATCGTGGAGTTTAAATAGTATAGTTTAAATAGTATTGTTTAAATAGTGGAGTTTAAATCGTGGAGTTTAAATCGTGGAGTTTAAATCGTGGAGTTTAAATCGTGGAGTTTAAATCTTGGAGTTTAAATCTTGGAGTTTAAATCGTGGAGTTTAAATCGTGGAGTTTAAATCGTGGAGTTTAAATCGAGGAGTTTAAATCGTGGAGTTTAAATCGAGAAGTTTAAATCGTGGAGTTTAAATCGTGGAGTTTAAATCGTGGAGTTTAAATCGTGGAGTTTAAATCGTGGAGTTTAAATCGTGGAGTTTAAATCGTGGAGTTTAAATCGTGGAGTTTAAATCGTGGAGTTTAAATCGTGGAGTTTAAATCGTGGAGTTTAAATCGTGGAGTTTAAATAGTGGAGTTTAAATCGTGGAGTTTAAATCGTGGAGTTTAAATCGTGGAGTTTAAATCGTGGAGTTTAAATCGTGGAGTTTAAATAGTGGAGTTTAAATATTGGAGTTTAAATATTGGAGTTTAAATATTGGAGTTTAAATCGTGGAGTTTAAATCGTGGAGTTTAAATCGTGGAGTTTAAATCGTGGAGTTTAAATCGTGGAGTTTAAATCGTGGAGTTTAAATCGTGGAGTTTAAATCGTGGAGTTTAAATCGTGGAGTTTAAATCGTGGAGTTTAAATCGTGGAGTTTAAATCGTGGAGTTTAAATAGTATAGTTTAAATAGTGGAGTTTTAATAGTGGAGTTTAAATCGTGGAGTTTAAATAGTGGAGTTTAAATCGTGGAGTTTAAATCGTGGAGTTTAAAACGTGGAGTTTAAAACGTGGAGTTTAAAACGTGGAGTTTAAAACGTGGAGTTTAAATCGTGGAGTTTAAATTGAGGAGTTTAAATCGAGGAGTTTAAATCGTGGAGTTTAAATCGTGGAGTTTAAATCGTGGAGTTTAAATCGTGGAGTTTAAATCGTGGAGTTTAAATCGTGGAGTTTAAATCGTGGGGTTTAAATCGTGGAGTTTAAATCGTGGCGTTGAAATCGTGGAGTTTAAATTGTGGAGTTTAAATCGTGGAGTTTAAATCGTGGAGTTTAAATCGTGGAGTTTAAATCGTGGAGTTTAAATCGTGGAGTTTAAATCGTGGAGTTTAAATCGTGGAGTTTAAATCGTGGAGTTTAAATCGTGGAGTTTAAATCGTGGAGTTTAAATCGAGGAGTTTAAATCGAGGAGTTTAAATCGTGGAGTTTAAATCGTGGAGTTTAAATCGAGGAGTTTAAATCGTGGAGTTTAAATCGTGGAGTTTAAATCGTGGAGTTTAAATCGTGGAGTTTAAATCGTGGAGTTTAAATCGTGGAGTTTAAATCGTGGAGTTTAAATCGTGGAGTTTAAATCGTGGAGTTTAAATCGTGGAGTCTAAATCGTGGAGTTTAAATCGTGGAGTTTAAATCGTGGAGTTTAAATCGTGGAGTTTAAATCGTGGAGTTTAAATCGTGGAGTTTAAATCGTGGAGTTTAAATCGTGGAGTTTAAATCGTGGAATTTAAATCGTGGAGTTTAAATCGTGGAGTTTAAATCGTGGAGTTTAAATAGTGGAGTTTAAATCGTGGAGTTTAAATCGTGGAGTTTAAATCGTGGAGTTTAAATCGTGGAGTTTAAATCGTGGAGTTTAAATCGTGGAGTTTAAATCGTATAGTTTAAATCGTATAGTTTAAATAGTGGAGTTTAAATCGTGGAGTTTAAATCGTGGAGTTTAAATAGTATAGTTTAAATAGTGGAGTTTAAATAGTGGAGTTTAAATAGTGGTGTTTAAATCGTGGATTAATAATCGTGGAGTTTAAATCGTGGAGATTAAATCGTGGAGTTTAAATCGTGGAGTTTAAATAGTGGAGTTTAAATAGTGGAGTTTAAATAGTGGAGTTTAAATCGTGGAGTTTAAAACGTGGAGTTTAAAACGTGGAGTTTAAATCGTGGAGTTTAAATCGAGGAGTTTAAATCGAGGAGTTTAAATCGTGGAGTTTAAATCGTGGAGTTTAAATCGTGGAGTTTAAATCGTGGAGTTTAAATCGTGGAGTTTAAATCGTGGAGTTTAAATCGTGGAGTTTAAATCGTGGAGTTTAAATCGTGGGGTTTAAATCGTGGAGTTTAAATCGTGGAGTTTAAATCGTGGAGTTTAAATCGTTGAGTTTAAATCGTGGCGTTTAAATCGTTGAGTTTAAATCGTGGCGTTTAAATCGTGGCGTTTAAATCGTGGCGTTTAAATCGTGGCGTTTAAATCGTGGCGTTTAAATCGTGGCGTTTAAATCGTGGAGTTTAAATCGTGGAGTTTAAATCGAGGTGTTTAAATAGAGGAGTTTAATTCGAGGAGTTTAAATCGAGGAGTTTAAATCGAGGAGTTTAAATCGAGGAGTTTAAATCGAGGAGTTTAAATCGTGGAGTTTAAATCGTGGAGTTTAAATCGTGGAGTTTAAATCGTGGAGTTTAAATCGTGGAGTTTAAATCGTGGAGTTTAAATCGTGGAGTTTAAATCGTGGAGTTTAAATCGTGGAGTTTAAATCGTGGAGTTTAAATCGTGGAGTTTAAATCGTGGAGTTTAAATCGTGGAGTTTAAATCGTGGAGTTTAAATCGTGGAGTTTAAATCGTGGAGTTTAAATAGTGGAGTTTAAATAGTGGAGTTTAAATCGTGGAGTTAAAATCGTATAGTTTAAATAGTGGAGTTTAAATAGTGGAGTTTAAATAGTGGAGTTTAAATCGTGGAGTTTAAATCGTGGAGTTTAAATCGTGGAGTTTAAATAGTATAGCTTAAATATTGGAGTTTAAATCGTGGAGTTTAAATCGTGGAGTTTAAATAGTGGAGTTTAAATCGTGGAGTTTAAATATTTGAGTTTAATTCGTGGAGTTTAAATCGTGGAGTTTAAATCGTGGAGTTTAAATCGTGGAGTTTAAATCGTGGAGTTTAAATCGTGGTGTTTAAATCGTGGAGTTTAAATCGTGGAGTTTAAATCGTGGAGTTTAAATAGTATAGTTTAAATAGTGGAGTTTAAATCGTGGAGTTTAAATAGTATAGTTTAAATCGTGGAGTTTAAATAGTGGAGTTTAAATCGTGGTGTTTAAATCGTGGAGTTTAAATAGTGGAGTTTAAATAGTGGAGTTTAAATAGTGGAGTTTAAATAGTGGAGTTTAAATAGTGGAGTTTAAATCGTGGAGTTTAAATCGTGGAGTTTAAATCGTGGAGTTTAAATAGTATAGTTTAAATAGTGGAGTTTAAATCGTGGAGTTTAAATAGTATAGTTTAAATCGTGGAGTTTAAATAGTGGAGTTTAAATCGTGGTGTTTAAATCGTGGAGTTTAAATAGTGGAGTTTAAATAGTGGAGTTTAAATAGTGGAGTTTAAATAGTGGAGTTTAAATAGTGGAGTTTAAATCGTGGAGTTTAAATCGTGGAGTTTAAATCGTGGAGTTTAAATCGTGGAGTTTAAATCGTGGAGTTTAAATCGTGGAGTTTAAATCGTGGAGTTTAAATCGTGGAGTTTAAATAGTGGAGTTTAAATAGTGGAGTTTAAATCGTGGAGTTTAAATCGTGGAGTTTAAATCGTGGAGTTTAAATCGTGGAGTTTAAATCGTGGAGTTTAAATCGTGGAGTTTAAATCGTGGAGTTTAAATCGTGGAGTTTAATTCGTGGAGTTTAATTCGTGGAGTTTAAATCGTGGAGTTTAAATCGTGGAGTTTAAATCGTGGAGTTTAAATCGTGGAGTTTAAATCGTGGACTTTAAATCGTGGACTTTAAATCGTGGACTTTAAATCGTATAGTTTAAATCGTATAGTTTAAATAGTGGAGTTTAAATCGTGGAGTTTAAATCGTGGAGTTTAAATAGTATAGTTTAAATAGTGGAGTTCAAATAGTGGAGTTCAAATCGTGGAGTTTAAATCGTGGAGTTTAAATCGTGGAGTTTAAATCGTGGAGTTTAAATCGTGGAGTTTAAATCGTGGAGTTTAAATCGTGGAGTATAAATCGTGGAGTTTAAATCGTGGAATTTAAATCGTGGAGTTTAAATCGTGGAGTTTAAATCGTGGAGTTTAAATCGTGGAGTTTAAATCGTGGAGTTTAAATAGTGGAGTTTTAATCGTGGAGTTTAAATCGTATAGTTTATATAGTGGAGTTTAAATAGTGGAGTTTAAATAGTGGAGTTTAAATCGTGGAGTTTAAATCGTGGAGTTTAAATAGTATAGTTTAAATAGTGGAGTTTAAATCGTGGAGTTTAAATTGTATAGTTTAAATAGTGAACTTTAAATAGAGGAGTTTAAATCGTGGAGTTTAAATCGTGGAGTTTAAATCGTGGAGTTTAAATCGTGGAGTTTAAATCGTGGAGTTTAAATCGTTGAGTTTAAATCGTTGAGTTTAAATCGTTGAGTTTAAATCGTGGAGTTTAAATCGTGGAGTTTAAATCGTGGAGTTTAAATCGTGGAGTTTAAATCGTGGAGTTTAAATCGTGGAGTTTAAATCGTGGAGTTTAATTCGTGGAGTTTAAATCGTGGAGTTTAAATCGTGGAGTTTAAATCGTGGAGTTTAAATCGTGGAGTTTAAATCGTGGAGTTTAAAACGTGGCGTTTAAAACGTGGAGTTTAAAACGTGGAGTTTAAATCGTGGAGTTTAAATCGTGGAGTTTAAATAGTATAGTTTAAATAGTGGAGTTTAAATAGTGGAGTTTAAATCGTGGAGTTTAAATAGTGGAGTTTAAATCGTGGAGTTTAAATCGTGGAGTTTAAATCGTGGAGTTTAAATCGTGGAGTTTAAATCGTGGAGTTTAAATCGTGGAGTTTAAATCGTGGAGTTTAAATCGTGGAGTTTAAATCGTGGAGTTTAAATCGTGGAGTTTAAATCGTGGAGTTTAAATCGTGGAGTTTAAATCGTGGAGTTTAAATCGTGGAGTTTAAATCGAGGAGTTTAAATCGAGGAGTTTAAATCGAGGAGTTTAAATCGAGGAGTTTAAATCGAGGAGTTTAAATCGAGGAGTTTAAATCGAGGAGTTTAAATCGAGGAGTTTAAATCGAGGAGTTTAAATCGAGGAGTTTAAATCGAGGAGTTTAAATCGAGGAGTTTAAATCGTGGAGTTTAAATCGTGGAGTTTAAATCGTGGAGTTTAAATCGTGGAGTTTAAATCGTGGAGTTTAAATCGTGGAGTTTAAATCGTGGAGTTTAAATCGTGGAGTTTAAATCGTGGAGTTTAAATCGTGGAGTTTAAATCGTGGAGTTTAAATCGTGGAGTTTAAATCGTGGAGTTTAAATCGTGGAGTTTAAATCGTGGAGTTTAAATCGTGGAGTTTAAATCGTGGAGTTTAAATCGTGGAGTTTAAATCGTGGAGTTTAAATCGTGGAGTTTAAATCGTGGAGTTTAAATCGTGGAGTTTAAATCGTGGAGTTTAAATCGTGGAGTTTAAATCGTGGAGTTTAAATCGTGGAGTTTAAATCGTGGAGTTTAAATCGTGGAGTTTAAATCGTGGAGTTTAAATCGTGGAGTTTAAATAGTGGAGTTTAAATCGTGGAGTTTAAATTGTGGAGTTTAAATCGTGGAGTTTAAATCGTGGAGTTTAAATCGTGGAGTTTAAATCGTGGAGTTTAAATCGTGGAGTTTAAATCGTGGAGTTTAAATCGTGGAGTTTAAATCGTGGAGTTTAAATCGTAGAGTTTAAATCGTATAGTTTAAATAGTGGAGTTTAAATCGTGGAGTTTAAATAGTATAGTTTAAATAGTGGAGTTTAAATAGTGGAGTTTAAATAGTGGAGTTTAAATCGTGGAGTAATAATCGTGGAGTAATAATCGTGGAGTTTAAATCGTGGAGTTTAAATCGTGGAGTTTAAATCGTGGAGTTTAAATCGTGGAGTTTAAATCGTGGAGTTTAAATCGTGGAGTTTAAATCGTGGAGTTTAAATCGTGGAGTTTAAATCGTGGAGTTTAAATCGTGGAGTTTAAATCGTGGAGTTTAAATCGTGGAGTTTAAATCGTGGAGTTTAAATCGTGGAGTTTAAATCGTGGAGTTTAAATCGTGGAGTTTAAATAGTGGAGTTTAAATCGTGGAGTTTAAATCGTGGAGTTTAAATCGTGGAGTTTAAATCGTGGAGTTTAAATAGTATAGTTTAAATAGTGGAGTTTAAATAGTGGAGTTTAAATAGTGGAGTTTAAATCGTGGAGTTTAAATCGTGGAGTTTAATTCGTGGAGTTTAATTCGTGGAGTTTAAATCGTGGAGTTTAAATCGTGGAGTTTAAATCGTGGAGTTTAAATCGTGGTGTTTAAATCGTGGAGTTTAATTCGTAGAGTTTAAATCGTGGAGTTTAAATCGTGGAGTTTAAATCGTGGAGTTTAAATCGTGGAGTTTAAATCGTGGAGTTTAAATCGTGGAGTTTAAATCGTGGAGTTTAAATCGTGGAGTTTAAATCGTGGAGTTTAAATCGTGGAGTTTAAATCGTTGAGTTTAAATCGTTGAGTTTAAATCGTGGAGTTTAAATCGTGGAGTTTAAATAGTGGAGTTTTAATAGTGGAGTTTAAATCGTGGAGTTTAAATAGTGGAGTTTTAATAGTGGAGTTTAAATCGTGGAGTTTAAATCGTGGAGTTTAATTCGTGGAGTTTAAATCGTGGAGTTTAAATCGTGGAGTTTAAATCGTGGAGTTTAAATCGTGGAGTTTTAATAGTGGAGTTTAAATCGTGGAGTTTAAATCGTGGAGTTTAAATAGTGGAGTTTAAATCGTGGAGTTTAAATCGTGGAGTTTAAATAGTATAGTTTAAATAGTGGAGTTTAAATATTGGAGTTTAAATCGTGGAGTTTAAATCGTGGAGTTTAAATCGTGGAGTTTAATTCGTGGAGTTTAATTCGTGGAGTTTAAATCGTGGAGTTTAAATCGTGGAGTTTAAATCGTGGAGTTTAAATCGTGGAGTTTAAATCGTGGAGTTTAAATCGTGGAGTTTAAATCGTGGAGTTTAAATCGTGGAGTTTAAATCGTGGAGTTTAAATAGTATAGTTTAAATAGTGGAGTTTAAATAGTGGAGTTTAAATCGTGGAGTTTAAATCGTGGAGTTTAAATCGTGGAGTTTAAATCGTGGAGTTTAAATCGTGGAGTTTAAATCGTGGAGTTTAAATCGTGGAGTTTAAATCGTGGAGTTTAAATCGTGGAGTTTAAATCGTGGAGTTTATATCGTGGAGTTTAAATCGAGGAGTTTAAATCGTGGAGTTTAAATCGAGAAGTTTAAATAGTATAGTATAAATAGTGGAGTTTAAATCGTGGAGTTTAAATCGTGGAGTTTAAATCGTGGAGTTTAAATCGTGGAGTTTAAATCGTGGAGTTTAAATCGTGGAGTTTAAATCGTGGAGTTTAAATCGTGGAGTTTAAATAGTGGAGTTTAAATAGTGGAGTTTAAATCGTATAGTTTAAATAGTGGAGTTTAAATAGTGGAGTTTAAATAGTGGAGTTTAAATAGTGGAGTTTAAATAGTGGAGTTTAAATCGTGGAGTTTAAATCGTGGAGTTTAAATCGTGGAGTTTAAATCGTGGAGTTTAAATCGTGGAGTTTAAATCGTGGAGTTTAAATCGTGGAGTTTAAATCGTGGAGTTTAAATCGTAGAGTTTAAATAGTGGAGTTTAAATCGTGGAGTTTAAATAGTATAGTTTAAATAGTGGAGTTTAAATAGTGGAGTTTAAATCGTGGAGTAATAATCGTGGAGTAAAAATCGTGGAGTTTAAATCGTGGAGTTTAAATCGTGGAGTTTAAATCGTGGAGTTTAAATCGTGGAGTTTAAATCGTGGAGTTTAAATCGTGGAGTTTAAATCGTGGAGTTTAAATCGTGGAGTTTAAATCGTGGAGTTTAAATCGTGGAGTTTAAATCGTGGAGTTTAAATCGTGGAGTTTAAATCGTGGAGTTTAAATCGTGGAGTTTAAATCGTGGAGTTTAAATCGTGGAGTTTAAATCGTGGAGTTTAAATCGTGGAGTTTAAATCGTGGAGTTTAAATCGTGGAGTTTAAATCGTGGAGTTTAAATCGTGGAGTTTAAATCGTGGAGTTTAAATCGTGGAGTTTAAATCGTGGAGTTTAAATCGTGGAGTTTAAATCGTGGAGTTTAAATAGTGGAGTTTAAATAGTGGAGTTTAAATCGTGGAGTTTAAATCGTGGTGTTTAAATCGTGGAGTTTAAATCGTGGAGTTTAAATCGTGGAGTTTAAATAGTATAGTTTAAATAGTGGAGTTTAAATCGTGGAGTTTAAATAGTATAGTTTAAATCGTGGAGTTTAAATAGTGGAGTTTAAATCGTGGTGTTTAAATCGTGGAGTTTAAATAGTGGAGTTTAAATAGTGGAGTTTAAATAGTGGAGTTTAAATAGTGGAGTTTAAATAGTGGAGTTTAAATCGTGGAGTTTAAATCGTGGAGTTTAAATCGTGGAGTTTAAATAGTATAGTTTAAATAGTGGAGTTTAAATCGTGGAGTTTAAATAGTATAGTTTAAATCGTGGAGTTTAAATAGTGGAGTTTAAATCGTGGTGTTTAAATCGTGGAGTTTAAATAGTGGAGTTTAAATAGTGGAGTTTAAATAGTGGAGTTTAAATAGTGGAGTTTAAATAGTGGAGTTTAAATCGTGGAGTTTAAATCGTGGAGTTTAAATCGTGGAGTTTAAATCGTGGAGTTTAAATCGTGGAGTTTAAATCGTGGAGTTTAAATCGTGGAGTTTAAATCGTGGAGTTTAAATAGTGGAGTTTAAATAGTGGAGTTTAAATCGTGGAGTTTAAATCGTGGAGTTTAAATCGTGGAGTTTAAATCGTGGAGTTTAAATCGTGGAGTTTAAATCGTGGAGTTTAAATCGTGGAGTTTAAATCGTGGAGTTTAATTCGTGGAGTTTAATTCGTGGAGTTTAAATCGTGGAGTTTAAATCGTGGAGTTTAAATCGTGGAGTTTAAATCGTGGAGTTTAAATCGTGGACTTTAAATCGTGGACTTTAAATCGTGGACTTTAAATCGTATAGTTTAAATCGTATAGTTTAAATAGTGGAGTTTAAATCGTGGAGTTTAAATCGTGGAGTTTAAATAGTATAGTTTAAATAGTGGAGTTCAAATAGTGGAGTTCAAATCGTGGAGTTTAAATCGTGGAGTTTAAATCGTGGAGTTTAAATCGTGGAGTTTAAATCGTGGAGTTTAAATCGTGGAGTTTAAATCGTGGAGTATAAATCGTGGAGTTTAAATCGTGGAATTTAAATCGTGGAGTTTAAATCGTGGAGTTTAAATCGTGGAGTTTAAATCGTGGAGTTTAAATCGTGGAGTTTAAATAGTGGAGTTTTAATCGTGGAGTTTAAATCGTATAGTTTATATAGTGGAGTTTAAATAGTGGAGTTTAAATAGTGGAGTTTAAATCGTGGAGTTTAAATCGTGGAGTTTAAATAGTATAGTTTAAATAGTGGAGTTTAAATCGTGGAGTTTAAATTGTATAGTTTAAATAGTGAACTTTAAATAGAGGAGTTTAAATCGTGGAGTTTAAATCGTGGAGTTTAAATCGTGGAGTTTAAATCGTGGAGTTTAAATCGTGGAGTTTAAATCGTTGAGTTTAAATCGTTGAGTTTAAATCGTTGAGTTTAAATCGTGGAGTTTAAATCGTGGAGTTTAAATCGTGGAGTTTAAATCGTGGAGTTTAAATCGTGGAGTTTAAATCGTGGAGTTTAAATCGTGGAGTTTAATTCGTGGAGTTTAAATCGTGGAGTTTAAATCGTGGAGTTTAAATCGTGGAGTTTAAATCGTGGAGTTTAAATCGTGGAGTTTAAAACGTGGCGTTTAAAACGTGGAGTTTAAAACGTGGAGTTTAAATCGTGGAGTTTAAATCGTGGAGTTTAAATAGTATAGTTTAAATAGTGGAGTTTAAATAGTGGAGTTTAAATCGTGGAGTTTAAATAGTGGAGTTTAAATCGTGGAGTTTAAATCGTGGAGTTTAAATCGTGGAGTTTAAATCGTGGAGTTTAAATCGTGGAGTTTAAATCGTGGAGTTTAAATCGTGGAGTTTAAATCGTGGAGTTTAAATCGTGGAGTTTAAATCGTGGAGTTTAAATCGTGGAGTTTAAATCGTGGAGTTTAAATCGTGGAGTTTAAATCGTGGAGTTTAAATCGAGGAGTTTAAATCGAGGAGTTTAAATCGAGGAGTTTAAATCGAGGAGTTTAAATCGAGGAGTTTAAATCGAGGAGTTTAAATCGAGGAGTTTAAATCGAGGAGTTTAAATCGAGGAGTTTAAATCGAGGAGTTTAAATCGAGGAGTTTAAATCGAGGAGTTTAAATCGTGGAGTTTAAATCGTGGAGTTTAAATCGTGGAGTTTAAATCGTGGAGTTTAAATCGTGGAGTTTAAATCGTGGAGTTTAAATCGTGGAGTTTAAATCGTGGAGTTTAAATCGTGGAGTTTAAATCGTGGAGTTTAAATCGTGGAGTTTAAATCGTGGAGTTTAAATCGTGGAGTTTAAATCGTGGAGTTTAAATCGTGGAGTTTAAATCGTGGAGTTTAAATCGTGGAGTTTAAATCGTGGAGTTTAAATCGTGGAGTTTAAATCGTGGAGTTTAAATCGTGGAGTTTAAATCGTGGAGTTTAAATCGTGGAGTTTAAATCGTGGAGTTTAAATCGTGGAGTTTAAATCGTGGAGTTTAAATCGTGGAGTTTAAATCGTGGAGTTTAAATCGTGGAGTTTAAATCGTGGAGTTTAAATAGTGGAGTTTAAATCGTGGAGTTTAAATTGTGGAGTTTAAATCGTGGAGTTTAAATCGTGGAGTTTAAATCGTGGAGTTTAAATCGTGGAGTTTAAATCGTGGAGTTTAAATCGTGGAGTTTAAATCGTGGAGTTTAAATCGTGGAGTTTAAATCGTAGAGTTTAAATCGTATAGTTTAAATAGTGGAGTTTAAATCGTGGAGTTTAAATAGTATAGTTTAAATAGTGGAGTTTAAATAGTGGAGTTTAAATAGTGGAGTTTAAATCGTGGAGTAATAATCGTGGAGTAATAATCGTGGAGTTTAAATCGTGGAGTTTAAATCGTGGAGTTTAAATCGTGGAGTTTAAATCGTGGAGTTTAAATCGTGGAGTTTAAATCGTGGAGTTTAAATCGTGGAGTTTAAATCGTGGAGTTTAAATCGTGGAGTTTAAATCGTGGAGTTTAAATCGTGGAGTTTAAATCGTGGAGTTTAAATCGTGGAGTTTAAATCGTGGAGTTTAAATCGTGGAGTTTAAATCGTGGAGTTTAAATAGTGGAGTTTAAATCGTGGAGTTTAAATCGTGGAGTTTAAATCGTGGAGTTTAAATCGTGGAGTTTAAATAGTATAGTTTAAATAGTGGAGTTTAAATAGTGGAGTTTAAATAGTGGAGTTTAAATCGTGGAGTTTAAATCGTGGAGTTTAATTCGTGGAGTTTAATTCGTGGAGTTTAAATCGTGGAGTTTAAATCGTGGAGTTTAAATCGTGGAGTTTAAATCGTGGTGTTTAAATCGTGGAGTTTAATTCGTAGAGTTTAAATCGTGGAGTTTAAATCGTGGAGTTTAAATCGTGGAGTTTAAATCGTGGAGTTTAAATCGTGGAGTTTAAATCGTGGAGTTTAAATCGTGGAGTTTAAATCGTGGAGTTTAAATCGTGGAGTTTAAATCGTGGAGTTTAAATCGTTGAGTTTAAATCGTTGAGTTTAAATCGTGGAGTTTAAATCGTGGAGTTTAAATAGTGGAGTTTTAATAGTGGAGTTTAAATCGTGGAGTTTAAATAGTGGAGTTTTAATAGTGGAGTTTAAATCGTGGAGTTTAAATCGTGGAGTTTAATTCGTGGAGTTTAAATCGTGGAGTTTAAATCGTGGAGTTTAAATCGTGGAGTTTAAATCGTGGAGTTTTAATAGTGGAGTTTAAATCGTGGAGTTTAAATCGTGGAGTTTAAATAGTGGAGTTTAAATCGTGGAGTTTAAATCGTGGAGTTTAAATAGTATAGTTTAAATAGTGGAGTTTAAATATTGGAGTTTAAATCGTGGAGTTTAAATCGTGGAGTTTAAATCGTGGAGTTTAATTCGTGGAGTTTAATTCGTGGAGTTTAAATCGTGGAGTTTAAATCGTGGAGTTTAAATCGTGGAGTTTAAATCGTGGAGTTTAAATCGTGGAGTTTAAATCGTGGAGTTTAAATCGTGGAGTTTAAATCGTGGAGTTTAAATCGTGGAGTTTAAATAGTATAGTTTAAATAGTGGAGTTTAAATAGTGGAGTTTAAATCGTGGAGTTTAAATCGTGGAGTTTAAATCGTGGAGTTTAAATCGTGGAGTTTAAATCGTGGAGTTTAAATCGTGGAGTTTAAATCGTGGAGTTTAAATCGTGGAGTTTAAATCGTGGAGTTTAAATCGTGGAGTTTATATCGTGGAGTTTAAATCGAGGAGTTTAAATCGTGGAGTTTAAATCGAGAAGTTTAAATAGTATAGTATAAATAGTGGAGTTTAAATCGTGGAGTTTAAATCGTGGAGTTTAAATCGTGGAGTTTAAATCGTGGAGTTTAAATCGTGGAGTTTAAATCGTGGAGTTTAAATCGTGGAGTTTAAATCGTGGAGTTTAAATAGTGGAGTTTAAATAGTGGAGTTTAAATCGTATAGTTTAAATAGTGGAGTTTAAATAGTGGAGTTTAAATAGTGGAGTTTAAATAGTGGAGTTTAAATAGTGGAGTTTAAATCGTGGAGTTTAAATCGTGGAGTTTAAATCGTGGAGTTTAAATCGTGGAGTTTAAATCGTGGAGTTTAAATCGTGGAGTTTAAATCGTGGAGTTTAAATCGTGGAGTTTAAATCGTAGAGTTTAAATAGTGGAGTTTAAATCGTGGAGTTTAAATAGTATAGTTTAAATAGTGGAGTTTAAATAGTGGAGTTTAAATCGTGGAGTAATAATCGTGGAGTAAAAATCGTGGAGTTTAAATCGTGGAGTTTAAATCGTGGAGTTTAAATCGTGGAGTTTAAATCGTGGAGTTTAAATCGTGGAGTTTAAATCGTGGAGTTTAAATCGTGGAGTTTAAATCGTGGAGTTTAAATCGTGGAGTTTAAATCGTGGAGTTTAAATCGTGGAGTTTAAATCGTGGAGTTTAAATCGTGGAGTTTAAATCGTGGAGTTTAAATCGTGGAGTTTAAATCGTGGAGTTTAAATCGTGGAGTTTAAATCGTGGAGTTTAAATCGTGGAGTTTAAATCGTGGAGTTTAAATCGTGGAGTTTAAATCGTGGAGTTTAAATCGTGGAGTTTAAATCGTGGAGTTTAAATCGTGGAGTTTAAATCGTGGAGTTTAAATCGTGGAGTTTAAATAGTGGAGTTTAAATAGTGGAGTTTAAATCGTGGAGTTTAAATCGTGGAGTTTAAATCGTGGAGTTTAAATCGTGGAGTTTAAATCGTGGAGTTTAAATCGTGGAGTTTAAATCGTGGAGTTTAAATAGTATAGTTTAAATAGTGGAGTTTAAATAGTGGAGTTTAAATAGTGGAGTTTAAATCGTGGAGTTTAAATCGTGGAGTTTAATTCGTGGAGTTTAATTCGTGGAGTTTAAATCGTGGAGTTTAAATCGTGGAGTTTAAATCGTGGAGTTTAAATCGTGGTGTTTAAATCGTGGAGTTTAATTCGTGGAGTTTAAATCGTGGAGTTTAAATCGTGGAGTTTAAATCGTGGAGTTTAAATCGTGGAGTTTAAATCGTGGAGTTTAAATCGTGGAGTTTAAATCGTGGAGTTTAAATCGTGGAGTTTAAATCGTTGAGTTTAAATCGTGGAGTTTAAATAGTGGAGTTTAAATAGTGGAGTTTTAATAGTGGAGTTTAAATCGTGGAGTTTAAATCGTGGAGTTTAATTCGTGGAGTTTAAATCGTGGAGTTTAAATCGTGGAGTTTAAATCGTGGAGTTTAAATCGTGGAGTTTAAATAGTATAGTTTTAATAGTGGAGTTTAAATCGTGGAGTTTAAATAGTGGAGTTTAAATCGTGGAGTTTAAATAGTATAGTTTAAATAGTGGAGTTTAAATATTGGAGTTTAAATATTGGAGTTTAAATCGTGGAGTTTAAATCGTGGAGTTTAAATCGTGGAGTTTAAATCGTGGAGTTTAAATCGTGGAGTTTAAATCGTGGAGTTTAAATCGTGGAGTTTAAATCGTGGAGTTTAAATCGTGGAGTTTAAATCGTGGAGTTTAAATCGTGGAGTTTAAATCGTGGAGTTTAAATCGTGGAGTTTAAATAGTATAGTTTAAATAGTGGAGTTTAAATCGTGGAGTTTAAATCGTGGAGTTTAAATCGTGGAGTTTAAATCGTGGAGTTTAAATCGTGGAGTTTAAATCGTGGAGTTTAAATCGTGGAGTTTATATCGTGGAGTTTAAATCGTGGAGTTTAAATCGTGGAGTTTAAATCGTGGAGTTTAAATCGTGGAGTTTATATCGTGGAGTTTAAATCGAGGAGTTTAAATCGTGGAGTTTAAATCGAGAAGTTTAAATAGTATAGTATAAATAGTGGAGTTTAAATCGTGGAGTTTAAATCGTGGAGTTTAAATCGTGGAGTTTAAATCGTGGAGTTTAAATCGTGGAGTTTAAATCGTGGAGTTTAAATCGTGGAGTTTAAATAGTGGAGTTTAAATCGTGGAGTTTAAATCGTATAGTTTAAATAGTGGAGTTTAAATAGTGGAGTTTAAATCGTGGAGTTTAAATCGTGGAGTTTAAATCGTGGAGTTTAAATCGTGGAGTTTAAATCGTGGAGTTTAAATCGTGGAGTTTAAATCGTGGAGTTTAAATCGTGGAGTTTAAATAGTATAGTTTAAATAGTGGAGTTTAAATATTGGAGTTTAAATATTGGAGTTTAAATATTGGAGTTTAAATCGTGGAGTTTAAATCGTGGAGTTTAAATCGTGGAGTTTAATTCGTGGAGGTTAATTCGTGGAGTTTAAATCGTGGAGTTTAAATCGTGGAGTTTAAATCGTGGAGTTTAAATCGTGGAGTTTAAATCGTGGAGTTTAAATCGTGGAGTTTAAATCGTGGAGTTTAAATCGTGGAGTTTAAATCGTGGAGTTTAAATAGTATAGTTTAAATAGTGGAGTTTAAATAGTGGAGTTTAAATAGTGGAGTTTAAATCGTGGAGTTTAAATAGTGGAGTTTAAATCGTGGAGTTTAAATCGTGGAGTTTAAAACGTGGAGTTTAAATAGTATAGTTTAAATAGTGGAGTTCAAATCGTGGAGTTTAAATCGTGGAGTTTAAATCGTGGAGTTTAAATCGTGGAGTTTAAATCGTGGAGTTTAAATCGTGGAGTTTAAATCGTGGAGTTTAAATCGTGGAGTTTAAATCGTGGAGTTTAAATCGTGGAGTATAAATCGTGGAGTATAAATCGTGGAGTATAAATCGTGGAGTTTAAATCGTGGAGTTTAAATCGTGGAGTTTAAATCGTGGAGTTTAAATCGTGGAGTTTAAATCGTGGAGTTTAAATCGTGGAGTTTAAATCGTGGAGTTTAAATCGTGGAGTTTAAATAGTGGAGTTTAAATAGTGGAGTTTAAATCGTGGAGTTTAAATCGTGGAGTTTAATTCGTGGAGTTTAAATCGTGGAGTTTAAATCGTGGAGTTTAAATCGTGGAGTTTAAATCGTGGAGTTTAAATCGTGGAGTTTAATTCGTGGAGTTTAATTCGTGGAGTTTAAATCGTGGAGTTTAAATCGTGGAGTTTAAATCGTGGAGTTTAAATCGTGGAGTTTAAATCGTGGAGTTTAAATCGTGGAGTTTAAATCGTGGAGTTTAAATCGTGGAGTTTAAATCGTGGAGTTTAAATCGTGGAGTTTAAATCGTGGAGTTTAAATAGTGGAGTTTAAATAGTGGAGTTTTAATAGTGGAGTTTAAATCGTGGAGTTTAAATCGTGGAGTTTAATTCGTGGAGTTTAAATCGTGGAGTTTAAATCGTGGAGTTTAAATCGTGGAGTTTAAATAGTATAGTTTTAATAGTGGAGTTTAAATCGTGGAGTTTAAATCGTGGAGTTTAAATCGTGGAGTTTAAATCGTGGAGTTTAAATCGTGGAGTTTAAATCGTGGAGTTTAAATAGTGGAGTTTAAATATTGGAGTTTAAATCGTGGAGTTTAAATCGTGGAGTTTAATTCGTGGAGTTTAAATCGTGGAGTTTAAATCGTGGAGTTTAAATCGTGGAGTTTAAATCGTGGAGTTTAAATCGTGGAGTTTAAATCGTGGAGTTTAAATCGTGGAGTTTAAATAGTGGAGTTTAAATAGTAGAGTTTAAATAGTGGAGTTTAAATAGTGGAGTTTAAATCGTGGAGTTTAAATCGTGGAGTTTAAATCGTGGAGTTTAAATCGTGGAGTTTAAATCGTGGAGTTTATATCGTGGAGTTTAAATCGTGGAGTTTAAATCGTGGAGTTTAAATCGTGGAGTTTAAATCGTGGAGTTTAAATCGTGGAGTTTAAATCGTGGAGTTTAAATCGTATAGTTTAAATCGTGGAGTTTAAATCGTGGAGTTTAAATCGTGGAGTTTAAATCGTGGAGTTTAAATCGTGGAGTTTAAATCGTGGAGTTTAAATCGTGGAGTTTAAATCGTGGAGTTTAAATCGTGGAGTTTAAATCGTGGAGTTTAAATCGTGGAGTTTAAATCGTGGAGTTTAAATCGTGGAGTTTAAATCGTGGAGTTTAAATCGTGGAGTTTAAATCGTGGAGTTTAAATCGTGGAGTTTAAATCGTGGAGTTTAAAACTTGGCGTTTAAATCGTGGAGTTTAAATCGTGGAGTTTAAATAGTATAGTTTAAATAGTGGAGTTTAAATAGTGGAGTTTAAATAGTGGAGTTTAAATAGTGGAGTTTAAATAGTGGAGTTTAAATCGTGGAGTTTAAATCGTGGAGTTTAAATCGTGGAGTTTAAATCGTGGAGTTTAAATCGTGGAGTTTAAATCGTGGAGTTTAAATCGTGGAGTTTAAATCGTGGAGTTTAAATCGTGGAGTTTAAATCGTGGAGTTTAAATCGTGGAGTTTAAATCGTGGAGTTTAAATCGTGGAGTTTAAATCGTGGAGTTTAAATCGTGGAGTTTAAATCGTGGAGTTTAAATCGTGGAGTTTAAATCGTGGAGTTTAAATCGTGGAGTTTAAATCGTGGAGTTTAAATCGTGGAGTTTAAATCGTGGAGTTTAAATCGTGGAGTTTAAATCGAGGAGTTTAAATCGAGGAGTTTAAATCGAGGAGTTTAAATCGAGGAGTTTAAATCGAGGAGTTTAAATCGAGGAGTTTAAATCGAGGAGTTTAAATCGTGGAGTTTAAATCGTGGAGTTTAAATCGTGGAGTTTAAATCGTGGAGTTTAAATCGTGGAGTTTAAATCGTGGAGTTTAAATCGTGGAGTTTAAATCGTGGAGTTTAAATCGTGGAGTTTAAATCGTGGAGTTTAAATCGTGGAGTTTAAATCGTGGAGTTTAAATCGTGGAGTTTAAATCGTGGAGTTTAAATCGTGGAGTTTAAATCGTGGAGTTTAAATCGTGGAGTTTAAATAGTGGAGTTTAAATCGTGGAGTTTAAATCGTGGAGTTTAAATCGTGGAGTTTAAATCGTGGAGTTTAAATCGTGGAGTTTAAATAGTGGAGTTTAAATAGTGGAGTTTAAATCGTGGAGTTTAAATCGTGGAGTTTAAATCGTGGAGTTTAAATCGTGGAGTTTAAATCGTGGAGTTTAAATCGTGGAGTTTAAATCGTGGAGTTTAAATCGTGGAGTTTAAATCGTGGAGTTTAAATCGTGGAGTTTAAATCGTGGAGTTTAAATAGTGGAGTTTAAATCGTGGAGTTTAAATCGTGGAGTTTAAATCGTGGAGTTTAAATAGTATAGTTTAAATAGTGGAGTTTAAATATTGGAGTTTAAATCGTGGAGTTTAAATCTTTGAGTTTAAATCGTTGAGTTTAAATCGTGGTGTTTAAATCGTGGAGTTTAAATTGTGGAGTTTAAATCGTGGAGTTTAAATCGTGGAGTTTAAATCGTGGAGTTTAAATCGAGGAGTTTAAATCGAGGAGTTTAAATCGAGGAGTTTAAATCGTGGAGTTTAAATCGTGGAGTTTAAATCGTGGAGTTTAAATCGTGGAGTTTAAATCGTGGAGTTTAAATCGTGGAGTTTAAATCGTGGAATTTAATTCGTGGAGTTTAAATCGTGGAGTTTAAATCGTGGAGTTTAAATCGTGGAGTTTAAATCGTGGAGTTTAAATCGTGGAGTTTAAATAGTGGAGTTTAAATAGTGGAGTTTAAATAGTGGAGTTTAAATCGTATAGTTTAAATAGTGGAGTTTAAATCGTGGAGTTTAAATCGTAGAGTTTAAATAGTATAGTTTAAATAGTGGAGTTTAAATCGTGGAGTTTAAATCGTGGAGTTTAAATCGTGGAGTTTAAATCGTGGAGTTTAAATCGTGGAGTTTAAATCGTGGAGTTTAAATCGTGGAGTTTAAATCGTGGAGTTTAAATCGTGGAGTTTAAATCGTGGAGTTTAAATCGTGGTGTTTAAATCGTGGAGTTTAAATCGTGGAGTTTAAATCGTGGAGTTTAAATCGTGGAGTTTAAATCGTGGAGTTTAAATCGTGGAGTTTAAATCGTGGAGTTTAAATCGTGGAGTTTAAATCGTGGTGTTTAAATCGTGGAGTTTAAATCGTGGAGTTTAAATCGTGGAGTTTAAATCGTGGAGTTTAAATCGTGGAGTTTAAATCGTGGAGTTTAAATCGTGGAGTTTAAATCGTGGAGTTTAAATCGTGGAGTTTAAATAGTGGAGTTTAAATCGTGGAGTTTAAATCGTGGAGTTTAAATAGTATAGTTTTAATAGTGGAGTTTAAATCGTGGAGTTTAAATCGTGGAGTTTAAATAGTGGAGTTTAAATCGTGGAGTTTAAATAGTATAGTTTAAATAGTGGAGTTTAAATATTGGAGTTTAAATATTGGAGTTTAAATCGTGGAGTTTAATTCGTGGAGTTTAATTCGTGGAGTTTAATTCGTGGAGTTTAAATCGTGGAGTTTAAATCGTGGAGTTTAAATCGTGGAGTTTAAATCGTGGAGTTTAAATCGTGGAGTTTAAATCGTGAAGTTTAAATCGTGGAGTTTAAATCGTGGAGTTTAAATAGTAGAGTTTAAATAGTGGAGTTTAAATAGTGGAGTTTAAATCGTGGAGTTTAAATCGTGGAGTTTAAATCGTGGAGTTTAAATCGTGGAGTTTAAATCGTGGAGTTTAAATCGTGGAGTTTAAATCGTGGAGTTTAAATCGTGGAGTTTAAATCGTGGAGTTTAAATCGTGGAGTTTAAATCGTGGAGTTTAAATCGAGGAGTTTAAATCGAGGAGTTTAAATCGAGGAGTTTAAATCGAGGAGTTTAAATCGAGGAGTTTAAATCGAGGAGTTTAAATCGTGGAGTTTAAATCGTGGAGTTTAAATCGTGGAGTTTAAATCGTGGAGTTTAAATCGTGGAGTTTAAATCGTGGAGTTTAAATCGTGGAGTTTAAATCGTGGAGTTTAAATCGTGGAGTTTAAATCGTGGAGTTTAAATCGTGGAGTTTAAATCGTGGAGTTTAAATCGTGGAGTTTAAATCGTGGAGTTTAAATCGTGGAGTTTAAATAGTGGAGTTTAAATAGTGGAGTTTAAATCGTGGAGTTTAAATCGTGGAGTTTAAATCGTGGAGTTTAAATCGTGGAGTTTAAATAGTGGAGTTTAAATAGTGGAGTTTAAATCGTGGAGTTTAAATCGTGGAGTTTAAATCGTGGAGTTTAAATCGTGGAGTTTAAATCGTGGAGTTTAAATCGTGGAGTTTAAATCGTGGAGTTTAAATCGTGGAGTTTAAATCGTGGAGTTTAAATCGTGGAGTTTAAATAGTGGAGTTTAAATCGTGGAGTTTAAATCGTGGAGTTTAAATCGTGGAGTTTAAATAGTATAGTTTAAATAGTGGAGTTTAAATATTGGAGTTTAAATCGTGGAGTTTAAATCTTTGAGTTTAAATCGTTGAGTTTAAATCGTGGTGTTTAAATCGTGGAGTTTAAATCGTGGAGTTTAAATCGTGGAGTTTAAATTGTGGAGTTTAAATCGTGGAGTTTAAATCGAGGAGTTTAAATCGAGGAGTTTAAATCGTGGAGTTTAAATCGTGGAGTTTAAATCGTGGAGTTTAAATCGTGGAGTTTAAATCGTGGAGTTTAAATCGTGGAGTTTAAATCGTGGAATTTAATTTGTGGAGTTTAAATCGTGGAGTTTAAATCGTGGAGTTTAAATCGTGGAGTTTAAATCGTGGAGTTTAAATCGTGGAGTTTAAATAGTGGAGTTTAAATAGTGGAGTTTAAATAGTGGAGTTTAAATCGTATAGTTTAAATAGTGGAGTTTAAATCGTGGAGTTTAAATCGTAGAGTTTAAATAGTATAGTTTAAATAGTGGAGTTTAAATCGTGGAGTTTAAATCGTGGAGTTTAAATCGTGGAGTTTAAATCGTGGAGTTTAAATCGTGGAGTTTAAATCGTGGAGTTTAAATCGTGGAGTTTAAATCGTGGAGTTTAAATCGTGGAGTTTAAATCGTGGTGTTTAAATCGTGGAGTTTAAATCGTGGAGTTTAAATCGTGGAGTTTAAATCGTGGAGTTTAAATCGTGGAGTTTAAATCGTGGAGTTTAAATCGTGGAGTTTAAATCGTGGAGTTTAAATCGTGGTGTTTAAATCGTGGAGTTTAAATCGTGGAGTTTAAATCGTGGAGTTTAAATCGTGGAGTTTAAATCGTGGAGTTTAAATCGTGGAGTTTAAATCGTGGAGTTTAAATCGTGGAGTTTAAATCGTGGAGTTTAAATAGTGGAGTTTAAATCGTGGAGTTTAAATCGTGGAGTTTAAATAGTATAGTTTTAATAGTGGAGTTTAAATCGTGGAGTTTAAATCGTGGAGTTTAAATAGTGGAGTTTAAATCGTGGAGTTTAAATAGTATAGTTTAAATAGTGGAGTTTAAATATTGGAGTTTAAATATTGGAGTTTAAATCGTGGAGTTTAATTCGTGGAGTTTAATTCGTGGAGTTTAATTCGTGGAGTTTAAATCGTGGAGTTTAAATCGTGGAGTTTAAATCGTGGAGTTTAAATCGTGGAGTTTAAATCGTGGAGTTTAAATCGTGGAGTTTAAATCGTGGAGTTTAAATCGTGGAGTTTAAATCGTGGAGTTTAAATCGTGGAGTTTAAATCGTGGAGTTTAAATCGTGGAGTTTAAATCGTGGAGTTTAAATAGTGGAGTTTAAATCGTGGAGTTTAAATCGTGGAGTTTAAATCGTGGAGTTTAAATAGTATAGTTTAAATAGTGGAGTTTAAATATTGGAGTTTAAATCGTGGAGTTTAAATCTTTGAGTTTAAATCGTTGAGTTTAAATCGTGGTGTTTAAATCGTGGAGTTTAAATCGTGGAGTTTAAATCGTGGAGTTTAAATTGTGGAGTTTAAATCGTGGAGTTTAAATCGTGGAGTTTAAATCGAGGAGTTTAAATCGTGGAGTTTAAATCGTGGAGTTTAAATCGTGGAGTTTAAATCGTGGAGTTTAAATCGTGGAGTTTAAATCGTGGAATTTAATTCGTGGAGTTTAAATCGTGGAGTTTAAATCGTGGAGTTTAAATCGTGGAGTTTAAATCGTGGAGTTTAAATCGTGGAGTTTAAATAGTGGAGTTTAAATAGTGGAGTTTAAATAGTGGAGTTTAAATCGTATAGTTTAAATAGTGGAGTTTAAATCGTGGAGTTTAAATCGTAGAGTTTAAATAGTATAGTTTAAATAGTGGAGTTTAAATCGTGGAGTTTAAATCGTGGAGTTTAAATCGTGGAGTTTAAATCGTGGAGTTTAAATCGTGGAGTTTAAATCGTGGAGTTTAAATCGTGGAGTTTAAATCGTGGTGTTTAAATCGTGGAGTTTAAATCGTGGAGTTTAAATCGTGGAGTTTAAATCGTGGAGTTTAAATCGTGGAGTTTAAATCGTGGAGTTTAAATCGTGGAGTTTAAATCGTGGAGTTTAAATCGTGGAGTTTAAATCGTGGTGTTTAAATCGTGGAGTTTAAATCGTGGAGTTTAAATCGTGGAGTTTAAATCGTGGAGTTTAAATCGTGGAGTTTAAATCGTGGAGTTTAAATCGTGGAGTTTAAATCGTGGAGTTTAAATCGTGGAGTTTAAATAGTGGAGTTTAAATCGTGGAGTTTAAATCGTGGAGTTTAAATAGTATAGTTTTAATAGTGGAGTTTAAATCGTGGAGTTTAAATCGTGGAGTTTAAATAGTGGAGTTTAAATCGTGGAGTTTAAATAGTATAGTTTAAATAGTGGAGTTTAAATATTGGAGTTTAAATATTGGAGTTTAAATCGTGGAGTTTAATTCGTGGAGTTTAATTCGTGGAGTTTAATTCGTGGAGTTTAAATCGTGGAGTTTAAATCGTGGAGTTTAAATCGTGGAGTTTAAATCGTGGAGTTTAAATCGTGGAGTTTAAATCGTGGAGTTTAAATCGTGGAGTTTAAATCGTGGAGTTTAAATAGTAGAGTTTAAATAGTAGAGTTTAAATAGTGGAGTTTAAATCGTGGAGTTTAAATCGTGGAGTTTAAATCGTGGAGTTTATATCGTGGAGTTTAAATCGTGGAGTTTAAATCGTGGAGTTTAAATCGTGGAGTTTAAATCGTGGAGTTTAAATCGTGGAGTTTATATCGTGGAGTTTAAATCGAGGAGTTTAAATCGTGG
The DNA here is from genome assembly GCA_034508575.1 of Petrolisthes manimaculis. Lineage (NCBI taxonomy): Eukaryota > Metazoa > Arthropoda > Malacostraca > Decapoda > Porcellanidae > Petrolisthes > Petrolisthes manimaculis. The sequence continues at coordinate 167,141 of JAWZYT010001444.1, read as the reverse complement.
AGTTTAAATCGAGAAGTTTAAATAGTATAGTATAAATAGTGGAGTTTAAATCGTGGAGTTTAAATCGTGGAGTTTAAATCGTGGAGTTTAAATCGTGGAGTTTAAATCGTGGAGTTTAAATCGTGGAGTTTAAATCGTGGAGTTTAAATCGTGGAGTTTAATTCGTGGAGTTTAAATCGTGGAGTTTAAATCGTGGAGTTTAAATCGAGGAGTTTTAATCGAGGAGTTTAAATCGTGGAGTTTAAATCGTGGAGTTTAAATCGTGGAGTTTAAATCGTGGAGTTTAAATCGTGGAGTTTAAATCGTGGAGTTTAAATCGTGGAGTTTAAATAGTGGAGTTTAAATAGTGGAGTTTAAATCGTGGAGTTTAAATCGTGGAGTTTAAATCGTGGAGTTTAAATCGTGGTGTTTAAATCGTGGAGTTTAAATCGTGGAGTTTAAATCGTGGAGTTTAAATCGTGGAGTTTAAATCGTGGAGTTTAAATCGTGGAGTTTAAATCGTGGAGTTTAAATCGTGGAGTTTAAATCGTGGAGTTTAAATCGTGGTGTTTAAATCGTGGAGTTTAAATCGTGGAGTTTAAATCGTGGAGTTTAAATCGTGGAGTTTAAATCGTGGAGTTTAAATCGTGGAGTTTAAATCGTGGAGTTTAAATCGTGGAGTTTAAATCGTGGAGTTTAAATAGTGGAGTTTAAATCGTGGAGTTTAAATCGTGGAGTTTAAATAGTATAGTTTTAATAGTGGAGTTTAAATCGTGGAGTTTAAATCGTGGAGTTTAAATAGTGGAGTTTAAATCGTGGAGTTTAAATAGTATAGTTTAAATAGTGGAGTTTAAATATTGGAGTTTAAATATTGGAGTTTAAATCGTGGAGTTTAATTCGTGGAGTTTAATTCGTGGAGTTTAATTCGTGGAGTTTAAATCGTGGAGTTTAAATCGTGGAGTTTAAATCGTGGAGTTTAAATCGTGGAGTTTAAATCGTGGAGTTTAAATCGTGGAGTTTAAATCGTGGAGTTTAAATCGTGGAGTTTAAATCGTGGAGTTTAAATCGTGGAGTTTAAATCGTGGAGTTTAAATCGTGGAGTTTAAATCGTGGAGTTTAAATCGTGGAGTTTAAATCGTGGAGTTTAAATCGTGGAGTTTAAATCGAGGAGTTTTAATCGAGGAGTTTAAATCGAGGAGTTTAAATCGAGGAGTTTAAATCGAGGAGTTTAAATCGAGGAGTTTAAATCGTGGAGTTTAAATCGTGGAGTTTAAATCGTGGAGTTTAAATCGTGGAGTTTAAATCGTGGAGTTTAAATCGTGGAGTTTAAATCGTGGAGTTTAAATCGTGGAGTTTAAATCGTGGAGTTTAAATCGTGGAGTTTAAATCGTGGAGTTTAAATCGTGGAGTTTAAATCGTGGAGTTTAAATCGTGGAGTTTAAATCGTGGAGTTTAAATCGTGGAGTTTAAATCGTGGAGTTTAAATCGTGGAGTTTAAATAGTGGAGTTTAAATAGTGGAGTTTAAATCGTGGAGTTTAAATCGTGGAGTTTAAATCGTGGAGTTTAAATCGTGGAGTTTAAATCGTGGAGTTTAAATCGTGGAGTTTAAATCGTGGAGTTTAAATCGTGGAGTTTAAATCGTGGAGTTTAAATAGTATAGTTTAAATAGTGGAGTTTAATTCGTGGAGTTTAATTCGTGGAGTTTAATTCGTGGAGTTTAAATCGTGGAGTTTAAATCGTGGAGTTTAAATAGTATAGTTTTAATAGTGGAGTTTAAATCGTGGAGTTTAAATCGTGGAGTTTAAATCGTGGAGTTTAAATCGTGGAGTTTAAATAGTGGAGTTTAAATCGTGGAGTTTAAATCGTGGAGTTTAAATATTGGAGTTTAAATATTGGAGTTTAAATCGTGGAGTTTAAATCGTGGAGTTTAATTCGTGGAGTTTAATTCGTGGAGTTTAAATCGTGGAGTTTAAATCGTGGAGTTTAAATCGTGGAGTTTAAATCGTGGAGTTTAAATCGTGGAGTTTAAATCGTGGAGTTTAAATCGTGGAGTTTAAATCGTGGAGTTTAAATCGTGGAGTTTAAATAGTAGAGTTTAAATAGTAGAGTTTAAATAGTGGAGTTTAAATCGTGGAGTTTAAATCGTGGAGTTTAAATCGTGGAGTTTAAATCGTGGAGTTTAAATCGTGGAGTTTAAATCGTGGAGTTTAAAACTTGGCGTTTAAAACTTGGCGTTTAAATCGTGGAGTTTAAATAGTATAGTTTAAATAGTGGAGTTTAAATAGTGGAGTTTAAATAGTGGAGTTTAAATAGTGGAGTTTAAATAGTGGAGTTAAAATAGTGGAGTTAAAATAGTGGAGTTAAAATAGTGGAGTTAAAATAGTGGAGTTAAAATAGTGGAGTTAAAATAGTGGAGTTTAAATCGTGGAGTTTAAATCGTGGAGTTTAAATCGTGGAGTTTAAATCGTGGAGTTTAAATCGTGGAGTTTAAATCGTGGAGTTTAAATCGTGGAGTTTAAATCGTGGAGTTTAAATCGTGGAGTTTAAATCGTGGAGTTTAAATCGTGGAGTTTAAATCGTGGAGTTTAAATCGTGGAGTTTAAATCGTGGAGTTTAAATCGTGGAGTTTAAATCGTGGAGTTTAAATCGTGGAGTTTAAATCGTGGAGTTTAAATCGTGGAGTTTAAATCGTGGAGTTTAAATCGTGGAGTTTAAATCGTGGAGTTTAAATCGTGGAGTTTAAATCGTGGAGTTTAAATCGTGGAGTTTAAATCGTGGAGTTTAAATCGTGGAGTTTAAATCGTGGAGTTTAAATCGTGGAGTTTAAATCGTGGAGTTTAAATCGTGGAGTTTAAATCGTGGAGTTTAAATCGTGGAGTTTAAATCGTGGAGTTTAAATCGTGGAGTTTAAATCGTGGAGTTTAAATCGTGGAGTTTAAATCGAGGAGTTTTAATCGAGGAGTTTAAATCGAGGAGTTTAAATCGAGGAGTTTAAATCGAGGAGTTTAAATCGAGGAGTTTAAATCGTGGAGTTTAAATCGTGGAGTTTAAATCGTGGAGTTTAAATCGTGGAGTTTAAATCGTGGAGTTTTAATAGTGGAGTTTAAATCGTGGAGTTTAAATCGTGGAGTTTAATTCGTGGAGTTTAAATCGTGGAGTTTAATTCGTGGAGTTTAATTCGTGGAGTTTAATTCGTGGAGTTTAATTCGTGGAGTTTAATTCGTGGAGTTTAAATCGTGGAGTTTAAATCGTGGAGTTTAAATAGTATAGTTTTAATAGTGGAGTTTAAATCGTGGAGTTTAAATCGTGGAGTTTAAATCGTGGAGTTTAAATCGTGGAGTTTAAATAGTGGAGTTTAAATCGTGGAGTTTAAATCGTGGAGTTTAAATATTGGAGTTTAAATATTGGAGTTTAAATCGTGGAGTTTAAATCGTGGAGTTTAATTCGTGGAGTTTAATTCGTGGAGTTTAAATCGTGGAGTTTAAATCGTGGAGTTTAAATCGTGGAGTTTAAATCGTGGAGTTTAAATCGTGGAGTTTAAATCGTGGAGTTTAAATCGTGGAGTTTAAATCGTGGAGTTTAAATCGTGGAGTTTAAATAGTAGAGTTTAAATAGTAGAGTTTAAATAGTAGAGTTTAAATAGTAGAGTTTAAATAGTGGAGTTTAAATCGTGGAGTTTAAATCGTGGAGTTTAAATCGTGGAGTTTAAATCGTGGAGTTTAAATCGTGGAGTTTAAATCGTGGAGTTTAAATCGTGGAGTTTAAATCGTGGAGTTTAAATCGTGGAGTTTAAATCGTGGAGTTTAAATCGTGGAGTTTAAATCGTGGAGTTTAAATCGTGGAGTTTAAATCGTGGAGTTTAAATCGTGGAGTTTAAATCGTGGAGTTTAAATCGTGGAGTTTAAATCGTGGAGTTTAAATCGTGGAATTTAATTCGTGGAGTTTAAATCGTGGAGTTTAAATCGTGGAGTTTAAATCGTGGAGTTTAAATCGTGGAGTTTAAATAGCGGAGTTTAAATAGTGGAGTTTAAATAGTGGAGTTTAAATAGTGGAGTTTAAATAGTGGAGTTTAAATCGTGGAGTTTAAATCGTATAGTTTAAATAGTGGAGTTTAAATAGTGGAGTTTAAATCGTGGAGTTTAAATCGTAGAGTTTAAATAGTATAGTTCAAATCGTGGAGTTTAAATCGTGGAGTTTAAATCGTGGAGTTTAAATCGTATAGTTTAAATCGTATAGTTTAAATCGTGGAGTTTAAATAGTGGAGTTTAAATCGTCGAGTTTAAATCGTCGAGTTTAAATCGTCGAGTTTAAATCGTGGTGTTTAAATCGTGGTGTTTAAATCGTCGAGTTTAAATCGTGGAGTTTAAATCGTGGAGTTTAAATCGTGGAGTTTAAATCGTGGAGTTTAAATCGTGGAGTTTAAATCGTGGAGTTTAAATCGTGGAGTTTAAATCGTGGAGTTTAAATCGTGGAGTTTAAATCGTGGTGTTTAAATCGTGGAGTTTAAATCGTGGAGTTTAAATCGTGGAGTTTAAATCGTGGAGTTTAAATCGTGGAGTTTAAATCGTGGAGTTTAAATCGTGGAGTTTAAATCGTGGAGTTTAAATCGTGGAGTTTAAATCGTGGAGTTTAAATCGTGGAGTTTAAATCGTGGAGTTTAAATCGTGGAGTTTAAATAGTATAGTTTAAATAGTGGAGTTTAAACAGTGGAGTTTAAACAGTGGAGTTTAAACAGTGGAGTTTAAACAGTGGAGTTTAATTAGTGGAGTTTAATTAGTGGAGTTTAAATCGTGGAGTTTAAATCGTGGAGTTTAAATCGTGGAGTTTAAATCGTGGAGTTTAAATCGTGGAGTTTAAATCGTGGAGTTTAAATCGTGGAGTTTAATTCGTGGAGTTTAAATCGTGGAGTTTAAATCGTGGAGTTTAAATCGTGGAGTTTAATTCGTGGAGTTTAATTCGTGGAGTTTAATTCGTGGAGTTTAATTCGTGGAGTTTAATTCGTGGAGTTTAAATCGTGGAGTTTAAATCGTGGAGTTTAAATCGTGGAGTTTAAATCGTGGAGTTTAAATCGTGGAGTTTAAATCGAGGAGTTTAAATCGTGGAGTTTAAATCGTGGAGTTTAAATCGTGGAGTTTAAATCGTGGAGTTTAAATCGTGGAGTTTAAATCGTGGAGTTTAAATCGTGGAATTTAATTCGTGGAGTTTAAATCGTGGAGTTTAAATCGTGGAGTTTAAATCGTGGAGTTTAAATCGTGGAGTTTAAATAGCGGAGTTTAAATAGTGGAGTTTAAATAGTGGAGTTTAAATAGTGGAGTTTAAATAGTGGAGTTTAAATCGTGGAGTTTAAATCGTGGAGTTTAAATAGTGGAGTTTAAATCGTGGAGTTTAAATCGTGGAGTTTAAATCGTAGAGTTTAAATAGTATAGTTTAAATCGTGGAGTTTAAATCGTGGAGTTTAAATCGTGGAGTTTAAATCGTATAGTTTAAATCGTATAGTTTAAATCGTGGAGTTTAAATAGTGGAGTTTAAATCGTCGAGTTTAAATCGTGGAGTTTAAATCGTGGTGTTTAAATCGTGGTGTTTAAATCGTGGAGTTTAAATCGTGGAGTTTAAATCGTGGAGTTTAAATCGTGGAGTTTAAATCGTGGAGTTTAAATCGTGGAGTTTAAATCGTGGAGTTTAAATCGTGGAGTTTAAATCGTGGAGTTTAAATCGTGGAGTTTAAATCGTGGTGTTTAAATCGTGGAGTTTAAATCGTGGAGTTTAAATCGTGGAGTTTAAATCGTGGAGTTTAAATCGTGGAGTTTAAATCGTGGAGTTTAAATCGTGGAGTTTAAATCGTGGAGTTTAAATCGTGGAGTTTAAATCGTGGAGTTTAAATCGTGGAGTTTAAATCGTGGAGTTTAAATAGTATAGTTTAAATAGTGGAGTTTAAATAGTGGAGTTTAAATAGTGGAGTTTAAACAGTGGAGTTTAAACAGTGGAGTTTAATTAGTGGAGTTTAATTAGTGGAGTTTAATTAGTGGAGTTTAATTAGTGGAGTTTAAATCGTGGAGTTTAAATCGTGGAGTTTAAATCGTGGAGTTTAAATCGTGGAGTTTAAATCGTGGAGTTTAAATCGTGGAGTTTAAATCGTGGAGTTTAATTCGTGGAGTTTAAATCGTGGAGTTTAAATCGTGGAGTTTAAATCGTGGAGTTTAAATCGTGGAGTTTAAATCGTGGAGTTCAAATAGTGGAGTTCAAATAGTGGAGTTTAATTCGTGGAGTTTAATTCGTGGAGTTTAATTCGTGGAGTTTAAATCGTGGAGTTTAAATCGTGGAGTTTAAATCGTGGAGTTTAAATCGTGGAGTTTAAATCGTGGAGTTTAAATCGAGGAGTTTAACTCGTGGAGTTTAACTCGTGGAGTTTAACTCGTGGAGTTTAACTCGTGGAGTTTAAATCGAGGAATTTAACTCGTGGAGTTTAAATCGTGGAGTTTAAATCGTGGAGTTTAAATCGTGGAGTTTAAATCGTGGAGTTTAAATCGTGGAGTTTAAATCGTGGAGTTTAAATCGTGGAGTTTAAATCGTGGAGTTTAAATCGTGGAGTTTAAATCGTGGAGTTTAAATAGTGGAGTTTAAATAGTGGAGTTTAAATCGAGGAGTTTAAATCGAGGAGTTTAAATCGTGGAGTTTAAATCGTGGAGTTTAAATCGTGGAGTTTAAATCGTGGAGTTTAAATCGTGGAGTTTAAATCGTGGAGTTTAAATCGTGGAGTTTAAATCGTGGAGTTTAAATCGTGGAGTTTAAATCGTGGAGTTTAAATCGTGGAGTTTAAATCGTGGAGTTTAAATCGTGGAGTTTAAATCGTGGAGTTTAAATCGTGGAGTTTAAATAGTGGAGTTTAAATAGTGGAGTTTAAATAGTGGAGTTTAAATAGTGGAGTTTAAATAGTGGAGTTTAAATAGTGGAGTTTAAATCGTGGAGTTTAAATCGTGGAGTTTAAATCGTGGAGTTTAAATCGTGGAGTTTAAATAGTGGAGTTTAAATCGTGGAGTTTAAATCGTGGAGTTTTAATAGTGGAGTTTAAATCGTGGAGTTTAAATCGTGGAGTTTAAATCGTGGAGTTTAATTCGTGGAGTTTAAATAGTATAGTTTTAATAGTGGAGTTTAAATCGTGGAGTTTAAATAGTGGAGTTTAAATCGTGGAGTTTAAATAGTATAGTTTAAATAGTGGAGTTTAAATATTGGAGTTTAAATATTGGAGTTTAAATCGTGGAGTTTAATTCGTGGAGTTTAATTCGTGGAGTTTAATTCGTGGAGTTTAAATCGTGGAGTTTAAATCGTGGAGTTTAAATCGTGGAGTTTAAATCGTGAAGTTTAAATCGTGGAGTTTAAATCGTGGAGTTTAAATAGTAGAGTTTAAATAGTAGAGTTTAAATAGTGGAGTTTAAATCGTGGAGTTTAAATCGTGGAGTTTAAATCGTGGAGTTTAAATCGTGGAGTTTATATCGTGGAGTTTAAATCGTGGAGTTTAAATCGTGGAGTTTAAATCGTGGAGTTTAAATCGTGGAGTTTAAATCGAGGAGTTTAAATCGTGGAGTTTAAATCGAGAAGTTTAAATAGTATAGTATAAATAGTGGAGTTTAAATCGTGGAGTTTAAATCGTGGAGTTTAAATCGTGGAGTTTAAATCGTGGAGTTTAAATCGTGGAGTTTAAATCGTGGAGTTTAAATCGTGGAGTTTAAATCGTGGAGTTTAAATCGTGGAGTTTAAATCGTGGAGTTTAAATCGTGGAGTTTAAATCGTGGAGTTTAAATCGTGGAGTTTAAATCGTGGAGTTTAAATCGTGGAGTTTAAATCGTGGAGTTTAAATCGTGGAGTTTAAATAGTGGAGTTTAAATAGTGGAGTTTAAATAGTGGAGTTTAAATAGTGGAGTTTAAATCGTGGAGTTTAAATCGTGGAGTTTAAATCGTGGAGTTTAAATCGTGGAGTTTAAATCGTGGAGTTTAAATAGTGGAGTTTAAATATTGGAGTTTAAATCGTGGAGTTTAAATCGTGGAGTTTAAATCGTGGAGTTTAAATCGTGGAGTTTAAATCGTGGAGTTTAATTCGTGGAGTTTAAATCGTGGAGTTTAGATCGTGGTGTTTAAATCGTGGAGTTTAATTCGTGGAGTTTAATTCGTGGAGTTTAAATCGTGGAGTTTAAATCGTGGAGTTTAAATCGTGGAGTTTAAATCGTGGAGTTTAAATCGTGGAGTTTAAATCGTGGAGTTTAAATCGTGGAGTTTAAATCGTGGAGTTTAAATCGTGGAGTTTAAATCGTGGAGTTTAAATCGTGGAGTTTAAATCGTGGAGTTTAAATCGTGGAGTTTAAATCGTGGAGTTTAAATCGTGGAGTTTAAATCGTGGAGTTTAAATAGTGGAGTTTAAATAGTGGAGTTTTAATAGTGGAGTTTAAATCGTGGAGTTTAAATCGTGGAGTTTAATTCGTGGAGTTTAAATCGTGGAGTTTAAATCGTGGAGTTTAAATCGTGGAGTTTAAATAGTATAGTTTTAATAGTGGAGTTTAAATCGTGGAGTTTAAATCGTGGAGTTTAAATCGTGGAGTTTAAATAGTGGAGTTTAAATCGTGGAGTTTAAATAGTGGAGTTTAAATAGTGGAGTTTAAATCGTGGAGTTTAAATCGTGGAGTTTAAATCGTGGAGTTTAATTCGTGGAGTTTAATTCGTGGAGTTTAAATCGTGGAGTTTAAATCGTGGAGTTTAAATCGTGGAGTTTAAATCGTGGAGTTTAAATCGTGGAGTTTAAATCGTGGAGTTTAAATCGTGGAGTTTAAATCGTGGAGTTTAAATAGTAGAGTTTAAATAGTGGAGTTTAAATCGTGGAGTTTAAATCGTGGAGTTTATATCGTGGAGTTTATATCGTGGAGTTTAAATCGTGGAGTTTAAATCGTGGAGTTTAAATCGTGGAGTTTAAATCGTGGAGTTTAAATCGTGGAGTTTAAATCGTGGAGTTTAAATCGTGGAGTTTAAATCGTGGAGTTTAAATCGTATAGTTTAAATCGTATAGTTTAAATCGTGGAGTTTAAATCGTGGAGTTTAAATCGTGGAGTTTAAATAGTGGAGTTTAAATCGTGGAGTTTAAATCGTGGAGTTTAAATCGTGGAGTTTAAATCGTGGAGTTTAAATCGTGGAGCTTAAATCGTGGAGTTTAAATCGTGGAGTTTAAATCGTGGAGTTTAAAACTTGGCGTTTAAAACTTGGAGTTTAAATCGTGGAGTTTAAATCGTGGAGTTTAAATAGTATAGTTTAAATAGTGGAGTTTAAATAGTGGAGTTTAAATAGTGGAGTTAAAATAGTGGAGTTAAAATAGTGGAGTTAAAATAGTGGAGTTTAAATCGTGGAGTTTAAATCGTGGAGTTTAAATCGTTGAGTTTAAATCGTTGAGTTTAAATCGTTGAGTTTAAATCGTTGAGTTTAAATCGTTGAGTTTAAATCGTGGAGTTTAAATCGTGGAGTTTAAATCGTGGAGTTTAAATCGTGGAGTTTAAATCGTGGAGTTTAAATCGTGGAGTTTAAATCGTGGAGTTTAAATCGTGGAGTTTAAATCGTGGAGTTTAAATCGTGGAGTTTAAATCGTGGAGTTTAAATCGTGGAGTTTAAATCGTGGAGTTTAAATCGTGGAGTTTAAATCGTGGAGTTTAAATCGTGGAGTTTAAATCGTGGAGTTTAAATCGTGGAGTTTAAATCGTGGAGTTTAAATCGTGGAGTTTAAATCGTGGAGTTTAAATCGAGGAGTTTTAATCGAGGAGTTTAAATCGAGGAGTTTAAATCGAGGAGTTTAAATCGAGGAGTTTAAATCGAGGAGTTTAAATCGAGGAGTTTAAATCGAGGAGTTTAAATCGTGGAGTTTAAATCGTGGAGTTTAAATCGTGGAGTTTAAATCGTGGAGTTTAAATCGTGGAGTTTAAATCGTGGAGTTTAAATCGTGGAGTTTAAATCGTGGAGTTTAAATCGTGGAGTTTAAATCGTGGAGTTTAAATCGTGGAGTTTAAATCGTGGAGTTTAAATCGTGGAGTTTAAATAGTGGAGTTTAAATCGTGGAGTTTAAATCGTGGAGTTTAAATCGTGGAGTTTAAATCGTGGAGTTTAAATCGTGGAGTTTAAATCGTGGAGTTTAAATCGTGGAGTTTAAATCGTGGAGTTTAAATCGTGGAGTTTAAATAGTATAGTTTAAATAGTGGAGTTTAAATAGTGGAGTTTAAATAGTGGAGTTTAAATCGTTGAGTTTAAATCGTTGAGTTTAAATCGTTGAGTTTAAATCGTGGAGTTTAAATCGTGGAGTTTAAATCGTGGAGTTTAAATCGTGGAGTTTAAATCGAGGAGTTTAAATCGTGGAGTTTAAATCGTGGAGTTTAAATCGTGGAGTTTAAATCGTGGAGTTTAAATCGAGGAGTTTAAATCGTGGAGTTTAAATCGTGGAGTTTAAATCGTGGAGTTTAAATCGTGGAGTTTAAATCGTGGAGTTTAAATCGTGGAGTTTAAATCGTGGAGTTTAAATCGTGGAGTTTAAATCGTGGAGTTTAAATCGTGGAATTTAAATCGTGGAGTTTAAATCGTGGAGTTTAAATCGTGGAGTTTAAATCGTGGAGTTTAAATCGTGGAGTTTAAATAGTGGAGTTTAAATAGTGGAGTTTAAATAGTGGAGTTTAAATCGTGGAGTTTAAATCGTATAGTTTAAATCGTATAGTTTAAATCGTGGAGTTTAAATCGTGGAGTTTAAATCGTAGAGTTTAAATCGTAGAGTTTAAATCGTGGAGTTTAAATCGTGGAGTTTAAATCGTGGAGTTTAAATCGTATAGTTTAAATCGTATAGTTTAAATCGTGGAGTTTAAATCGTGGAGTTTAAATCGTGGAGTTTAAATCGTGGAGTTTAAATCGTGGAGTTTAAATCGTGGAGTTTAAATCGTGGTGTTTAAATCGTGGAGTTTAAATCGTGGAGTTTAAATCGTGGAGTTTAAATCGTGGAGTTTAAATCGTGGAGTTTAAATCGTGGAGTTTAAATCGTGGAGTTCAAATAGTGGAGTTTAATTCGTGGAGTTTAATTCGTGGAGTTTAATTCGTGGAGTTTAAATCGTGGAGTTTAAATCGTGGAGTTTAAATCGTGGAGTTTAAATCGTGGAGTTTAAATCGAGGAGTTTAAATCGAGGAGTTTAACTCGTGGAGTTTAACTCGTGGAGTTTAACTCGTGGAGTTTAACTCGAGGAATTTAACTCGTGGAGTTTAAATCGTGGAGTTTAAATCGTGGAGTTTAAATCGTGGAGTTTAAATCGTGGAGTTTAAATCGTGGAGTTTAAATCGTGGAGTTTAAATAGTGGAGTTTAAATCGTGGAGTTTAAATCGAGGAGTTTAAATCGAGGAGTTTAAATCGTGGAGTTTAAATCGTGGAGTTTAAATCGTGGAGTTTAAATCGTGGAGTTTAAATCGTGGAGTTTAAATCGTGGAGTTTAAATCGTGGAGTTTAAATCGTGGAGTTTAAATCGTGGAGTTTAAATCGTGGAGTTTAAATCGTGGAGTTTAAATCGTGGAGTTTAAATCGTGGAGTTTAAATCGTGGAGTTTAAATAGTATAGTTTAAATAGTGGAGTTTAAATAGTGGAGTTTAAATAGTGGAGTTTAAATAGTGGAGTTTAAATCGTGGAGTTTAAATCGTGGAGTTTAAATCGTGGAGTTTAAATCGTGGAGTTTAAATAGTGGAGTTTAAATCGTGGAGTTTATATCGTGGAGTTTTAATAGTGGAGTTTTAATAGTGGAGTTTAAATCGTGGAGTTTAAATCGTGGAGTTTAATTCGTGGAGTTTAAATCGTGGAGTTTAAATCGTGGAGTTTAAATCGTGGAGTTTAAATAGTATAGTTTAAATAGTATAGTTTTAATAGTGGAGTTTAAATCGTGGAGTTTAAATCGTGGAGTTTAAATCGTGGAGTTTAAATCGTGGAGTTTAAATAGTATAGTTTAAATAGTGGAGTTTAAATATTGGAGTTTAAATCGTGGAGTTTAAATCGTGGAGTTTAAATCGTGGAGTTTAATTCGTGGAGTTTAAATCGTGGAGTTTAAATCGTGGAGTTTAAATCGTGGAGTTTAAATCGTGGAGTTTAAATCGTGGAGTTTAAATCGTGGAGTTTAAATCGTGGAGTTTAAATAGTAGAGTTTAAATAGTAGAGTTTAAATCGTGGAGTTTAAATCGTGGAGTTTAAATCGTGGAGTTTAAATCGTGGAGTTTATATCGTGGAGTTTAAATCGTGGAGTTTAAATCGTGGAGTTTAAATCGTGGAGTTTAAATCGTGGAGTTTAAATCGTGGAGTTTAAATCGTGGAGTTTAAATCGAGGAGTTTAAATCGTGGAGTTTAAATCGTGGAGTTTAAATCGTGGAGTTTAAATCGTGGAGTTTAAATCGTGGAGTTTAAATCGTGGAGTTTAAATCGTGGAGTTTAAATCGTATAGTTTAAATAGTGGAGTTTAAATAGTGGAGTTTAAATCGTGGAGTTTAAATCGTGGAGTTTAAATCGTGGAGTTTAAATCGTGGAGTTTAAATCGTGGAGTTTAAATCGTGGAGTTTAAATAGTATAGTTTAAATAGTGGAGTTTAAATATTGGAGTTTAAATATTGGAGTTTAAATCGTGGAGTTTAAATCGTGGAGTTTAATTCGTGGAGTTTAAATCGTGGAGTTTAAATCGTGGAGTTTAAATCGTGGAGTTTAAATCGTGGAGTTTAAATCGTGGAGTTTAAATCGTGGAGTTTAAATCGTGGAGTTTAAATTGTGGAGTTTAAATCGTGGAGTTTAAATCGTGGAGTTTAAATAGTATAGTTTAAATAGTGGAGTTTAAATAGTGGAGTTTAAATCGTGGAGTTTAAATCGTGGAGTTTAAATCGTGGAGTTTAAATAGTGGAGTTTAAATCGTGGAGTTTAAAACGTGGAGTTTAAAACGTGGAGTTTAAATCGTGGAGTTTAAATAGTATAGTTTAAATAGTGGAGTTCAAATTGTGGAGTTTAAATCGTGGAGTTTAAATCGTGGAGTTTAAATCGTGGAGTTTAAATCGTGGAGTTTAAATCGTGGAGTATAAATCGTGGAGTATAAATCGTGGAGTATAAATCGTGGAGTTTAAATCGTGGAGTTTAAATCGTGGAGTTTAAATCGTGGAGTTTAAATCGTGGAGTTTAAATCGTGGAGTTTAAATCGTGGAGTTTAAATCGTGGAGTTTAAATCGTGGAGTTTAAATCGTGGAGTTTAAATCGTGGAGTTTAAATCGTGGAGTTTAAATCGTGGAGTTTAAATAGTGGAGTTTAAATCGTGGAGTTTAAATCGTGGAGTTTAAATCGTGGAGTTTAAATCGTGGAGTTTAAATCGTGGAGTTTAAATAGTATAGTTTAAATAGTATAGTTTAAATAGTGGAGTTTAAATAGTGGAGTTTAAATAGTGGAGTTTAAATCGTGGAGTTTAAATCGTGTAGTTTAATTCGTGGAGTTTAATTCGTGGAGTTTAAATCGTGGAGTTTAAATCGTGGAGTTTAAATCGTGGTGTTTAAATCGTGGAGTTTAATTCGTGGAGTTTAATTCGTGGAGTTTAAATCGTGGAGTTTAAATCGTGGAGTTTAAATCGCGGAGTTTAAATCGTGGAGTTTAAATCGTGGAGTTTAAATCGTGGAGTTTAAATCGTGGAGTTTAAATCGTGGAGTTTAAATCGTGGAGTTTAAATCGTGGAGTTTAAATCGTGGAGTTTAAATCGTGGAGTTTAAATCGTGGAGTTTAAATAGTGGAGTTTAAATAGTGGAGTTTTAATAGTGGAGTTTAAATCGTGGAGTTTAAATCGTGGAGTTTAATTCGTGGAGTTTAAATCGTGGAGTTTAAATCGTGGAGTTTAAATCGTGGAGTTTAAATCGTGGAGTTTAAATAGTATAGTTTTAATAGTGGAGTTTAAATCGTGGAGTTTAAATCGTGGAGTTTAAATAGTGGAGTTTAAATCGTGGAGTTTAAATAGTATAGTTTAAAAAGTGGAGTTTAAATATTGAAGTTTAAATATTGGAGTTTAAATCGAGGAGTTTAAATCGTGGAGTTTAATTCGTGGAGTTTAATTCGTGGAGTTTAAATCGTGGAGTTTAAATCGTGGAGTTTAAATCGTGGAGTTTAAATCGTGGAGTTTAAATCGTGGAGTTTAAATCGTGGAGTTTAAATCGTGGAGTTTAAATAGTATAGTTTAAATAGTGGAGTTTAAATAGTGGAGTTTAAATCGTGGAGTTTAAATCGTGGAGTTTAAATCGTGGAGTTTAAATCGTGGAGTTTAAATCGTGGAGTTTATATCGTGGAGTTTATATCGTGGAGTTTAAATCGTGGAATTTAAATCGTGGAGTTTAAATCGTGGAGTTTAAATCGTGGAGTTTATATCGTGGAGTTTAAATCGAGGAGTTTAAATCGTGGAGTTTAAATTGAGAAGTTTAAATAGTATAGTATAAATCGTGGAGTTTAAATCGTGGAGTTTAAATCGTGGAGTTTAAATCGTGGAGTTTAAATCGTGGAGTTTAAATCGTGGAGTTTAAATCGTGGAGTTTAAATCGTGGAGTTTAAATAGTGGAGTTTAAATCGTATAGTTTAAATCGTATAGTTTAAATCGTGGAGTTTAAATCGTGGAGTTTAAATCGTGGAGTTTAAATCGTGGAGTTTAAATCGTGGAGTTTAAATCGTGGAGTTTAAATCGTGGAGTTTAAATCGTGGAGTTTAAATCGTGGAGTTTAAATCGTGGAGTTTAAATCGTGGAGTTTAAATCGTGGAGTTTAAATCGTGGAGTTTAAAACTTGGCGTTTAAAACGTGGAGTTTAAATCGTGGAGTTTAAATCGTGGAGTTTAAATAGTATAGTTTAAATAGTGGAGTTTAAATAGTGGAGTTTAAATAATGGAGTTAAAATAGTGGAGTTAAAATAGTGGAGTTAAAATAGTGGAGTTAAAATAGTGGAGTTAAAATAGTGGAGTTTAAATCGTGGAGTTTAAATCGTGGAGTTTAAATCGTGGAGTTTAAATCGTGGAGTTTAAATCGTGGAGTTTAAATCGTGGAGTTTAAATCGTGGAGTTTAAATCGTGGAGTTTAAATCGTGGAGTTTAAATCGTGGAGTTTAAATCGTGGAGTTTAAATCGTGGAGTTTAAATCGTGGAGTTTAAATCGTGGAGTTTAAATCGTGGAGTTTAAATCGTGGAGTTTAAATCGTGGAGTTTAAATCGTGGAGTTTAAATCGAGGAGTTTTAATCGAGGAGTTTAAATCGAGGAGTTTAAATCGAGGAGTTTAAATCGAGGAGTTTAAATCGAGGAGTTTAAATCGTGGAGTTTAAATCGTGGAGTTTAAATCGTGGAGTTTAAATCGTGGAGTTTAAATCGTGGAGTTTAAATCGTGGAGTTTAAATCGTGGAGTTTAAATCGTGGAGTTTAAATCGTGGAGTTTAAATCGTGGAGTTTAAATCGTGGAGTTTAAATCGTGGAGTTTAAATCGTGGAGTTTAAATCGTGGAGTTTAAATAGTATAGTTTAAATAGTGGAGTTTAAATAGTGGAGTTTAAATAGTGGAGTTTAAATAGTGGAGTTTAAATAGTGGAGTTTAAATAGTGGAGTTTAAATCGTGGAGTTTAAATCGTGGAGTTTAAATCGTGGAGTTTAAATCGTGGAGTTTAAATCGTGGAGTTTAAATCGTGGAGTTTAAATAGTGGAGTTTAAATAGTGGAGTTTAAATCGTGGAGTTTAAATCGTGGAGTTTAAATCGTGGAGTTTAAATAGTATAGTTTAAATAGTGGAGTTTAAATATTGGAGTTTAAATCGTGGAGTTTAAATCGTTGAGTTTAAATCGTTGAGTTTAAATCGTGGTGTTTAAATCGTGGAGTTTAAATCGTGGAGTTTAAATCGTGGAGTTTAAATCGTGGAGTTTAAATCGAGGAGTTTAAATCGTGGAGTTTAAATCGTGGAGTTTAAATCGTGGAGTTTAAATCGTGGAGTTTAAATCGTGGAGTTTAAATCGTGGAGTTTAAATCGTGGAATTTAATTCGTGGAGTTTAAATCGTGGAGTTTAAATCGTGGAGTTTAAATCGTGGAGTTTAAATCGTGGAGTTTAAATCGTGGAGTTTAAATCGTGGAGTTTAAATAGTGGAGTTTAAATAGTGGAGTTTAAATAGTGGAGTTTAAATAGTGGAGTTTAAATAGTGGAGTTTAAATAGTGGAGTTTAAATAGTGGAGTTTAAATAGTGGAGTTTAAATCGTGGAGTTTAAATCGTCGAGTTTAAATAGTGGAGTTTAAATAGTGGAGTTTAAATCGTGGAGTTTAAATCGTGGAGTTTAAATCGTGGAGTTTAAATCGTATAGTTTAAATCGTATAGTTTAAATCGTGGAGTTTAAATCGTGGAGTTTAAATCGTGGAGTTTAAATCGTGGAGTTTAAATCGTGGTGTTTAAATCGTGGTGTTTAAATCGTGGAGTTTAAATCGTGGAGTTTAAATCGTGGAGTTTAAATCGTGGAGTTTAAATCGTGGAGTTTAAATCGTGGAGTTTAAATCGTGGAGTTTAAATCGTGGAGTTTAAATCGTGGTGTTTAAATCGTGGAGTTTAAATCGTGGAGTTTAAATCGTGGAGTTTAAATCGTGGAGTTTAAATCGTGCAGTTTAAATCGTGGAGTTTAAATCGTGGAGTTTAAATCGTGGAGTTTAAATCGTGGAGTTTAAATCGTGGAGTTTAAATCGTGGAGTTTAAATCGTGGAGTTTAAATAGTATAGTTTAAATAGTGGAGTTTAAATAGTGGAGTTTAAACAGTGGAGTTTAATTAGTGGAGTTTAATTAGTGGAGTTTAAATCGTGGAGTTTAAATCGTGGAGTTTAAATCGTGGAGTTTAAATCGTGGAGTTTAAATCGTGGAGTTTAAATCGTGGAGTTTAAATCGTGGAGTTTAATTCGTGGAGTTTAATTCGTGGAGTTTAAATCGTGGAGTTTAAATCGTGGAGTTTAAATCGTGGAGTTTAAATCGTAGAGTTTAAATCGTGGAGTTTAAATAGTGGAGTTTAAATAGTGGAGTTTAATTCGTGGAGTTTAATTCGTGGAGTTTAAATCGTGGAGTTTAAATCGTGGAGTTTAAATCGTGGAGTTTAAATCGTGGAGTTTAAATCGTGGAGTTTAAATCGTGGAGTTTAAATCGTGGAGTTTAAATCGTGGAGTTTAAATCGAGGAGTTTAAATCGAGGAGTTTAAATCGAGGAGTTTAAATCGAGGAGTTTAAATCGAGGAGTTTAAATCGTGGAGTTTAAATCGTGGAGTTTAAATCGTGGAGTTTAAATCGTGGAGTTTAAATCGTGGAGTTTAAATCGTGGAGTTTAAATCGTGGAGTTTAAATCGTGGAGTTTAAATCGTGGAGTTTAAATAGTATAGTTTAAATAGTGGAGTTTAAATAGTGGAGTTTAAATCGTGGAGTTTAAATCGTGGAGTTTAAATCGTGGAGTTTAAATCGTGGAGTTTAAATCGTGGAGTTTAAATCGTGGAGTTTAAATAGTGGAGTTTAAATCGTGGAGTTTAAATCGTGGAGTTTAAATAGTATAGTTTAAATAGTGGAGTTTAAATAGTGGAGTTTAAATCGTTGAGTTTAAATCGTTGAGTTTAAATCGTGGTGTTTAAATCGTGGAGTTTAATTCGTGGAGTTTAATTCGTGGAGTTTAAATCGTGGAGTTTAAATCGTGGAGTTTAAATCGTGGAGTTTAAATCGTGGAGTTTAAATCGTGGAGTTTAAATCGTGGAGTTTAAATCGTGGAGTTTAAATCGTGGAGTTTAAATCGTGGAGTTTAAATCGTGGAGTTTAAATCGTGGAGTTTAAATCGTGGAGTTTAAATCGTGGAGTTTAAATCGTGGAGTTTAAATCGTGGAATTTAATTCGTGGAGTTTAAATCGTGGAGTTTAAATCGTGGAGTTTAAATCGTGGAGTTTAAATCGTGGAGTTTAAATAGTGGAGTTTAAATAGTGGAGTTTAAATAGTGGAGTTTAAATCGTGGAGTTTAAATCGTATAGTTTTAATAGTGGAGTTTAAATCGTGGAGTTTAAATCGTGGAGTTTAAATCGTGGAGTTTAAATCGTGGAGTTTAAATAGTATAGTTTAAATCGTGGAGTTTAAATCGTGGAGTTTAAATCGTGGAGTTTAAATCGTATAGTTTAAATCGTATAGTTTAAATAGTGGAGTTTAAATAGTGGAGTTTAAATCGTCGAGTTTAAATCGTGGAGTTTAAATCGTGGAGTTTAAATCGTGGAGTTTAAATCTTGGAGTTTAAATCGTGGAGTTTAAATCGTGGAGTTTAAATCGTGGAGTTTAAATCGTGGAGTTTAAATCGTGGAGTTTAAATCGTGGAGTTTAAATCGTGGTGTTTAAATCGTGGAGTTTAAATCGTGGAGTTTAAATCGTGGAGTTTAAATCGTGGAGTTTAAATCGTGGAGTTTAAATCGTGGAGTTTAAATAGTATAGTTTAAATAGTGGAGTTTAAATAGTGGAGTTTAAACAGTGGAGTTTAAATCGTGGAGTTTAATTAGTGGAGTTTAAATCGTGGAGTTTAAATCGTGGAGTTTAAATCGTGGAGTTTAAATCGTGGAGTTTAAATCGTGGAGTTTAAATCGTGGAGTTTAAATCGTGGAGTTTAATTCGTGGAGTTTAATTCGTGGAGTTTAAATCGTGGAGTTTAAATCGTGGAGTTTAAATCGTGGAGTTTAAATCGTGGAGTTTAAATAGTGGAGTTTAAATAGTGGAGTTTAATTCGTGGAGTTTAATTCGTGGAGTTTAAATCGTGGAGTTTAAATCGTGGAGTTTAAATCGTGGAGTTTAAATCGTGGAGTTTAAATCGTGGTGTTTAAATCGTGGAGTTTAAATCGTGGAGTTTAAATCGTGGAGTTTAAATCGTGGAGTTTAAATCGTGGAGTTTAAATCGTATAGTTTAAATCGAGGAGTTTAAATCGAGGAGTTTAAATCGAGGAGTTTAACTCGTGGAGTTTAACTCGTGGAGTTTAAATCGAAGAATTTAACTCGTGGAGTTTAACTCGTGGAGTTTAACTCGTGGAGTTTAACTCGTGGAGTTTAACTCGTGGAGTTTAAATCGTGGAGTTTAAATCGTGGAGTTTAAATCGTGGAGTTTAAATCGTGGAGTTTAAATCGTGGAGTTTAAATCGTGGAGTTTAAATCGTGGAGTTTAAATCGTGGAGTTTAAATCGTGGAGTTTAAATCGTGGAGTTTAAATCGTGGAGTTTAAATCGTGGAGTTTAAATAGTGGAGTTTAAATAGTGGAGTTTAAATCGAAGAGTTTAAATCGAGGAGTTTAAATCGTGGAGTTTAAATCGTGGAGTTTAAATCGTGGAGTTTAAATCGTGGAGTTTAAATCGTGGAGTTTAAATCGTGGAGTTTAAATCGTGGAGTTTAAATCGTGGAGTTTAAATCGTGGAGTTTAAATCGTGGAGTTTAAATCGTGGAGTTTAAATCGTGGAGTTTAAATCGTGGAGTTTAAATCGTGGAGTTTAAATCGTGGAGTTTAAATCGTGGAGTTTAAATCGTGGAGTTTAAATAGTATAGTTTAAATAGTGGAGTTTAAATATTGGAGTTTAAATATTGGAGTTTAAATATTGGAGTTTAAATATTGGAGTTTAAATCGTTGAGTTTAAATCGTTGAGTTTAAATCGTTGAGTTTAAATCGTGGTGTTTAAATCGTGGAGTTTAAATCGTGGAGTTTAAATCGTGGAGTTTAAATCGTGGAGTTTAAATCGTGGAGTTTAAATCGAGGAGTTTAAATCGTGGAGTTTAAATCGTGGAGTTTAAATCGTGGAGTTTAAATCGTGGAGTTTAAATCGTGGAGTTTAAATCGTGGAGTTTAAATCGTGGAGTTTAAATCGTGGAGTTTAAATCGTGGAGTTTAAATCGTGGAGTTTAAATCGTGGAATTTAAATCGTGGAGTTTAAATCGTGGAGTTTAAATCGTGGAGTTTAAATCGTGGAGTTTAAATAGTGAAGTTTAAATAGTGGAGTTTAAATAGTGGAGTTTAAATAGTGGAGTTTAAATCGTGGAGTTTAAATCGTATAGTTTAAATAGTGGAGTTTAAATCGTGGAGTTTAAATCGTGGAGTTTAAATCGTGGAGTTTAAATCGTGGAGTTTAAATCGTGGAGTTTAAATCGTGGAGTTTAAATCGTGGAGTTTAAATCGTGGAGTTTAAATCGTGGAGTTTAAATCGTGGAGTTTAAATCGTGGAGTTTAAATCGTGGAGTTTAAATCGTGGAGTTTAAATCGTGGAGTTTAAATCGTGGAGTTTAAATCGTGGAGTTTAAATCGTGGTGTTTAAATCGTGGAGTTTAAATCGTGGAGTTTAAATCGTGGTGTTTAAATCGTGGAGTTTAAATCGTGGAGTTTAAATCGTGGAGTTTAAATCGTGGAGTTTAAATCGTGGAGTTTAAATCGTGGAGTTTAAATCATGGAGTTTAAATCGTGGAGTTTAAATCGTGGAGTTTAAATAGTATAGTTTAAATAGTGGAGTTTAAATAGTGGAGTTTAAACAGTGGAGTTTAAACAGTGGAGTTTAAATCGTGGAGTTTAATTAGTGGAGTTTAATTAGTGGAGTTTAAATCATGGAGTTTAAATCGTGGAGTTTAAATCGTGGAGTTTAAATCGTGGAGTTTAAATCGTGGAGTTTAAATCGTGGAGTTTAAATCGTGGAGTTTAAATCGTGGAGTTTAAATCGTGGAGTTTAAATCGTGGAGTTTAAATCGTGGAGTTTAAATCGTGGAGTTTAAATCGTGGAGTTTAAATCGTGGAGTTTAAATCGTGGAGTTTAATTCGTGGAGTTTAATTCGTGGAGTTTAAATCGTGGAGTTTAAATAGTGGAGTTTAAATAGTGGAGTTTAAATAGTGGAGTTTAAATCGTGGAGTTTAAATCGTGGAGTTTAAATCGTGGAGTTTAAATCGTGGAGTTTAAATCGTGGAGTTTAAATCGTGGAGTTTAAATCGTGGAGTTTAAATCGTGGAGATTAAATCGTGGAGTTTAAATCGTGGAGTTTAAATCGAGGAGTTTAAATCGAGGAGTTTAAATCGAGGAGTTTAAATCGAGGAGTTTAAATCGAGGAGTTTAACTCGTGGAGTTTAACTCGAGGAATTTAACTCGTGGAGTTTAACTCGTGGAGTTTAACTCGTGGAGTTTAACTCGTGGAGTTTAACTCGTGGAGTTTAACTCGTGGAGTTTAACTCGTGGAGTTTAACTCGTGGAGTTTAAATCGTGGAGTTTAAATCGTGGAGTTTAAATCGTGGAGTTTAAATCGTGGAGTTTAAATCGTGGAGTTTAAATCGTGGAGTTTAAATCGTGGAGTTTAAATCGTGGAGTTTAAATCGTGGAGTTTAAATCGTGGAGTTTAAATCGTGGAGTATAAATCGTGGAGTTTAAATCGTGGAGTTTAAATCGTGGAGTTTAAATCGTGGAGTTTAAATCGTGGAGTTTAAATCGTGGAGTTTAAATCGTGGAGTTTAAATCGTGGAGTTTAAATCGTGGAGTTTAAATCGTGGAGTTTAAATCGTGGAGTTTAAATCGTGGAGTTTAAATCGTGGAGTTTAAATCGTGGAGTTTAAATCGTGGAGTTTAAATCGTGGAGTTTAAATCGTGGAGTTTAAATAGTGGAGTTTAAATAGTGGAGTTTAATTCGTGGAGTTTAATTCGTGGAGTTTAAATCGTGGAGTTTAAATCGTGGAGTTTAAATCGTGGAGTTTAAATCGTGGAGTTTAAATCGTGGAGTTTAAATCGTGGAGTTTAAATCGTGGAGTTTAAATCGTGGAGTTTAAATCGTGGAGTTTAAATCGTGGAGATTAAATCGTGGAGTTTAAATCGTGGAGTTTAAATCGAGGAGTTTAAATCGAGGAGTTTAAATCGAGGAGTTTAAATCGAGGAGTTTAAATCGAGGAGTTTAACTCGTGGAGTTTAACTCGAGGAGTTTAACTCGTGGAGTTTAACTCGTGGAGTTTAACTCGTGGAGTTTAACTCGTGGAGTTTAACTCGTGGAGTTTAACTCGTGGAGTTTAACTCGTGGAGTTTAACTCGTGGAGTTTAACTCGTGGAGTTTAACTCGTGGAGTTTAACTCGTGGAGTTTAACTCGTGGAGTTTAACTCGTGGAGTTTAACTCGTGGAGTTTAAATCGTGGAGTTTAAATCGTGGAGTTTAAATCGTGGAGTTTAAATCGTGGAGTTTAAATCGTGGAGTTTAAATCGTGGAGTATAAATCGTGGAGTATAAATCGTGGAGTTTAAATCGTGGAGTTTAAATCGTGGAGTTTAAATCGTGGAGTTTAAATCGTGGAGTTTAAATCGTGGAGTTTAAATCGTGGAGTTTAAATCGTGGAGTTTAAATCGTGGAGTTTATATCGTGGAGTTTAAATCGTGGAGTTTAAATCGTGGAGTTTAAATCGTGGAGTTTAAATCGTGGAGTTTAAATCGTGGAGTTTAAATCGTGGAGTTTAAATCGTGGAGTTTAAATCGTGGAGTTTAAATCGTGGAGTTTAAATCGTGGAGTTTAAATCGTGGAGTTTAAATCGTGGAGTTTAAATCGTGGAGTTTAAATCGTGGAGTTTAAATCGTGGAGTTTAAATCGTGGAGTTTAAATCGTGGAGTTTAAATCGTGGAGTTTAAATCGTGGAGTTTAAATCGTGGAGTTTAAATCGTGGAGTTTAAATCGTGGAGTTTAAATCGTGGAGTTTAAATCGTGGAGTTTAAATCGTGGAGTTTAAATCGTGGAGTTTAAATCGTGGAGTTTAAATCGTGGAGTTTAAATCGTGGAGTTTAAATCGTGGAGTTTAAATGGTGGAGTTTAAATCGTGGAGTTTAAATGGTGGAGTTTAAATCGAGGAGTTTACATAGAGGAGTTTAAATCGAGGAGTTTAAATCGTGGAGTTTAAATCGTGGAGTTTAAATCGTGGAGTTTAAATCGTGGAGTTTAAATCGTGGAGTTTAAATCGTGGAGTTTAATTAGTGGAGTTTAATTAGTGGAGTTTAAATAGTGGAGTTTAAATAGTGGAGTTTAAATAGTGGAGTTTAAATCGTGGACTTTAAATCGTGGAGTTTAAATCGTGGAGTTTAAATCGTGGAGTTTAAATCGTGGAGTTTAAATCGTGGAGTTTAAATCGTGGAGTTTAAATCGTGGAGTTTAAATCGTGGAGTTTAAATCGTGGAGTTTAAATCGTGGAGTTTAAATCGAGGAGTTTAAATCGAGGAGTTTAAATCGAGGAGTTTAACTCGTGGAGTTTAAATCGTGGAGTTTAAATCGTGGAGTTTAAATCGTGGAGTATAAATCGTGGAGTTTAAATCGTGGAGTTTAAATCGTGGAGTTTAAATCGAGGAGTTTAAATCGAGGAGTTTAAATCGAGGAGTTTAAATCGAGGAGTTTAAATCGTGGAGTTTAAATCGTGGAGTTTAAATCGTGGAGTTTAAATCGTGGAGTTTAAATCGTGGAGTTTAATTCGTGGAGTTTAATTAGTGGAGTTTAAATCGTGGAGTTTAAATAGTGGAGTTTAAATAGTGGAGTTTAAATAGTGGAGTTTAAATCGTGGAGTTTAAATCGTGGAGTTTAAATCGTGGAGTTTAAATCGTGGAGTTTAAATCGTGGAGTTTAAATCGTGGAGTTTAAATCGTGGAGTTTAAATCGTGGAGATTAAATCGTGGAGTTTAAATCGTGGAGTTTAAATCGAGGAGTTTAAATCGAGGAGTTTAAATCGAGGAGTTTAAATCGAGGAGTTTAAATCGAGGAGTTTAACTCGTGGAGTTTAACTCGAGGAGTTTAACTCGTGGAGTTTAACTCGTGGAGTTTAACTCGTGGAGTTTAACTCGTGGAGTTTAACTCGTGGAGTTTAACTCGTGGAGTTTAACTCGTGGAGTTTAACTCGTGGAGTTTAACTCGTGGAGTTTAACTCGTGGAGTTTAACTCGTGGAGTTTAAATCGTGGAGTTTAAATCGTGGAGTTTAAATCGTGGAGTTTAAATCGTGGAGTTTAAATCGTGGAGTTTAAATCGTGGAGTTTAAATCGTGGAGTATAAATCGTGGAGTTTAAATCGTGGAGTTTAAATCGTGGAGTTTAAATCGTGGAGTTTAAATCGTGGAGTTTAAATCGTGGAGTTTAAATCGTGGAGTTTAAATCGTGGAGTTTAAATCGTGGAGTTTAAATCGTGGAGTTTAAATCGTGGAGTTTAAATCGTGGAGTTTAAATCGTGGAGTTTAAATCGTGGAGTTTAAATCGTGGAGTTTAAATCGTGGAGTTTAAATCGTGGAGTTTAAATAGTGGAGTTTAATTCGTGGAGTTTAATTCGTGGAGTTTAAATCGTGGAGTTTAAATCGTGGAGTTTAAATCGTGGAGTTTAAATCGTGGAGTTTAAATCGTGGAGTTTAAATCGTGGAGTTTAAATCGTGGAGTTTAAATCGTGGAGTTTAAATCGTGGAGTTTAAATCGTGGAGATTAAATCGTGGAGTTTAAATCGTGGAGTTTAAATCGAGGAGTTTAAATCGAGGAGTTTAAATCGAGGAGTTTAAATCGAGGAGTTTAAATCGAGGAGTTTAACTCGTGGAGTTTAACTCGAGGAGTTTAACTCGTGGAGTTTAACTCGTGGAGTTTAACTCGTGGAGTTTAACTCGTGGAGTTTAACTCGTGGAGTTTAACTCGTGGAGTTTAACTCGTGGAGTTTAACTCGTGGAGTTTAACTCGTGGAGTTTAACTCGTGGAGTTTAACTCGTGGAGTTTAACTCGTGGAGTTTAACTCGTGGAGTTTAAATCGTGGAGTTTAAATCGTGGAGTTTAAATCGTGGAGTTTAAATCGTGGAGTTTAAATCGTGGAGTTTAAATCGTGGAGTATAAATCGTGGAGTATAAATCGTGGAGTTTAAATCGTGGAGTTTAAATCGTGGAGTTTAAATCGTGGAGTTTAAATCGTGGAGTTTAAATCGTGGAGTTTAAATCGTGGAGTTTAAATCGTGGAGTTTAAATCGTGGAGTTTAAATCGTGGAGTTTAAATCGTGGAGTTTAAATCGTGGAGTTTAAATCGTGGAGTTTAAATCGTGGAGTTTAAATCGTGGAGTTTAAATCGTGGAGTTTAAATCGTGGAGTTTAAATCGTGGAGTTTAAATCGTGGAGTTTAAATCGTGGAGTTTAAATCGTGGAGTTTAAATCGTGGAGTTTAAATCGTGGAGTTTAAATCGTGGAGTTTAAATCGTGGAGTTTAAATCGTGGAGTTTAAATCGTGGAGTTTAAATCGTGGAGTTTAAATCGTGGAGTTTAAATCGTGGAGTTTAAATCGTGGAGTTTAAATCGTGGAGTTTAAATCGTGGAGTTTAAATCGTGGAGTTTAAATCGTGGAGTTTAAATCGTGGAGTTTAAATGGTGGAGTTTAAATCGTGGAGTTTAAATGGTGGAGTTTAAATCGAGGAGTTTACATAGAGGAGTTTAAATCGAGGAGTTTAAATCGTGGAGTTTAAATCGTGGAGTTTAAATCGTGGAGTTTAAATCGTGGAGTTTAATTAGTGGAGTTTAATTAGTGGAGTTTAAATAGTGGAGTTTAAATAGTGGAGTTTAAATAGTGGAGTTTAAATCGTGGACTTTAAATCGTGGACTTTAAATCGTGGACTTTAAATCGTGGACTTTAAATCGTGGAGTTTAAATCGTGGAGTTTAAATCGTGGAGTTTAAATCGTGGAGTTTAAATCGTGGAGTTTAAATCGTGGAGTTTAAATCGAGGAGTTTAAATCGAGGAGTTTAAATCGAGGAGTTTAACTCGTGGAGTTTAAATCGTGGAGTTTAAATCGTGGAGTTTAAATCGTGGAGTATAAATCGTGGAGTTTAAATCGTGGAGTTTAAATCGTGGAGTTTAAATCGAGGAGTTTAAATCGAGGAGTTTAAATCGAGGAGTTTAAATCGAGGAGTTTAAATCGTGGAGTTTAAATCGTGGAGTTTAAATCGTGGAGTTTAATTCGTGGAGTTTAATTCGTGGAGTTTAAATCGTGGAGTTTAAATCGTGGAGTTTAAATAGTGGAGTTTAAATAGTGGAGTTTAAATCGTGGAGTTTAAA
This sequence comes from Petrolisthes manimaculis, assembly GCA_034508575.1. Lineage (NCBI taxonomy): Eukaryota > Metazoa > Arthropoda > Malacostraca > Decapoda > Porcellanidae > Petrolisthes > Petrolisthes manimaculis. The sequence continues at coordinate 141,065 of JAWZYT010001444.1, read as the reverse complement.
TCGTGGAGTTTAATTCGTGGAGTTTAAATCGAGGAGTTTAAATCGAGGAGTTTAAATCGAGGAGTTTAAATCGAGGAGTTTAACTCGTGGAGTTTAACTCGTGGAGTTTAACTCGTGGAGTTTAAATCGAGGAGTTTAACTCGTGGAGTTTAACTCGTGGAGTTTAAATCGTGGTGTTTAAATCGTGGAGTTTAAATCGTGGAGTTTAAATCGTGGAGTTTAAATCGTGGAGTTTAAATCGTGGAGTTTAAATCGTGGAGTTTAAATCGTGGAGTTTAAATCGTGGAGTTTAAATCGTGGAGTTTAAATCGTGGAGTTTAAATCGTGGAGTTTAAATCGTGGAGTTTAAATAGTATAGTTTAAATAGTGGAGTTTAAATAGTGGAGTTTAAACAGTGGAGTTTAAATCGTGGAGTTTAAATCGTGGAGTTTAAATCGTGGAGTTTAAATCGTGGAGTTTAAATCGTGGAGTTTAAATCGTGGAGATTAAATCGTGGAGTTTAAATCGTGGAGTTTAAATCGTGGAGTTTAAATCGTGGAGTTTAAATCGTGGCGTTTAAATCGTGGCGTTTAAATCGTGGAGTTTAAATCGTGGAGTTTAAATAGTGGAGTTTAATTCGTGGAGTTTAAATCGTGGAGTTTAAATCGTGGAGTTTAAATCGTGGAGTTTAAATCGTGGAGTTTAAATCGTGGAGTTTAAATCGTGGAGTTTAAATCGTATAGTTTAAATCGAGGAGTTTAAATCGAGGAGTTTAAATCGAGGAGTTTAAATCGAGGAGTTTAACTCGTGGAGTTTAACTCGTGGAGTTTAACTCGTGGAGTTTAACTCGTGGAGTTTAACTCGAGGAATTTAACTCGTGGAGTTTAAATCGTGGAGTTTAAATCGTGGAGTTTAAATCGTGGAGTTTAAATCGTGGAGTTTAAATCGTGGAGTTTAAATCGTGGAGTTTAAATCGTGGAGTTTAAATCGTGGAGTTTAAATCGTGGAGTTTAAATCGTGGAGTTTAAATCGTGGAGTTTAAATCGTGGAGTTTAAATCGTGGAGTTTAAATCGTGGAGTTTAAATCGTGGAGTTTAAATCGTGGAGTTTAAATCGTGGAGTTTAAATCGTGGAGTTTAAATCGTGGAGTTTAAATGGTGGAGTTTAAATGGTGGAGTTTAAATGGTGGAGTTTAAATGGTGGAGTTTAAATGGTGGAGTTTAAATGGTGGAGTTTAAATGGTGGAGTTTAAATCGAGGAGTTTAAATCGAGGAGTTTAAATCGAGGAGTTTAAATCGTGGAGTTTAAATCGTGGAGTTTAAATCGTGGAGTTTAAATAGTATAGTTTAAATAGTGGAGTTTAAATAGTGGAGTTTAAATCGTGGTGTTTAATTAGTGGAGTTTAAATAGTGGAGTTTAAATCGTGGACTTTAAATCGTGGACTTTAAATCGTGGACTTTAAATCGTGGAGTTTAAATCGTGGAGTTTAAATCGTGGAGTTTAAATCGTGGAGTTTAAATCGTGGAGTTTAAATCGTGGAGTTTAAATCGTGGAGTTTAAATAGTGGAGTTTAAATAGTGGAGTTTAAATCGTGGAGTTTAAATCGTGGAGTTTAAATCGTGGAGTTTAAATCGAGGAGTTTGAATAGTATAGTTTAAATAGTGGAGTTTAAATCGTGGAGTTTAAATCGTGGAGTTTAAATCGTGGAGTTTAAATCGTGGAGTTTAAATCGTGGAGTTTAAATCGTGGAGTTTAAATCGTGGAGTTTAAATCGTGGAGTTTAAATCGTGGAGTTTAAATCGAGGAGTTTAAATCGTGGAGTTTAAATCGTGGAGTTTAAATCGAGGAGTTTAAATCGAGGAGTTTAAATCGAGGAGTTTAAATCGAGGAGTTTAAATCGAGGAGTTTAAATCGTGGAGTTTAAATCGTGGAGTTTAAATCGTGGAGTTTAAATCGTGGAGTTTAAATCGTGGAGTTTAAATCGTGGAGTTTAAATCGTGGTGTTTAAATCGTGGAGTTTAAATCGTGAAGTTTAAATCGAGGAGTTTAAATCGAGGAGTTTAAATCGAGGAGTTTAACTCGAGGAGTTTAAATCGTGGAGTTTAAATCGTGGAGTTTAAATCGTGGATTTTAAATCGTGGAGTATAAATCGTGGAGTTTAAATCGTGGAGTTTAAATCGAGGAGTTTAAATCGAAGAGTTTAAATCGAGGAGTTTAAATCGAGGAGTTTAAATCGAGGAGTTTAAATCGTGGAGTTTAAATCGTGGAGTTTAAATCGTGGAGTTTAAATCGTGGAGTTTAAATCGTGGAGTTTAAATCGTGGAGTTTAATTCGTGGAGTTTAATTCGTGGAGTTTAAATCGTGGAGTTTAAATAGTGGAGTTTAAATAGTGGAGTTTAAATAGTGGAGTTTAAATCGTGGAGTTTAATTCGTGGAGTTTAATTCGTGGAGTTTAAATCGTGGAGTTTAAATCGTGGAGTTTAAATCGTGGAGTTTAAATCGTGGAGTTTAAATCGTGGAGTTTAAATCGTGGAGTTTAAATCGTGGAGTTTAAATCGTGGAGTTTAAATCGTGGAGTTGAAATCGTGGAGTTGAAATCGTATAGTTTAAATCGAGGAGTTTAAATCGAGGAGTTTAACTCGTGGAGTTTAACTCGTGGAGTTTAACTCGTGGAGTTTAAATCGAGGAGTTTAACTCGTGGAGTTTAACTCGTGGAGTTTAACTCGTGGAGTTTAACTCGTGGAGTTTAAATCGTGGAGTTTAAATCGTGGAGTTTAAATCGTGGAGTTTAAATCGTGGAGTTTAAATCGTGGAGTTTAAAGCGTGGAGTTTAAAGCGTGGAGTTTAAAGCGTGGAGTTTAAAGCGTGGAGTTTAAAGCGTGGAGTTTAAAGCGTGGAGTTTAAAGCGTGGAGTTTAAAGCGTGGAGTTTAAAGCGTGGAGTTTAAAGCGTGGAGTTTAAATCGTGGAGTTTAAATCGTGGAGTTTAAATCGTGGAGTTTAAATCGTGGAGTTTAAATCGTGGAGTTTAAATCGTGGAGTTTAAATCGTGGAGTTTAAATCGTGGAGTTTAAATCGTGGAGTTTAAATCGTGGAGTTTAAATCGTGGAGTTTAAATCGTGGAGTTTAAATCGTGGAGTTTAAATCGTGGAGTTTAAATCGTGGAGTTTAAATCGTGGAGTTTAAATCGTGGAGTTTAAATCGTGGAGTTTAAATCGTGGAGTTTAAAACGTGGAGTTTAAATCGTGGAGTTTAAATCGTGGAGTTTAAATCGTGGAGTTTAAATCGTGGAGTTTAAATCGTGGAGTTTAAATCGTGGAGTTTAAATCGTGGAGTTTAAATCGTGGAGTTTAAATCGTGGAGTTTAATTCGTGGAATTTAATTCGTGGAGTTTAATTCGTGGAGTTTAAATCGTGGAGTTTCAATCGTGGAGTTTCAATCGTGGAGTTTCAATCGTGGAGTTTCAATCGTGGAGTATAAATCGTGGAGTTTAAATCGTGGAGTATAAATCGTATAGTTTAAATCGAGGAGTTTAAATCGAGGAGTTTAAATCGTGGAGTTTAACTCGTGGAGTTTAACTCGAGGAATTTAACTCGTGGAGTTTAACTCGTGGAGTTTAACTCGTGGAGTTTAACTCGTGGAGTTTAACTCGTGGAGTTTAAATCGTGGAGTTTAAATCGTGGAGTTTAAATCGTGGAGTTTAAATCGTGGAGTTTAAATCGTGGAGTTTAAATCGTGGAGTTTAAATAGTGGAGTTTAAATAGTGGAGTTTAAATCGTGGAGTTTAAATCGTGGAGTTTAAATCGTGGAGTTTAAATCGTGGAGTTTAAATCGTGGAGTTTAAATCGTGGAGTTTAAATCGTGGAGTTTAAATCGTGGAGTTTAAATCGTGGAGTTTAAATCGTGGAGTTTAAATCGTGGAGTTTAAATCGTGGAGTTTAAATCGTGGAGTTTAAATCGTGGAGTTTAAATCGTGGAGTTTAAATCGTGGAGTTTAAATCGTGGAGTTTAAATCGTGGAGTTTAAATAGTGGAGTTTAAATAGTGGAGTTTAAATCGTGGAGTTTAAATAGTGGAGTTTAAATCGTGGAGTTTAAATCGTGGAGTTTAAATCGTGGAGTTTAAAAAGTATAGTTTAAATAGTGGAGTTTAAATAGTGGAGTTTAAATCGTGGAGTTTAAATCGTGGAGTTTAAATCGTGGAGTTTAAATCGTGGAGTTTAAATCGTGGAGTTTAAATCGTGGAGTTTAAATCGTGGAGTTTAAATCGTGGAGTTTAAATCGTGGAGTTTAAATCGTGGAGTTTAAATCGAGGAGTTTAAATCGAGGAGTTTAAATCGAGGAGTTTAAATCGAGGAGTTTAAATCGTGGAGTTTAAATCGTGGAGTTTAAATCGTGGAGTTTAAATCGTGGAGTTTAAATCGTGGAGTTTAAATCGTGGAGTTTAAATAGTGGAGTTTAAATAGTGGAGTTTAAATAGTGGAGTTTAAATAGTGGAGTTTAAATCGTGGAGTTTAAATAGTATAGTTTAAATAGTGGAGTTTAAATAGTGGAGTTTAAATCGTGGAGTTTAAATCGTGGAGTTTAAATCGTGGAGTTTAAATCGTGGAGTTTAAATCGTGGAGTTTAAATCGTGGAGTTTAAATCGTGGAGTTTAAATCGTGGAGTTTAAATCGTGGAGTTTAAATCGTGGAGTTTAAATCGTGGAGTTTAAATCGTGGAGTTTAAATCGTGGAGTTTAAATCGTGGAGTTTAAATCGAGGAGTTTAAATCGAGGAGTTTAAATCGAGGAGTTTAAATCGAGGAGTTTAAATCGAGGAGTTTAAATCGAGGAGTTTAAATCGTGGAGTTTAAATCGTGGTGTTTAAATAGTGGTGTTTAAATCGTGGAGTTTAAATCGTGGAGTTTAAATCGTGGAGTTTAAATCGTGGAGTTTAAATCGTGGAGTTTAAATCGAGGAGTTTAAATCGAGGAGTTTAAATCGTGGAGTTTAAATCGTGGAGTTTAAATCGTGGAGTTTAAATCGTGGAGTTTAAATCGTGGAGTTTAAATCGAGGAGTTTAAATCGAGGAGTTTAAATCGAGGAGTTTAAATCGAGGAGTTTAAATCGTGGAGTTTAAATCGTGGAGTTTAAATCGTGGAGTTTAAATCGTGGAGTTTAAATCGTGGAGTTTAATTAGTGGAGTTTAATTAGTGGAGTTTAAATAGTGGAGTTTAAATAGTGGAGTTTAAATAGTGGAGTTTAAATAGTGGAGTTTAAATAGTGGAGTTTAAATAGTGGAGTTTAAATCGTGGACTTTAAATCGTGGAGTTTAAATCGTGGAGTTTAAATCGTGGAGTTTAAATCGTGGAGTTTAAATCGTGGAGTTTAAATCGTGGAGTTTAAATCGTGGAGTTTAAATCGTGGAGTTTAAATCGTGGAGTTTAAATAGTATAGTTTAAATCGTGGAGTTTAAATCGTGGAGTTTAAATCGTGGAGTTTAAATCGTGGAGTTTAAATCGTGGAGTTTAAATCGTGGAGTTTAAATCGTGGAGTTTAAATCGTGGAGTTTAAATCGTGGAGTTTAAATCGTGGAGTTTAAATCGAGGAGTTTAAATCGAGGAGTTTAAACCGAGGAGTTTAAATCGAGGAGTTTAAATCGAGGAGTTTAAATCGTGGAGTTTAAATCGTGGAGTTTAAATCGTGGAGTTTAAATCGTGGAGTTTAAATCGTGGAGTTTAAATAGTGGAGTTTAAATCGTGGAGTTTAAATCGTGGAGTTTAAATCGTGGAGTTTAAATCGTGGAGTTTAAATCGTGGAGTTTAAATCGTGGAGTTTAAATCGAGGAGTTTAAATCGAGGAGTTTAAATCGAGGAGTTTAAATCGTGGAGTTTAAATCGTGGAGTTTAAATCGTGGAGTTTAAATCGTGGAGTTTAAATCGTGGTGTTTAAATCGTGGTGTTTAAATCGTGGAGTTTAAATCGTGGAGTTTAAATAGTATAGTTTAAATAGTGGAGTTTAAATAGTGGAGTTTAAATCGTGGTGTTTAATTAGTGGAGTTTAAATAGTGGAGTTTAAATAGTGGAGTTTAAATAGTGGACTTTAAATCGTGGACTTTAAATCGTGGACTTTAAATCGTGGACTTTAAATCGTGGACTTTAAATCGTGGACTTTAAATCGTGGAGTTTAAATCGTGGAGTTTAAATCGTGGAGTTTAAATCGTGGAGTTTAAATCGTGGAGTTTAAATCGTGGAGTTTAAATCGTGGAGTTTAAATCGTGGAGTTTAAATCGTGGAGTTTAAATCGTGGAGTTTAATTCGTGGAGTTTAAATCGTGGAGTTTAAATCGAGGAGTTTGAATAGTATAGTTTAAATAGTGGAGTTTAAATAGTGGAGTTTAAATCGTGGAGTTTAAATAGTGGACTTTAAATCGTGGAGTTTAAATCGTGGAGTTTAAATCGTGGAGTTTAAATAGTATAGTTTAAATAGTGGAGTTTAAATAGTGGAGTTTAAATCGTGGTGTTTAATTAGTGGAGTTTAAATAGTGGAGTTTAAATAGTGGAGTTTAAATAGTGGACTTTAAATCGTGGACTTTAAATCGTGGACTTTAAATCGTGGACTTTAAATCGTGGACTTTAAATCGTGGACTTTAAATCGTGGACTTTAAATCGTGGAGTTTAAATCGTGGAGTTTAAATCGTGGAGTTTAAATCGTGGAGTTTAAATCGTGGAGTTTAAATCGTGGAGTTTAAATAGTGAAGTTTAAATCGTGGAGTTTAAATCGTGGAGTTTAAATAGTGGAGTTTAATTCGTGGAGTTTAAATCGTGGAGTTTAAATCGAGGAGTTTGAATAGTATAGTTTAAATAGTGGAGTTTAAATAGTGGAGTTTAAATCGTGGAGTTTAAATCGTGGAGTTTAAATCGTGGAGTTTAAATCGTGGAGTTTAAATCGTGGAGTTTAAATCGAGGAGTTTAAATCGTGGAGTTTAAATCGTGGAGTTTAAATCGTGGAGTTTAAATCGAGGAGTTTAAATCGAGGAGTTTAAATCGTGGAGTTTAAATCGAGGAGTTTAAATCGAGGAGTTTAAATCGAGGAGTTTAAATCGAGGAGTTTAAATCGAGGAGTTTAAATCGAGGAGTTTAAATCGAGGAGTTTAAATCGTGGAGTTTAAATCGTGGAGTTTAAATCGTGGAGTTTAAATCGTGGAGTTTAAATCGTGGAGTTTAAATCGTGGAGTTTAAATCGTGGAGTTTAAATCGTGGAGTTTAAATCGTGGAGTTTAAATCGTGGAGTTTAAATCGAGGAGTTTAACTCGTGGAGTTTAACTCGTGGAGTTTAAATCGTGGAGTTTAAATCGTGGAGTTTAAATCGTGGAGTTTAAATCGTGGAGTTTAAATCGTGGAGTTTAAATCGAGGAGTTTAAATCGTGGAGTTTAAATCGTGGAGTTTAAATCGTGGAGTTTAAATCGTGGAGTTTAAATCGTGGAGTTTAAATCGTGGAGTTTAAATCGTGGAGTTTAAATCGTGGAGTTTAAATAGTGGAGTTTAAATCGTGGAGTTTAAATCGTGGAGTTTAAATCGTGGAGTTTAAATCGTGGAGTTTAAATCGTGGAGTTTAATTCGTGGAGTTTAATTCGTGGAGTTTAATTCGTGGAGTTTAAATCGTGGAGTTTAAATCGTGGAGTTTAAATCGTGGAGTTTAAATCGTGGAGTTTAAATCGTGGAGTTTAAATCGTGGAGTTTAAATCGTGGAGTTTAAATCGTGGAGTTTAAATCGTGGAGTTTAAATCGTGGAGTTTAAATCGTGGAGTTTAAATCGTGGAGTTTAAATCGAGGAGTTTAACTCGTGGAGTTTAACTCGTGGAGTTTAACTCGTGGAGTTTAACTCGTGGAGTTTAAATCGAGGAATTTAACTCGTGGAGTTTAACTCGTGGAGTTTAACTCGTGGAGTTTAAATCGTGGAGTTTAAATCGTGGAGTTTAAATCGTGGAGTTTAAATCGTGGAGTTTAAATCGTGGAGTTTAAATCGTGGAGTTTAAATCGTGGAGTTTAAATCGTGGAGTTTAAATCGTGGAGTTTAAATCGTGGAGTTTAAATAGTGGAGTTTAAATAGTGGAGTTTAAATAGTGGAGTTTAAATCGTGGAGTTTAAATCGTGGAGTTTTAATCGTGGAGTTTTAATCGTGGAGTTTAAATCGTGGAGTTTAAATCGTGGAGTTTAAATCGTGGAGTTTAAATCGTGGAGTTTAAATCGTGGAGTTTAAATCGTGGAGTTTAAAGCGAATAGTTTAAATCGTGGAGTTTAAATCGTGGAGTTTAAATCGTGGAGTTTAAATCGTGGAGTTTAAATCGTGGAGTTTAAATCGTGGAGTTTAAATCGTGGAGTTTAAATCGTGGAGTTTAAATCGTGGAGTTTAAATCGTGGTGTTTAAATCGTGGTGTTTAAATCGTGGAGTTTAAATCGTGGAGTTTAAATCGTGGTTTTTAAATCGTGGAGTTTAAATCGTGGAGTTTAAATCGTGGTTTTTAAATCGTGGAGTTTAAATCGTGGAGTTTAAATCGTGGAGTTTAAATCGTGGAGTTTAAATCGTGGAGTTTAAATCGTGGAGTTTAAATCGTGGAGTTTAAATCGTGGAGTTTAAATCGTGGAGTTTAAATCGTGGAGTTTAAGTAGTGGAGTTTAAATAGTGGAGTTTAAATCGTGGAGTTTAATTCGTGGAGTTTAATTCGTGGAGTTTAATTCGTGGAGTTTAAATCGTGGAGTTTAAATCGTGGAGTTTAAATCGTGGAGTTTAAATCGTGGAGTTTAAATCGTGGAGTTTAAATCGTGGAGTTTCAATCGTGGAGTTTCAATCGTGGAGTTTAAATCGTGGAGTTTAAATCGTGGAGTTTAAATCGTGGAGTTTAAATCGTGGAGTTTAAATCGTATAGTTTAAATCGAGGAGTTTAACTCGAGGAGTTTAACTCGTGGAGTTTTACTCGTGGAGTTTAACTCGTGGAGTTTAACTCGTGGAGTTTAACTCGTGGAGTTTAAATCGAGGAATTTAACTCGTGGAGTTTAACTCGTGGAGTTTAAATCGTGGAGTTTAAATCGTGGAGTTTAAATCGTGGAGTTTAAATCGTGGAGTTTAAATCGTGGAGTTTAAATCGTGGAGTTTAAATCGTGGAGTTTAAATCGTGGAGTTTATATCGTGGAGTTTAAATAGTGGAGTTTAAATAGTGGAGTTTAAATAGTGGAGTTTAAATAGTGGAGTTTAAATAGTGGAGTTTAAATCGTGGAGTTTAAATCGTGGAGTTTAAATCGTGGAGTTTAAATCGTGGAGTTTAAATCGTGGAGTTTAAAGCGTATAGTTTAAATCGTGGAGTTTAAATCGTGGAGTTTAAATCGTGGAGTTTAAATCGTGGAGTTTAAATCGTGGAGTTTAAATCGTGGAGTTTAAATCGTGGAGTTTAAATCGTGGTGTTTAAATCGTGGAGTTTAAATCGTGGTGTTTAAATCGTGGAGTTTAAATCGTGGAGTTTAAATCGTGGAGTTTAAATCGTGGAGTTTAAATCGTGGAGTTTAAATCGTGGAGTTTAAATCGTGGAGTTTAAATCGTGGAGTTTAAATCGTGGAGTTTAAACCGTGGAGTTTAAATCGTGGAGTTTAAATCGAGGAGTTTAAATCGAGGAGTTTAAATCGAGGAGTTTAAATCGTGGAGTTTAAATCGTGGAGTTTAAATCGTGGAGTTTAAATAGTATAGTTTAAATAGTGGAGTTTAAATAGTGGAGTTTAAATCGTGGTGTTTAATTAGTGGAGTTTAAATAGTGGAGTTTAAATAGTGGAGTTTAAATCGTGGACTTTAAATCGTGGACTTTAAATCGTGGAGTTTAAATCGTGGAGTTTAAATCGTGGAGTTTAAATCGTGGAGTTTAAATCGTGGAGCTTAACTCGTGGAGTTTAAATCGTGGAGCTTAAATCGTGGAGCTTAACTCGTGGAGTTTAAATCGTGGAGTTTAAATGATGGAGTTTAAATCGTGGAGTTTAAATCGTGGAGTTTAAATCGTGGAGTTTAAATCGTGGAGTTTAAATCGTGGAGTTTAAATCGTGGAGTTTAAATCGTGGAGTTTAAATCGTATAGTTTAAATAGTGGAGTTTAAATCGTGGAGTTTAAATCGTGGAGTTTAAATCGTGGAGTTTAAATAGTGGAGTTTAAATCGTGGAGTTTAAATCGTGGAGTTTAAATAGTGGAGTTTAAATAGTGGAGTTTAAATAGTGGAGTTTAAATCGTGGAGTTTAAATCGTGGAGTTTAAATCGTGGAGTTTAAATCGTGGAGTTTAAATCGTGGTGTTTAAATCGTGGTGTTTAAATCGTGGAGTTTAAATCGTGGAGTTTAAATCGTGGAGTTTAAATCGTGGAGTTTAAATCGTGGAGTTTAAATCGAGGAGTTTAAATCGAGGAGTTTAACTCGTGGAGTTTAACTCGTGGAGTTTAAATCGTGGAGTTTAAATCGTGGAGTATAAATCGTGGAGTTTAAATCGTGGAGTTTAAATCGTGGAGTTTAAATCGTGGAGTTTATATCGTGGAGTTTAAATAGTGGAGTTTAAATAGTGGAGTTTAAATAGTGGAGTTTAAATAGTGGAGTTTAAATAGTGGAGTTTAAATAGTGGAGTTTAAATCGTGGAGTTTAAATCGTGGAGTTTAAATCGTGGAGTTTAAATCGTGGAGTTTAAATCGTGGAGTTTAAAGCGTATAGTTTAAATCGTGGAGTTTAAATCGTGGAGTTTAAATCGTGGAGTTTAAATCGTGGAGTTTAAATCGTGGAGTTTAAATCGTGGAGTTTAAATCGTGGAGTTTAAATCGTGGAGTTTAAATCGTGGAGTTTAAATCGTGGTGTTTAAATCGTGGAGTTTAAATCGTGGAGTTTAAATCGTGGAGTTTAAATCGTGGAGTTTAAATCGTGGAGTTTAAATCGTGGAGTTTAAATCGTGGAGTTTAAATCGTGGAGTTTAAATCGTGGAGTTTAAATCGTGGAGTTTAAATCGTGGAGTTTAAATCGTGGAGTTTAAATCGTGGAGTTTAAATCGTGGAGTTTAAACCGTGGAGTTTAAATCGTGGAGTTTAAATCGAGGAGTTTAAATCGAGGAGTTTAAATCGAGGAGTTTAAATCGTGGAGTTTAAATCGTGGAGTTTAAATCGTGGAGTTTAAATAGTATAGTTTAAATAGTGGAGTTTAAATAGTGGAGTTTAAATCGTGGTGTTTAATTAGTGGAGTTTAAATAGTGGAGTTTAAATAGTGGAGTTTAAATCGTGGACTTTAAATCGTGGACTTTAAATCGTGGAGTTTAAATCGTGGAGTTTAAATCGTGGAGTTTAAATCGTGGAGTTTAAATCGTGGAGCTTAACTCGTGGAGTTTAAATCGTGGAGCTTAAATCGTGGAGCTTAACTCGTGGAGTTTAAATCGTGGAGTTTAAATGATGGAGTTTAAATCGTGGAGTTTAAATCGTGGAGTTTAAATCGTGGAGTTTAAATCGTGGAGTTTAAATCGTGGAGTTTAAATCGTGGAGTTTAAATCGTGGAGTTTAAATCGTATAGTTTAAATAGTGGAGTTTAAATCGTGGAGTTTAAATCGTGGAGTTTAAATCGTGGAGTTTAAATAGTGGAGTTTAAATCGTGGAGTTTAAATCGTGGAGTTTAAATAGTGGAGTTTAAATAGTGGAGTTTAAATAGTGGAGTTTAAATCGTGGAGTTTAAATCGTGGAGTTTAAATCGTGGAGTTTAAATCGTGGAGTTTAAATCGTGGTGTTTAAATCGTGGTGTTTAAATCGTGGAGTTTAAATCGTGGAGTTTAAATCGTGGAGTTTAAATCGTGGAGTTTAAATCGTGGAGTTTAAATCGTGGAGTTTAAATCGAGGAGTTTAAATCGAGGAGTTTAACTCGTGGAGTTTAACTCGTGGAGTTTAAATCGTGGAGTTTAAATCGTGGAGTATAAATCGTGGAGTTTAAATCGTGGAGTTTAAATCGTGGAGTTTAAATCGTGGAGTTTAAATCGAAGAGTTTAAATCGAAGAGTTTAAATCGAGGAGTTTAAATCGAGGAGTTTAAATCGAGGAGTTTAAATCGAGGAGTTTAAATCGAGGAGTTTAAATCGTGGAGTTTCAATCGTGGAGTTTCAATCGTGGAGTTTCAATCGTGGAGTTTCAATCGTGGAGTTTCAATCGTATAGTTTCAATCGAGGAGTTTAAGTCGAGGAGTTTAACTCGTGGAGTTTTACTCGTGGAGTTTTACTCGTGGAGTTTAACTCGTGGAGTTTAACTCGTGGAGTTTAACTCGTGGAGTTTAAATCGAGGAATTTAACTCGTGGAGTTTAACTCGTGGAGTTTAACTCGTGGAGTTTAAATCGTGGAGTTTAAATCGTGGAGTTTAAATCGTGGAGTTTAAATCGTGGAGTTTAAATCGTGGAGTTTAAATAGTGGAGTTTAAATCGTGGAGTTTAAATCGTGGAGTTTAAATCGTGGAGTTTAAATCGTGGAGTTTAAATCGTGGAGTTTAAATCGTGGAGTTTAAATCGTGGAGTTTAAATCGTGGAGTTTAAATCGTGGAGTTTAAATCGTGGAGTTTAAATCGTGGAGTTTAAAGCGTATAGTTTAAATCGTGGAGTTTAAATCGTGGAGTTTAAATCGTGGAGTTTAAATCGTGGAGTTTAAATCGTGGAGTTTAAATCGTGGAGTTTAAATCGTGGAGTTTAAATCGTGGAGTTTAAATCGTGGTGTTTAAATCGTGGAGTTTAAATCGTGGAGTTTAAATCGTGGAGTTTAAATCGTGGAGTTTAAATCGTGGAGTTTAAATCGTGGAGTTTAAATCGTGGAGTTTAAATCGTGGAGTTTAAATCGTGGAGTTTAAATCGTGGAGTTTAAATCGTGGAGTTTAAATCGTGGAGTTTAAATCGTGGAGTTTAAATCGTGGAGTTTAAATCGTGGAGTTTAAATCGTGGAGTTTAAATCGTGGAGTTTAAATCGTGGAGTTTAAATCGTGGAGTTTAAATCGAGGAGTTTAAATCGAGGAGTTTAAATCGAGGAGTTTAAATCGTGGAGTTTAAATCGTGGAGTTTAAATCGTGGAGTTTAAATAGTATAGTTTAAATAGTGGAGTTTAAATAGTGGAGTTTAAATCGTGGTGTTTAATTAGTGGAGTTTAAATAGTGGAGTTTAAATAGTGGAGTTTAAATCGTGGACTTTAAATCGTGGACTTTAAATCGTGGACTTTAAATCGTGGACTTTAAATCGTGGACTTTAAATCGTGGACTTTAAATCGTGGACTTTAAATCGTGGACTTTAAATCGTGGACTTTAAATCGTGGAGTTTAAATCGTGGAGTTTAAATCGTGGAGTTTAAATCGTGGAGTTTAAATCGTGGAGTTTAAATCGTGGAGTTTAAATCGTGGAGTTTAAATAGTATAGTTTAAATCGTGGAGTTTAAATCGTGGAGTTTAAATCGTGGAGTTTGAATCGTGGAGTTTGAATCGTGGAGTTTAAATCGTGGAGTTTAAATCGTGGAGTATAAATCGTGGAGTTTAAATCGTGGAGTTTAAATCGTGGAGTTTAAATCGAGGAGTTTAAATCGAGGAGTTTAAATCGAGGAGTTTAAATCGAGGAGTTTAAATCGAGGAGTTTAAATCGAGGAGTTTAAATCGAGGAGTTTAAATCGAGGAGTTTAAATCGAGGAGTTTAAATCGTGGAGTTTAAATCGTGGAGTTTAAATCGTGGAGTTTAAATCGTGGAGCTTAACTCGTGGAGTTTAAATCGTGGAGCTTAACTCGTGGAGTTTAAATCGTGGAGTTTAAATCGTGGAGTTTAAATCGTGGAGTTTAAATCGTGGAGTTTAAATCGTGGAGTTTAAATCGTGGAGTTTAAATCGTGGAGTTTAAATCGTGGAGTTTAAATCGTGGAGTTTAAATCGTGGAGTTTAAATAGTGGAGTTTAAATCGTGGAGTTTAAATCGTGGAGTTTAAATCGTGGAGTTTAAATCGTGGAGTTTAAATCGTGGAGTTTAAATCGTGGAGTTTAAATCGTGGAGTTTAAATCGTGGAGTTTAAATCGTGGAGTTTAAATCGTGGAGTTTAAATCGTGGAGTTTAAATCGTGGAGTTTAAATCGTGGTGTTTAAATCGTGGTGTTTAAATCGTGGAGTTTAAATCGTGGAGTTTAAATCGTGGAGTTTAAATCGTGGAGTTTAAATCGTGGAGTTTAAATCGTGGAGTTTAAATCGTGGAGTTTAAATCGAGGAGTTTAAATCGAGGAGTTTAACTCGTGGAGTTTAACTCGTGGAGTTTAAATCGTGGAGTTTAAATCGTGGAGTATAAATCGTGGAGTTTAAATCGTGGAGTTTAAATCGTGGAGTTTAAATCGTGGAGTTTAAATCGTGGAGTTTAAATCGAGGAGTTTAAATCGAAGAGTTTAAATCGAAGAGTTTAAATCGAGGAGTTTAAATCGAGGAGTTTAAATCGAGGAGTTTAAATCGAGGAGTTTAAATCGAGGAGTTTAAATCGTGGAGTTTAAATCGTGGAGTTTAAATCGTGGAGTTTAAATCGTGGAGTTTAAATCGTGGAGTTTAAATCGTGGAGTTTAAATCGTGGAGTTTAAATCGAGGAGTTTAAATCGAGGAGTTTAAATCGTGGAGTTTAAATCGTGGAGTTTAAATCGTGGAGTATTAATCGTGGAGTATTAATCGTGGAGTTTAAATCGTGGAGTTTAAATCGTGGAGTTTAAATCGTGGAGTTTAAATCGTGGAGTTTAAATCGTGGAGTTTAAATCGTGGAGTTTAAATCGTGGAGTTTAAATCGTGGAGTTTAAATCGTGGAGTTTAAATCGAGGAGTTTAAATCGTGGAGTTTAAATCGTGGAGTTTAAATCGTGGAGTTTAAATAGTGGAGTTTAAATCGTGGTGTTTAAATCGTGGAGTTTAAATCGTATAGTTTAAATCGAGGAGTTTAAATCGAGGAGTTTAAATCGAGGAGTTTAACTCGTGGAGTTTAACTCGTGGAGTTTAACTCGTGGAATTTAACTCGTGGAGTTTAAATCGTGGAGTTTAAATCGTGGAGTTTAAATCGAGGAGTTTAACTCGTGGAATTTAACTCGTGGAATTTAACTCGTGGAGTTTAACTCGTGGAGTTTAACTCGTGGAGTTTAAATCGTGGAGTTTAAATCGTGGAGTTTAAATCGTGGAGTTTAAATCGTGGAGTTTAAATCGTGGAGTTTAAATCGTGGAGTTTAAATCGTGGAGTTTAAATCGTGGAGTTTAAATCGTGGAGTTTAAATCGTGGAGTTTAAATCGTGGAGTTTAAATCGTGGAGTTTAAATCGTGGAGTTTAAATCGAGGAGTTTAAATCGAGGAGTTTAAATAGTATAGTTTAAATAGTATAGTTTAAATAGTGGAGTTTAAATAGTGGAGTTTAAATCGTGGTGTTTAATTAGTGGAGTTTAAATAGTGGAGTTTAAATCGTGGAGTTTAAATCGTGGAGTTTAAATCGTGGAGTTTAAATCGTGGAGTTTAAATCGTGGAGTTTAAATCGTGGAGTTTAAATCGTGGAGTTTAAATCGTGGAGTTTAAATCGTGGAGTTTAAATCGTGGTGTTTAAATCGTGGAGTTTAAATCGTGGAGTTTAAATCGTGGAGTTTAAATCGTGGAGTTTAAATCGTGGAGTTTAAATCGTGGAGTTTAAATCGTGGAGTTTAAATCGTGGAGTTTAAATCGTGGAGTTTAAATAGTATAGTTTAAATAGTATAGTTTTAATCGTGGAGTTTAAATCGTGGAGTTTAAATCGTGGAGTTTAAATCGTGGAGTTTAAATCGTGGAGTTTAAATCGTGGAGTTTATATCGTGGAGTTTAAATCGTGGAGTTTAAATCGTGGAGTTTAAATCGTGGAGTTTAAATAGTATAGTTTAAATAGTGGAGTTTAAATAGTGGAGTTTAAATAGTGGAGTTTAAATCGTGGAGTTTAAATCGTGGAGTTTAACTCGTGGAGTTTAAATCGTGGAGTTTAACTCGTGGAGTTTAAATCGTGGAGTTTAAATCGTGGAGTTTAAATCGTGGAGTTTAAATCGTGGAGTTTAAATCGTGGAGTTTAAATCGTGGAGTTTAAATCGTGGAGTTTAAATCGTGGAGTTTAAATCTTATAGTTTAAATCGTGGAGTTTAAATCGTGGAGTTTAAATCGTGGAGTTTAAATAGTATAGTATAAATCGTGGAGTTTAAATCGTGGAGTTTAAATCGTGGAGTTTAAATAGTATAGTTTAAATAGTGGAGTTTAAATAGTGGAGTTTAAATCGTGGAGTTTAAATCGTAGAGTTTAAATCGTAGAGTTTAAATCGTGGTGTTTAAATCGTGGTGTTTAAATCGTGGAGTTTAAATCGTGGAGTTTAAATCGTGGAGTTTAAATCGTGGAGTTTAAATCGTGGAGTTTAAATCGTGGAGTTTAAATCGTGGAGTTTAAATCGTGGAGTTTAAATCGTGGAGTTTAAATCGTGGAGTTTAAATCGTGGAGTTTAAATCGAGGTGTTTAAATCGAGGAATTTTAATCGAGGAGTTTAAATCGAGGAGTTTAAATCGTGGAGTTTAAATCGTGGAGTTTAAATCGTGGAGTTTAAATCGTGGAGTTTAAATCGTGGAGTTTAAATCGTGGAGTTTAAATCGTGGAGTTTAAATCGTGGAGTTTAAATCGTGGAGTTCAAATCGAGGAGTTTAAATCGAGGAGTTTAAATCGAGGAGTTTAAATCGTGGAGTTTAAATCGTGGAGTTTAAATCGTGGAGTTTAAATCGTGGTGTTTAAATAGTGGAGTTTAAATCGTGGAGTTTAAATCGTGGAGTTTAAATCGTGGAGTTTAAATCGTGGAGTTTAAATCGTGGAGTTTAAATCGTGGAGTTTAAATCGTGGAGTTTAAATCGTGGAGTTTAAATCGTGGAGTTTAAATCGTGGAGTTTAAATCGTGGAGTTTAAATCGTGGAGTTTAAATCGTGGAGTTTAAATCGTGGAGTTTAAATCGTGGAGTTTAAATCGTGGAGTTTAAATCGTGGAGTTTAAATCGTGGAGTTTAAATCGTGGAGTTTAAATCGTGGAGTTTAAATCGTGGAGTTTAAATCGTGGAGTTTAAATCGTGGAGTTTAAATCGTGGAGTTTAAATCGTGGAGTTTAAATCGTGGAGTTTAAATCGTGGAGTTTAAATCGTGGTGTTTAAATCGTGGTGTTTAAATCGTGGAGTTTAAATAGTGGAGTTTAAATAGTGGAGTTTAAATCGTGGTGTTTAAATCGTGGAGTTTAAATCGTATAGTTTAAATCGAGGAGTTTAAATCGAGGAGTTTAAATCGAGGAGTTTAACTCGTGGAGTTTAACTCGTGGAGTTTAAATCGTGGAGTTTAAATCGTGGAGTTTAAATCGTGGAGTTTAAATCGTGGAGTTTAAATCGTGGAGTTTAAATAGTATAGTTTAAATAGTGGAGTTTAAATAGTGGAGTTTAAATAGTGGAGTTTAAATAGTGGAGTTTAAATCGTGGAGTTTAAATCGTGGAGTTTAAATCGTGGAGTTTAAATCGTGGAGTTTAAATCGTGGAGTTTAAATCGTGGAGTTTAAATCGTGGAGTTTAACTCGTGGAGTTTAAATCGTGGAGTTTAAATCGTGGAGTTTAAATCGTGGAGTTTAAATCGTGGAGTTTAAATCGTGGAGTTTAAATCGTGGAGTTTAAATCGTGGAGTTTAAATCGTGGAGTTTAAATCGTGGAGTTTAAATCGTGGAGTTTAAATCGTGGAGTTTAAATCTTATAGTTTAAATCGTGGAGTTTAAATCGTGGAGTTTAAATCGTGGAGTTTAAATAGTATAGTATAAATAGTGGAGTTTAAATAGCGGAGTTTAATTAGTGGAGTTTAAATAGTGGAGTTTAAATCGTGGAGTTTAAATCGAGGAGTTTAAATCGAGGAGTTTAAATAGAGGAGTTTAAATCGAGGAGTTTAAATAGTATTGTTTTATATAGTGGAGTTTAAATAGTGGAGTTTAAATCGTGGAGTTTAAATCGTGGAGTTTAAATCGTGGAGTTTAAATCGTGGAGTTTAAATCGTGGAGTTTAAATCGTGGAGTTTAAATCGTGGAGTTTAAATCGTGGAGTTTAAATCGTGGAGTTTAAATCGTGGAGTTTAAATCGTGGAGTTTAAATCGTGGAGTTTAAATCGTGGAGTTTAAATCGTGGAGTTTAAATCGTGGAGTTTAAATCGTGGAGTTTAAATCGTGGAGTTTAAATCGTGGTGTTAAAATCGTGGAGTTTAAATTGTGGAGTTTAAATCGTGGAGTTTAAATCGTGGAGTTTAAATAGTATAGTTTAAATAGTATAGTTTAAATCGTGGAGTTTAAATCGTGGAGTTTAAATCGTGGAGTTTAAATCGTGGAGTTTAAATCGTGGAGTTTAAATCGTGGAGTTTAAATCGTGGAGTTTAAATCGTGGAGTTTAAATAGTGGAGTTTAAATAGTGGAGTTTAAATAGTGGAGTTTAAATAGTGGAGTTTAAATCGTGGAGTTTAAATCGTGGAGTTTAAATCTTGGAGTTTAAATCGTGGAGTTTAAATCGTGGAGTTTAAATCGTGGAGTTTAAATCGTGGAGTTTAAATCGTGGAGTTTAAATCTTATAGTTTAAATCGTGGAGTTTAAATCGTGGAGTTTAAATCGTGGAGTTTAAATAGTATAGTTTAAATCGTGGTGTTTAAATCGTGGAGTTTAAATCGTGGAGTTTAAATCGTGGAGTTTAAATCGCGGAGTTTAAATCGAGGTGTTTAAATCGAGGAGTTTAAATCGAGGAGTTTAAATCGAGGAGTTTAAATCGTGGAGTTTAAATCGTGGAGTTTAAATCGTGGAGTTTAAATCGAGGAGTTTAAATCGTGGAGTTTAAATCGTGGAGTTTAAATCGTGGAGTTTAAATCGTGGAGTTTAAATCGTGGAGTTTAAATCGTGGAGTTTAAATCGTGGAGTTTAAATCGTGGAGTTTAAATCGAGGAGTTTAAATCGAGGAGTTTAAATCGAGGAGTTTAAATCGTGGAGTTTAAATCGTGGAGTTTAAATCGTGGTGTTTAAATCGTGGAGTTTAAATCGTGGAGTTTAAATCGTGGAGTTTAAATCGTGGAGTTTAAATCGTGGAGTTTAAATCGTGGAGTTTAAATCGTGGAGTTTAAATCGTGGAGTTTAAATCGTGGAGTTTAAATCGTGGAGTTTAAATCGAGGAGATTAAATCGAGGAGTTTAAATCGTGGAGTTTAAATCGAGGAGTTTAACTCGTGGAGTTTAACTCGTGGAGTTTAAATCGTGGAGTTTAGATCGAGGAGTTTAACTCGTGGAGTTTAACTCGTGGAGTTTAACTCGTGGAGTTTAAATCGTGGAGTTTAAATCGTGGAGCTTAAATCGTGGAGTTTAAATCGTGGAGTTTAAATGATGGAGTTTAAATCGTGGAGTTTAAATCGTGGAGTTTAAATCGTGGAGTTTAAATCGTGGAGTTTAAATCGTGGAGTTTAAATCGTGGAGTTTAAATCGTGGAGTTTAAATCGTGGAGTTTAAATAGTATAGTTTAAATCGTAGAGTTTAAATCGTGGAGTTTAAATCGTGGAGTTTAAATCGTGGAGTTTAAATCGTGGAGTTTAAATCGTGGAGTTTAAATCGTGGAGTTTAAATCGTGGACTTTAAATCGTGGAGTTTAAATCGTGGAGTTTAAATCGTGGAGTTTAAATCGTGGAGTTTAAATCGAGGAGTTTAAATCGAGGAGTTTAAATCGAGGAGTTTAAATCGTGGAGTTTAAATCGTGGAGTTTAAATCGTGGAGTGTAAATCGTGGAGTTTAAATCGTGGAGTATAAATCGTGGAGTTTAAATCGTGGAGTTTAAATCGTGGAGTTTAAATCTTGGAGTTTAAATCTTGGAGTTTAAATCTTGGAGTTTAAATAGTGGAGTTTAAATCGTGGAGTTTAAATCGTGGAGTTTAAATCGTGGAGTTTAAATCGTGGAGTTTAAATCGTGGAGTTTAAATCGTGGAGTTTAAATCGTGGAGTTTAAATCGTGAAGTTTAAATCGTGGAGTTTAAATAGTATAGTATAAATAGTGGAGTTTAAATAGCGGAGTTTAATTAGTGGAGTTTAAATCGTGGAGTTTAAATCGTGGAGTTTAAATCGTGGATTTTAAATCGTGGAGTTT
The DNA here is from genome assembly GCA_034508575.1 of Petrolisthes manimaculis. Classification (NCBI taxonomy): domain Eukaryota; kingdom Metazoa; phylum Arthropoda; class Malacostraca; order Decapoda; family Porcellanidae; genus Petrolisthes; species Petrolisthes manimaculis. The sequence goes on along the minus strand of JAWZYT010001444.1, from coordinate 120,921 downwards.
AAATTGTGGAGTTTAAATCGTGGAGTTTAAATCGTGGAGTTTAAATCGTGGAGTTTAAATCGTGGAGTTTAAATCGTGGAGTTTAAATCGTGTAGTTTAAATAGTGGAGTTTAAATAGTGGAGTTTAAATCGTATAGTTTAAATAGTGGAGTTTAAATAGTGGAGTTTAAATAGTGGAGATTAAATAGTGGAGTTTAAATCGTGGAGATTAAATCGTGGAGTTTAAATAGTATAGTTTAAATAGTGGAGTTTAAATAGTGGAGTTTAAATCGTGGAGTTTAAATCGTGGAGTTTAAATCGTGGAGTTTAAATAGTATAGTTTAAATAGTGGAGTTTAAATCGTGGAGTTTAAATCGTGGAGTTTAAATCGTGGAGTTTAAATCGTGGAGTTTAAATCGTGGAGTTTAAATCGTGGAGTTTAAATCGTGGAGTTTAAATCGTGGAGTTTAAATCGTGGAGTTTAAATCGTGGAGTTTAAATCGTGGAGTTTAAATTCTGGAGTTTAAATCGTGGAGTTTAAATCGCGGAGTTTAAATCGTGGAGTTTAAATCGTGGAGTTTAAATCGTGGAGTTTAAATAGTGGAGTTTAAATAGTGGAGTTTAAATCGTGGAGTTTAAATCGTGGAGTTTAAATCGTATAGTTTATATAGTGGAGTTTAAATAGTGGAGTTTAAATCGTGGAGTTTAAATCGTGGAGTTTAAATAGTATAGTTTAAATAGTGGAGTTTAAATATTGGAGTTTAAATCGTGGAGTTTAAATCGTTGAGTTTAAATCGTGGAGTTTAAATCGTGGAGTTTAAATCGTGGAGTTTAAATCTTGGAGTTTAATTCGTGGAGTTTTAATCGTGGAGTTTAAATCGTGGAGTTTAAATCGTGGAGTTTAAATCGTGGAGTTTAAATCGTGGAGTTTAAATCGTGGAGTTTAAATAGTGGAGTTTAAATAGTGGAGTTTAAATAGTGGAGTTTAAATAGTGGAGTTTAAATAGTGGAGTTTAAATAGTGGAGTTTAAATAGTGGAGTTTAAATCGAGGAGTTTAAATCGTGGAGTTTAAATCGTGGAGTTTAAATCGTGGAGTTTAAATCGTGGAGTATAAATCGTGGAGTTTAAATCGTGGAGTTTAAATCTTGGAGTTTAAATCTTGGAGTTTAAATAGTGGAGTTTAAATAGTGGAGTTTAAATAGTGGAGTTTAAATCGTGGAGTTTAAATCGTGGAGTTTAAATCGTGGAGTTTAAATCGTGGAGTTTAAATCGTGGAGTTTAAATCGTGGAGTTTAAATCGTGGAGTTTAAATCGTGGAGTTTAAATCGTGGAGTTTAAATCGTGGAGTTTAAATCGTGGAGTTTAAATCGTGGAGTTTAAATCGTGGAGTTTAAATCGTGGAGTTTAAATCGTGGAGTTTAAATCGTGGAGTTTAAATAGTATAGTATAAATAGTGGAGTTTAAATAGCGGAGTTTAATTAGTGGAGTTTAAATCGAGGATTTTAAATAGTGGAGTTTAAATAGTGGAGTTTAAATCGTGGAGTTTAAATCGTATAGTTTAAATAGTGTAGTTTAAATAGTGGAGTTTAAATAGTGGAGATTAAATCGTGGAGTTTAAATCGTGGAGTTTAAATCGTGGAGTTTAAATCGTGGAGTTTAAATAGTATAGTTTAAATCGTGGAGTTTAAATAGTGGAGTTTAAATCGTGGAGTTTAAATCGTGGAGTTTAAATCGTGGAGTTTAAATCGTGGAGTTTAAATCGAGTATAAATCGTGGAGTATAAATCGTGGAGTTTAAATCGTGGAGTTTAAATCGTGGAGTTTAAATCGTGGAGTTTAAATCGTGGAGTTTTAATCGTGGAGTTTAAATCGTGGAGTTTAAATCGTGGAGTTTAAATCGTGGAGTTTACATCGTGGAGTTTACATCGTGGAGTTTAAATAATATAGTTTAAATAGTGGAGTTTAAATAGAGGAGTTTAATTAGTGGAGTTTAAATCGTGGAGTTTAAATCGTGGAGTTTAAATCGTGGAGTTTAAATCGTGGAGTTTAAATCGTGGAGTTTAAATCGTGGAGTTTAAATCGTGGAGTTTAAATCGTGGAGTTTAAATCGTGGAGTTTAAATCGTGGAGTTTAACTCGTGGAGTTTAACTCGTGGAGTTTAAATCGTGGAGTTTAAATCGTGGAGTTTAAATCGTGGAGTTTAAATCGTGGAGTTTAAATCGTGGAGTTTAAATAGTGGAGTTTAAATCGTGGAGTTTAAATCGCGGAGTTTAAATCGTGGAGTTTAAATCGTGGAGTTTAAATCGTGGAGTTTAAATCGTGGAGTTTAAATCGTGGAGTTTAAATCGTGGAGTTTAAATAGTGGAGTTTAAATAGTGGAGTTTAAATCGTGGAGTTTAAATCGTGGAGTTTAAATCGTGGTGTTTAAATCGTGGTGTTTAAGTCGTGGAGTTTAAATCGTGGAGTTTAAATCGTGGAGTTTAAATCGTGGAGTTTAAATCGTGGAGTTTAATTCGTGGAGTTTAATTCGTGGAGTTTAAATCGTGGAGTTTAAATCGTGGAGTTTAAATAGTGGAGTTTAAATCGCGGAGTTTAAATCGTGGAGTTTAAATCGCGGAGTTTAAATCGTGGAGTTTAAATCGTGGAGTTTAAATCGTGGAGTTTAAATCGTGGAGTTTAAATCGTGGAGTTGAAATCGTGGAGTTTAAATAGTATAGTTTAAATAGTGGAGTTTAAATCGTGGAGTTTAAATCGTGGAGTTTAAATAGTGGAGTTTAAATAGTGGAGTTTAAATAGTGGTGTTTAAATCGTGGAGTTTAAATCGTGGAGTTTAAATCGTGGAGTTTAAATCGTGGAGTTTAAATCGTGGAGTTTAAATCGTGGAGTTTAAATCGTGGAGTTTAAATCGTGGAGTTTAAATCGAGGAGTTTAAATCGAGGAGTTTAAATCGAGGAGTTTAAATCGATGAGTTTAAATCGTGGAGTTTAAATCGTGGAGTTTAAATCGTGGTGTTTAAATCGTGGAGTTTAAATCGTGGACTATAAATCGTGGACTTTAAATCGAGGAGTTTAAATCGAGGAGTTTAAATCGAGGAGTTTAAATCGAGGAGTTTAACTCGTGGAGTTTAACTCGTGGAGTTTAAATCGTGGAGTTTAAATCGTGGAGTTTAACTCGTGGAGTTTAACTCGTGGAGTTTAACTCGTGGAGTTTAACTCGTGGAGTTTAACTCGTGGAGTTTAACTCGTGGAGTTTAAATCGTGGAGTTTAAATCGTGGAGTTTAAATCGTGGAGTTTAAATCGTGGAGTTTAAATCGTGTAGTTTAAATCGTGTGGAGTTTAAATCGTGGAGTTTAAATCGTGGAGTTTAAATCGTGGAGTTTAAATCGTGGAGTTTAAATCGTGGAGTTTAAATCGTGGAGTTTAAATCGTGGAGTTTAAATAGTGGAGTTTAAATCGTGGAGTTTAAATCGTGGAGTTTAAATCGTATAGTTTAAATAGTGGAGTTTAAATCGTGGAGTTTAAATCGTGGAGTTTAAATCGTGGTATTTAAATCGTGGAGTTTAAATCGTGGAGTTTAAATCGTGGAGTTTAAATCGTGGAGTTTAAATCGTGGAGTTTAAATCGTGGAGTTTAAATCGTGGAGTTTAAATCGTGGAGTTTAAATCGTGGAGTTTAAATCGTGGAGTTTAAATCGTGGAGTTTAAATCGTGGAGTTTAAATCGTGGAGTTTAAATCGTGGAGTTTAAATCGTGGAGTTTAAATAGTATAGTTTAAATAGTGGAGTTTAAATAGTGGAGTTTAAATCGTGGAGTTTAAATCGTGGAGTTTAAATCTTGGAGTTTAAGTCGTGGAGTTTAAATCGTGGAGTTTAAATCGTGGAGTTTAAATCGTGGAGTTTAAATCGTGGAGTTTAAATCGTGGAGTTTAAATCGAGGAGTTTAAATCGAGGAGTTTAAATCGAGGAGTTTAAATCGAGGAGTTTAAATCGAGGAGTTTAAATCGAGGAGTTTAAATCGTGGAGTTTAAATCGTGGAGTTTAAATCGTGGAGTTTAAATCGTGGAGTTTAAATCGTGGAGTTTAAATCGTGGTGTTTAAATCGTGGAGTTTAATTCGTGGAGTTTAATTCGTGGAGTTTAAATCGTGGAGTTTAAATCGTGGAGTTTAAATCGTGGAGTTTAAATCGTGGAGTTTAAATCGTGGAGTTTAAATCGTGGAGTTTAAATCGTGGAGTTTAAATCGTGGAGTTTAAATCGTGGAGTTTAAATCGTGGAGTTTAAATAGTATAGTTTAAATAGTGGAGTTTAAATAGTGGAGTTTAAATAGTGGAGTTTAAATAGTGGAGTTTAAATCGTGGAGTTTAAATCGTGGAGTTTAAATCGTGGAGTTTAAATCGTGGAGTTTAAATCGTGGAGTTTAAATCGTGGAGTTTAAATCGTGGAGTTTAAATCGTGGAGTTTAAATCGAGGAGTTTAAATCGAGGAGTTTAAATCGAGGAGTTTAAATCGAGGAGTTTAAATCGTGGAGTTTAAATCGTGGAGTTTAAATCGTGGAGTTTAAATCGTGGAGTTTAAATCGTGGAGTTTAAATCGTGGAGTTTAAATCGTGGAGTTTAAATCGTGGAGTTTAAATCGAGGAGTTTAAATCGAGGAGTTTAAATCGAGGAGTTTAAATCGAGGAGTTTAAATCGTGGAGTTTAAATCGTGGTGTTTAAATCGTGGTGTTTAAATCGTGGTGTTTAAATCGTGGAGTTTAAATCGTGGACTTTAAATCGTGGACTTTAAATCGAGGAGTTTAAATCGAGGAGTTTAAATCGAGGAGTTTAACTCGTGGAGTTTAAATCGTGGAGTTTAACTCGTGGAGTTTAACTCGTGGAGTTTAAATCGTGGAGTTTAACTCGTGGAGTTTAACTCGTGGAGTTTAAATCGTGGAATTTAACTCGTGGAATTTAACTCGTGGAGTTTAAATCGTGGAGTTTAAATCGTGGAGTTTAAATCGTGGAGTTTAAATCGTGGAGTTTAAATCGTGGAGTTTAAATCGTGGAGTTTAAATCGTGGAGTTTAAATCGTGGAGTTTAAATCGTGGAGTTTAAATCGTGGAGTTTAAATCGTGGAGTTTAAATCGTGGAGTTTAAATCGTGGAGTTTAAATCGTGGAGTTTAAATCGTGGAGTTTAAATCGTGGTGTTTAAATCGTGGAGTTTAAATCGTGGAGTTTAAATCGTGGAGTTTAAATCGTGGAGTTTAAATCGTGGAGTTTAAATCGTGGAGTTTAAATCGTGGAGTTTAAATCGTGGAGTTTAAATCGTGGAGTTTAAATCGTGGAGTTTAAATCGTGGAGTTTAAATCGTGGAGTTTAAATCGTGGAGTTTAAATAGTATAGTTTAAATAGTGGAGTTTAAATAGTGGAGTTTAAATCGTGGAGTTTAAATCGTGGAGTTTAAATCGTTGAGTTTAAATCGTGGTGTTTAAATCCTGGAGTTTAATTCGTGGAGTTTAAATCGTGGAGTTTAAATCGTGGAGTTTAAATCGTGGAGTTTAAATCGTGGAGTTTAAATCGTGAAATTTAAATCGTGGAGTTTAAATCGTGGAGTTTAAATCGTGGAGTTTAAATCGTGGAGTTTAAATCGTGGAGTTTAAATCGTGGAGTTTAAATCGTGGAGTTTAAATCGTGGAGTTTAAATCGTGGAGTTTAAATCGTGGAGTTTAAATCGTGGAGTTTAAATCGTGGAGTTTAAATCGTGGAGTTTAAATAGTGGAGTTTAAATAGTGGAGTTTAAATCGTGGAGTTTAAATCGTGGAGTTTAAATCGTGGAGTTTAAATCGTGGAGTTTAAATAGTATAGTTTAAATAGTGGAGTTTAAATCGTGGAGTTTAAATCGTGGAGTTTAAATCGTGGAGTTTAAATCGTGGAGTTTAAATCGTGGAGTTTAAATCGTGGAGTTTAAATCGTGGTGTTTAAATCGTGGAGTTTAAATCGTGGAGTTTAAATCGTGGAGTTTAAATCGTGGAGTTTAAATCGTGGAGTTTAAATCGTGGAGTTTAAATCGTGGAGTTTAAATCGTGGAGTTTAAATCGAGGAGTTAAAATCGAGGAGTTAAAATCGAGGAGTTAAAATCGAGGAGTTTAAATCGTGGAGTTTAAATCGTGGAGTTTAAATCGTGGAGTTTAAATCGTGGAGTTTAAATCGTGGAGTTTAAATCGTGGAGTTTAAATCGTGGAGTTTAAATCGTGGAGTTTAAATCGTGGAGTTTAAATCGTGGAGTTTAAATAGTGGAGTTTAAATAGTGGAGTTTAAATAGTGGAGTTTAAATAGTGGAGTTTAAATAGTGGAGTTTAAATAGTGGAGTTTAAATAGTGGAGTTTAAATAGTGGAGTTTAAATCGTGGAGTTTAAATCGTGGAGTTTAAATAGTGGAGTTTAAATAGTGGAGTTTAAATCGTGGAGTTTAAATCGTGGAGTTTAAATAGTGGAGTTTAAATCGTGGTGTTTAAATCGTGGTGTTTATATCGTGGAGTTTAAATCGTGGAGTTTAAATCGTGGAGTTTAAATCGTGGTGTTTAATTCGTGGAGTTTAAATCGTGGAGTTTAAATCGTGGAGTTTAAATCGTGGAGTTTAAATCGTGGAGTTTAAATCGTGGAGTTTAAATCGCGGAGTTTAAATCGTGGAGTTTAAATCGTGGAGTTTAAATCGTGGAGTTTAAATCGTGGAGTTTAAATCGTGGAGTTTAAATCGTGGAGTTTAAATCGTGGAGTTTAAATAGTGGAGTTTAAATAGTGGAGTTTAAATCGTGGAGTTTAAATCGTGGAGTTTAAATCGTGGAGTTTAAATCGTGGAGTTTAAATCGTGGAGTTTAAATCGTGGAGTTTAAATCGTGGAGTTTAAATCGTGGAGTTTAAATCGTGGAGTTTAAATCGTGGAGTTTAAATCGTGGAGTTTAAATCGTGGAGTTTAAATCGAGGAGTTTAAATCGTGGAGTTTAAATCGAGGAGTTTAAATCGTGGAGTTTAAATCGTGGAGTTTAAATCGTGGAGTTTAAATCGTGGAGTTTAAATCGTGGAGTTTAAATCGTGGAGTTTAAATCGAGGAGTTTAAATCGAGGAGTTTAAATCGAGGAGTTTAAATCGTGGAGTTTAAATCGTGGTGTTTAAATCGTGGTGTTTAAATCGTGGACTTTAAATCGTGGTGTTTAAATCGTGGACTTTAAATCGTGGACTTTAAATCGTGGACTTTAAATCGTGGACTTTAAATCGTGGAGTTTAAATCGTGGAGTTTAAATCGTGGAGTTTAAATCGTGGAGTTTAAATCGTGGAGTTTAAATCGTGGAGTTTAAATCGAGGAGTTTAAATCGAGGAGTTTAAATCGAGGAGTTTAAATCGAGGAGTTTAAATCGTGGAGTTTAAATCGTGGAGTTTAAATCGTGGAGTTTAAATCGTGGAGTTTAAATCGTGGAGTTTAAATCGTGGAGTTTAAATCGTGGAGTTTAAATCGTGGAGTTTAAATCGAGGAGTTTAAATCGAGGAGTTTAAATCGAGGAGTTTAAATCGAGGAGTTTAAATCGAGGAGTTTAAATCGTGGAGTTTAAATCGTGGTGTTTAAATCGTGGTGTTTAAATCGTGGTGTTTAAATCGTGGACTTTAAATCGTGGACTTTAAATCGTGGACTTTAAATCGAGGAGTTTAAATCGAGGAGTTTAAATCGAGGAGTTTAACTCGTGGAGTTTAAATCGTGGAGTTTAACTCGTGGAGTTTAACTCGTGGAGTTTAAATCGTGGAGTTTAACTCGTGGAGTTTAACTCGTGGAGTTTAACTCGTGGAGTTTAAATCGTGGAGTTTAAATAGTGGAGTTTAAATAGTGGAGTTTAAATCGTGGAGTTTAAATCGTGGAGTTTAAATCGTGGAGTTTAAATCGTGGAGTTTAAATCGTGGAGTTTAAATAGTATAGTTTAAATAGTGGAGTTTAAATCGTGGAGTTTAAATCGTGGAGTTTAAATCGTGGAGTTTAAATCGTGGAGTTTAAATCGTGGAGTTTAAATCGTGGAGTTTAAATCGTGGTGTTTAAATCGTGGAGTTTAAATCGTGGAGTTTAAATCGTGGAGTTTAAATCGTGGAGTTTAAATCGTGGAGTTTAAATCGTGGAGTTTAAATCGTGGAGTTTAAATCGAGGAGTTAAAATCGAGGAGTTAAAATCGAGGAGTTAAAATCGGGGAGTTTAAATCGTGGAGTTTAAATCGTGGAGTTTAAATCGTGGAGTTTAAATCGTGGAGTTTAAATCGTGGAGTTTAAATCGTGGAGTTTAAATCGTGGAGTTTAAATCGTGGAGTTTAAATCGTGGAGTTTAAATAGTGGAGTTTAAATAGTGGAGTTTAAATAGTGGAGTTTAAATAGTGGAGTTTAAATAGTGGAGTTTAAATAGTGGAGTTTAAATAGTGGAGTTTAAATAGTGGAGTTTAAATCGTGGAGTTTAAATCGTGGAGTTTAAATAGTGGAGTTTAAATAGTGGAGTTTAAATCGTGGAGTTTAAATCGTGGAGTTTAAATAGTGGAGTTTAAATCGTGGTGTTTAAATCGTGGTGTTTATATCGTGGAGTTTAAATCGTGGAGTTTAAATCGTGGAGTTTAAATCGTGGTGTTTAATTCGTGGAGTTTAAATCGTGGAGTTTAAATCGTGGAGTTTAAATCGTGGAGTTTAAATCGTGGAGTTTAAATCGTGGAGTTTAAATCGCGGAGTTTAAATCGTGGAGTTTAAATCGTGGAGTTTAAATCGTGGAGTTTAAATCGTGGAGTTTAAATAGTATAGTTTAAATCGTGGAGTTTAAATCGTGGAGTTTAAATAGTGGAGTTTAAATAGTGGAGTTTAAATCGTGGAGTTTAAATCGTGGAGTTTAAATCGTGGAGTTTAAATCGTGGAGTTTAAATCGTGGAGTTTAAATCGTGGAGTTTAAATCGTGGAGTTTAAATCGTGGAGTTTAAATCGTGGAGTTTAAATCGTGGAGTTTAAATCGAGGAGTTTAAATCGTGGAGTTTAAATCGAGGAGTTTAAATCGTGGAGTTTAAATCGTGGAGTTTAAATCGTGGAGTTTAAATCGTGGAGTTTAAATCGTGGAGTTTAAATCGTGGAGTTTAAATCGAGGAGTTTAAATCGAGGAGTTTAAATCGAGGAGTTTAAATCGTGGAGTTTAAATCGTGGTGTTTAAATCGTGGTGTTTAAATCGTGGACTTTAAATCGTGGTGTTTAAATCGTGGACTTTAAATCGTGGACTTTAAATCGTGGACTTTAAATCGTGGAGTTTAAATCGTGGAGTTTAAATCGTGGAGTTTAAATCGTGGAGTTTAAATCGTGGAGTTTAAATCGTGGAGTTTAAATCGTGGAGTTTAAATCGAGGAGTTTAAATCGAGGAGTTTAAATCGAGGAGTTTAAATCGAGGAGTTTAAATCGTGGAGTTTAAATCGTGGAGTTTAAATCGTGGAGTTTAAATCGTGGAGTTTAAATCGTGGAGTTTAAATCGTGGAGTTTAAATCGTGGAGTTTAAATCGTGGAGTTTAAATCGAGGAGTTTAAATCGAGGAGTTTAAATCGAGGAGTTTAAATCGAGGAGTTTAAATCGAGGAGTTTAAATCGTGGAGTTTAAATCGTGGTGTTTAAATCGTGGTGTTTAAATCGTGGTGTTTAAATCGTGGACTTTAAATCGTGGACTTTAAATCGTGGACTTTAAATCGAGGAGTTTAAATCGAGGAGTTTAAATCGAGGAGTTTAACTCGTGGAGTTTAAATCGTGGAGTTTAACTCGTGGAGTTTAACTCGTGGAGTTTAAATCGTGGAGTTTAACTCGTGGAGTTTAACTCGTGGAGTTTAACTCGTGGAGTTTAAATCGTGGAATTTAACTCGTGGAATTTAACTCGTGGAGTTTAACTCGTGGAGTTTAAATCGTGGAGTTTAAATCGTGGAGTTTAAATCGTGGAGTTTAAATCGTGGAGTTTAAATCGTGGAGTTTAAATCGTGGAGTTTAAATCGTGGAGTTTAAATCGTGGAGTTTAAATCGTGGAGTTTAAATCGTGGAGTTTAAATCGTGGAGTTTAAATCGTGGAGTTTAAATCGTGGAGTTTAAATCGTGGTGTTTAAATCGTGGAGTTTAAATCGTGGAGTTTAAATCGTGGAGTTTAAATCGTGGAGTTTAAATCGTGGAGTTTAAATCGTGGAGTTTAAATCGTGGAGTTTAAATCGTGGAGTTTAAATCGTGGAGTTTAAATCGTGGAGTTTAAATCGTGGAGTTTAAATAGTATAGTTTAAATAGTGGAGTTTAAATAGTGGAGTTTAAATCGTGGAGTTTAAATCGTGGAGTTTAAATCGTTGAGTTTAAATCGTGGTGTTTAAATCCTGGAGTTTAATTCGTGGAGTTTAAATCGTGGAGTTTAAATCGTGGAGTTTAAATCGTGGAGTTTAAATCGTGGAGTTTAAATCGTGAAATTTAAATCGTGGAGTTTAAATCGTGGAGTTTAAATCGTGGAGTTTAAATCGTGGAGTTTAAATCGTGGAGTTTAAATCGTGGAGTTTAAATCGTGGAGTTTAAATCGTGGAGTTTAAATCGTGGAGTTTAAATCGTGGAGTTTAAATCGTGGAGTTTAAATCGTGGAGTTTAAATCGTGGAGTTTAAATAGTGGAGTTTAAATAGTGGAGTTTAAATCGTGGAGTTTAAATCGTGGAGTTTAAATAGTGGAGTTTAAATCGTGGTGTTTAAATCGTGGTGTTTATATCGTGGAGTTTAAATCGTGGAGTTTAAATCGTGGAGTTTAAATCGTGGTGTTTAATTCGTGGAGTTTAAATCGTGGAGTTTAAATCGTGGAGTTTAAATCGTGGAGTTTAAATCGTGGAGTTTAAATCGTGGAGTTTAAATCGCGGAGTTTAAATCGTGGAGTTTAAATCGTGGAGTTTAAATCGTGGAGTTTAAATCGTGGAGTTTAAATAGTATAGTTTAAATCGTGGAGTTTAAATCGTGGAGTTTAAATAGTGTAGTTTAAATAGTGGAGTTTAAATAGTGGAGTTTAAATCGTGGAGTTTAAATCGTGGAGTTTAAATCGTGGAGTTTAAATCGTGGAGTTTAAATCGTGGAGTTTAAATCGTGGAGTTTAAATCGTGGAGTTTAAATCGTGGAGTTTAAATCGTGGAGTTTAAATCGTGGAGTTTAAATCGTGGAGTTTAAATCGTGGAGTTTAAATCGAGGAGTTTAAATCGTGGAGTTTAAATCGAGGAGTTTAAATCGTGGAGTTTAAATCGTGGAGTTTAAATCGTGGAGTTTAAATCGTGGAGTTTAAATCGTGGAGTTTAAATCGTGGAGTTTAAATCGAGGAGTTTAAATCGAGGAGTTTAAATCGAGGAGTTTAAATCGTGGAGTTTAAATCGTGGTGTTTAAATCGTGGTGTTTAAATCGTGGACTTTAAATCGTGGTGTTTAAATCGTGGACTTTAAATCGTGGACTTTAAATCGTGGACTTTAAATCGTGGACTTTAAATCGTGGAGTTTAAATCGTGGAGTTTAAATCGTGGAGTTTAAATCGTGGAGTTTAAATCGAGGAGTTTAAATCGTGGAGTTTAAATCGAGGAGTTTAAATCGTGGAGTTTAAATCGTGGAGTTTAAATCGTGGAGTTTAAATCGTGGAGTTTAAATCGTGGAGTTTAAATCGTGGAGTTTAAATCGTGGAGTTTAAATCGTGGAGTTTAAATCGTGGAGTTTAAATCGTGGAGTTTAAATCGTGGAGTTTAAATCGTGGAGTTTAAATCGTGGAGTTTAAATCGTGGAGTTTAAATCGTGGAGTTTAAATCGTGGAGTTTAAATCGTGGAGTTTAAATCGTGGAGTTTAAATCGTGGTGTTTAAATCGTGGAGTGTAAATCGTGGAGTTTAAATCGTGGAGTTTAAATCGTGGAGTTTAAATAGTGGAGTTTAAATCGTGGAGTTTAAATCGTCGAGTTTAAATCGTGGAGTTTAAATAGTATAGTTTAAATAGTGGAGTTCAAATCGTGGAGTTTAAATCGTGGAGTTTTAATCGTGGAGTTTAAATCGTGGAGTTTAAATCCTGGAGTTTAAATCGTGGAGTTTAAATCGTGGAGTTTAAATCGTGGAGTTTAAATCGTGGTGTTTAAATCGTGGAGTTTAAATCGTGGTGTTTAAATCGTGGAGTTTAAATCGTGGAGTTTAAATCGTGGAGTTTAAATCGTGGAGTTTAAATCGTGGAGTTTAAATCGAGGAGTTAAAATCGAGGAGTTAAAATCGAGGAGTTTAAATCGAGGAGTTTAAATCGTGGAGTTTAAATCGTGGAGTTTAAATCGTGGAGTTTAAATCGTGGAGTTTAAATCGTGGAGTTTAAATCGTGGAGTTTAAATCGTGGAGTTTAAATCGTGGAGTTTAAATCGTGGAGTTTAAATCGTGGAGTTTAAATCGTGGAGTTTAAATAGTGGAGTTTAAATAGTGGAGTTTAAATAGTGGAGTTTAAATCGTGGAGTTTAAATCGTGGAGTTTAAATCGTGGAGTTTAAATAGTGGAGTTTAAATCGTGGAGTTTAAATCGTGGAGTTTAAATCGTGGAGTTTAAATCGTGGAGTTTAAATCGTGGAGTTTAAATCGTGGTGTTTAAATCGTGGTGTTTAAATCGTGGAGTTTAAATCGTGGAGTTTAAATCGTGGAGTTTAAATCGTGGAGTTTAAATCGTGGTGTTTAATTCGTGGAGTTTAAATCGTGGAGTTTAAATCGTGGAGTTTAAATCGTGGAGTTTAAATCGTGGAGTTTAAATAGTGGAGTTTAAATAGTGGAGTTTAAATCGCGGAGTTTAAATCGCGGAGTTTAAATCGTGGAGTTTAAATCGTGGAGTTTAAATAGTGGAGTTTAAATCGTGGAGTTTAAATCGTGGAGTTTAAATCGTGGAGTTTAAATAGTGGAGTTTAAATAGTGGAGTTTAAATCGTTGAGTTTAAATCGTGGAGTTTAAATCGTTGAGTTTAAATCGTGGAGTTTAAATCGTGGAGTTTAAATCGTGGAGTTTAAATCGTGGAGTTTAAATCGTGGAGTTTAAATCGTGGAGTTTAAATCGTGGAGTTTAAATCGTGGAGTTTAAATCGAGGAGTTTAAATCGTGGAGTTTAAATCGAGGAGTTTAAATCGTGGAGTTTAAATCGTGGAGTTTAAATCGTGGAGTTTAAATCGTGGAGTTTAAATCGTGGAGTTTAAATCGAGGAGTTTAAATCGAGGAGTTTAAATCGAGGAGTTTAAATCGTGGTGTTTAAATCGTGGTGTTTAAATCGTGGAGTTTAAATCGTGGAGTTTAAATCGTGGAGTTTAAATCGTGGAGTTTAAATCGTGGAGTTTAAATCGTGGTGTTTAAATCGTGGAGTTTAAATCGTGGAGTTTAAATCGTGGAGTTTAAATCGTGGAGTTTAAATCGTTGAGTTTAAATCGTTGAGTTTAAATCGTTGAGTTTAAATCGTTGAGTTTAAATCGTGGAGTTTAAATCGTGGAGTTTAAATCGTGGAGTTTAAATCGTGGAGTTTAAATCGTGGAGTTTAAATCGTGGAGTTTAAATCGTGGAGTTTAAATCGTGGAGTTTAAATCGTGGAGTTTAAATCGAGGAGTTTAAATCGTGGAGTTTAAATCGAGGAGTTTAAATCGTGGAGTTTAAATCGTGGAGTTTAAATCGTGGAGTTTAAATCGTGGAGTTTAAATCGTGGAGTTTAAATCGAGGAGTTTAAATCGAGGAGTTTAAATCGAGGAGTTTAAATCGTGGTGTTTAAATCGTGGTGTTTAAATCGTGGAGTTTAAATCGTGGAGTTTAAATCGTGGACTTTAAATCGAGGAGTTTAAATCGAGGAGTTTAACTCGTGGAGTTTAACTCGTGGAGTTTAACTCGTGGAGTTTAACTCGTGGAGTTTAACTCGTGGAGTTTAAATCGTGGAGTTTAAATCGTGGAGTTTAAATCGTGGAATTTAACTCGTGGAGTTTAACTCGTGGAGTTTAACTCGTGGAGTTTAACTCGTGGAGTTTAAATCGTGGAGTTTAATTCGTGGAGTTTAAATCGTGGAGTTTAAATCGTGGAGTTTAAATCGTGGAGTTTAAATCGTGGAGTTTAAATCGTGGAGTTTAAATCGTGGAGTTTAAATCGTGGAGTTTAAATCGTGGAGTTTAAATCGTGGAGTTTAAATCGTGGAGTTTAAATCGTGGAGTTTAAATCGTGGAGTTTAAATCGTGGAGTTTAAATCGTGGAGTTTAAATCGTGGAGTTTAAATCGTGGAGTTTAAATCGTGGAGTTTAAATCGTGGAGTTTAAATCGTGGAGTTTAAATAGTGGAGTTTAAATCGTGGAGTTTAAATCGTGGAGTTTAAATCGTGGAGTTTAAATAGTATAGTTTAAATAGTGGAGTTTAAATAGTGGAGTTTAAATCGTGGAGTTTAAATCGTGGAGTTTAAATCGTGGTGTTTAAATCCTGGAGTTTAATTCGTGGAGTTTAAATCGTGGAGTTTAAATCGTGGAGTTTAAATCGTGGAGTTTAAATCGTGGAGTTTAAATCGTGGAGTTTAAATCGTGGAGTTTAAATCGTGGAGTTTAAATCGTGGAGTTTAAATCGTGGAGTTTAAATCGTGGAGTTTAAATCGTGGAGTTTAAATCGTGGAGTTTAAATCGTGGAGTTTAAATCGTGGAGTTTAAATCGTGGAGTTTAAATCGTGGAGTTTAAATCGTGGAGTTTAAATAGTGGAGTTTAAATAGTGGAGTTTAAATAGTGGAGTTTAAATAGTGGAGTTTAAATAGTGGAGTTTAAATAGTGGAGTTTAAATAGTGGAGTTTAAATAGTGGAGTTTAAATCGTGGAGTTTAAATCGTGGAGTTTAAATAGTGGAGTTTAAATAGTGGAGTTTAAATCGTGGAGTTTAAATCGTGGAGTTTAAATAGTGGAGTTTAAATCGTGGTGTTTAAATCGTGGTGTTTATATCGTGGAGTTTAAATCGTGGAGTTTAAATCGTGGAGTTTAAATCGTGGTGTTTAATTCGTGGAGTTTAAATCGTGGAGTTTAAATCGTGGAGTTTAAATCGTGGAGTTTAAATCGTGGAGTTTAAATCGTGGAGTTTAAATCGCGGAGTTTAAATCGTGGAGTTTAAATCGTGGAGTTTAAATCGTGGAGTTTAAATCGTGGAGTTTAAATAGTATAGTTTAAATCGTGGAGTTTAAATCGTGGAGTTTAAATAGTGTAGTTTAAATAGTGGAGTTTAAATCGTGGAGTTTAAATCGTGGAGTTTAAATCGTGGAGTTTAAATCGTGGAGTTTAAATCGTGGAGTTTAAATCGTGGAGTTTAAATCGTGGAGTTTAAATCGTGGAGTTTAAATCGTGGAGTTTAAATCGTGGAGTTTAAATCGTGGAGTTTAAATCGTGGAGTTTAAATCGAGGAGTTTAAATCGTGGAGTTTAAATCGAGGAGTTTAAATCGTGGAGTTTAAATCGTGGAGTTTAAATCGTGGAGTTTAAATCGTGGAGTTTAAATCGTGGAGTTTAAATCGTGGAGTTTAAATCGAGGAGTTTAAATCGAGGAGTTTAAATCGAGGAGTTTAAATCGTGGAGTTTAAATCGTGGTGTTTAAATCGTGGTGTTTAAATCGTGGACTTTAAATCGTGGTGTTTAAATCGTGGACTTTAAATCGTGGACTTTAAATCGTGGACTTTAAATCGTGGACTTTAAATCGTGGAGTTTAAATCGTGGAGTTTAAATCGTGGAGTTTAAATCGTGGAGTTTAAATCGTGGAGTTTAAATCGTGGAGTTTAAATCGAGGAGTTTAAATCGAGGAGTTTAAATCGAGGAGTTTAAATCGAGGAGTTTAAATCGTGGAGTTTAAATCGTGGAGTTTAAATCGTGGAGTTTAAATCGTGGAGTTTAAATCGTGGAGTTTAAATCGTGGAGTTTAAATCGTGGAGTTTAAATCGTGGAGTTTAAATCGAGGAGTTTAAATCGAGGAGTTTAAATCGAGGAGTTTAAATCGAGGAGTTTAAATCGAGGAGTTTAAATCGTGGAGTTTAAATCGTGGTGTTTAAATCGTGGTGTTTAAATCGTGGTGTTTAAATCGTGGACTTTAAATCGTGGACTTTAAATCGTGGACTTTAAATCGAGGAGTTTAAATCGAGGAGTTTAAATCGAGGAGTTTAACTCGTGGAGTTTAAATCGTGGAGTTTAACTCGTGGAGTTTAACTCGTGGAGTTTAAATCGTGGAGTTTAACTCGTGGAGTTTAACTCGTGGAGTTTAACTCGTGGAGTTTAAATCGTGGAATTTAACTCGTGGAATTTAACTCGTGGAGTTTAACTCGTGGAGTTTAAATCGTGGAGTTTAAATCGTGGAGTTTAAATCGTGGAGTTTAAATCGTGGAGTTTAAATCGTGGAGTTTAAATCGTGGAGTTTAAATCGTGGAGTTTAAATCGTGGAGTTTAAATCGTGGAGTTTAAATCGTGGAGTTTAAATCGTGGAGTTTAAATCGTGGAGTTTAAATCGTGGAGTTTAAATCGTGGTGTTTAAATCGTGGAGTTTAAATCGTGGAGTTTAAATCGTGGAGTTTAAATCGTGGAGTTTAAATCGTGGAGTTTAAATCGTGGAGTTTAAATCGTGGAGTTTAAATCGTGGAGTTTAAATCGTGGAGTTTAAATCGTGGAGTTTAAATCGTGGAGTTTAAATAGTATAGTTTAAATAGTGGAGTTTAAATAGTGGAGTTTAAATCGTGGAGTTTAAATCGTGGAGTTTAAATCGTTGAGTTTAAATCGTGGTGTTTAAATCCTGGAGTTTAAATCCTGGAGTTTAATTCGTGGAGTTTAAATCGTGGAGTTTAAATCGTGGAGTTTAAATCGTGGAGTTTAAATCGTGGAGTTTAAA
Organism: Petrolisthes manimaculis; assembly: GCA_034508575.1. Classification (NCBI taxonomy): domain Eukaryota; kingdom Metazoa; phylum Arthropoda; class Malacostraca; order Decapoda; family Porcellanidae; genus Petrolisthes; species Petrolisthes manimaculis. The sequence continues at coordinate 104,063 of JAWZYT010001444.1, read as the reverse complement.
TCGTGAAATTTAAATCGTGGAGTTTAAATCGTGGAGTTTAAATCGTGGAGTTTAAATCGTGGAGTTTAAATCGTGGAGTTTAAATCGTGGAGTTTAAATCGTGGAGTTTAAATCGTGGAGTTTAAATCGTGGAGTTTAAATCGTGGAGTTTAAATCGTGGAGTTTAAATCGTGGAGTTTAAATCGTGGAGTTTAAATAGTGGAGTTTAAATAGTGGAGTTTAAATCGTGGAGTTTAAATCGTGGAGTTTAAATAGTGGAGTTTAAATCGTGGTGTTTAAATCGTGGTGTTTATATCGTGGAGTTTAAATCGTGGAGTTTAAATCGTGGAGTTTAAATCGTGGTGTTTAATTCGTGGAGTTTAAATCGTGGAGTTTAAATCGTGGAGTTTAAATCGTGGAGTTTAAATCGTGGAGTTTAAATCGTGGAGTTTAAATCGCGGAGTTTAAATCGTGGAGTTTAAATCGTGGAGTTTAAATCGTGGAGTTTAAATCGTGGAGTTTAAATAGTATAGTTTAAATCGTGGAGTTTAAATCGTGGAGTTTAAATAGTGTAGTTTAAATAGTGGAGTTTAAATAGTGGAGTTTAAATCGTGGAGTTTAAATCGTGGAGTTTAAATCGTGGAGTTTAAATCGTGGAGTTTAAATCGTGGAGTTTAAATCGTGGAGTTTAAATCGTGGAGTTTAAATCGTGGAGTTTAAATCGTGGAGTTTAAATCGTGGAGTTTAAATCGTGGAGTTTAAATCGTGGAGTTTAAATCGAGGAGTTTAAATCGTGGAGTTTAAATCGAGGAGTTTAAATCGTGGAGTTTAAATCGTGGAGTTTAAATCGTGGAGTTTAAATCGTGGAGTTTAAATCGTGGAGTTTAAATCGTGGAGTTTAAATCGAGGAGTTTAAATCGAGGAGTTTAAATCGAGGAGTTTAAATCGTGGAGTTTAAATCGTGGTGTTTAAATCGTGGTGTTTAAATCGTGGACTTTAAATCGTGGTGTTTAAATCGTGGACTTTAAATCGTGGACTTTAAATCGTGGACTTTAAATCGTGGACTTTAAATCGTGGACTTTAAATCGTGGAGTTTAAATCGTGGAGTTTAAATCGTGGAGTTTAAATCGTGGAGTTTAAATCGTGGAGTTTAAATCGAGGAGTTTAAATCGTGGAGTTTAAATCGAGGAGTTTAAATCGTGGAGTTTAAATCGTGGAGTTTAAATCGTGGAGTTTAAATCGTGGAGTTTAAATCGTGGAGTTTAAATCGTGGAGTTTAAATCGTGGAGTTTAAATCGTGGAGTTTAAATCGTGGAGTTTAAATCGTGGAGTTTAAATCGTGGAGTTTAAATCGTGGAGTTTAAATCGTGGAGTTTAAATCGTGGAGTTTAAATCGTGGAGTTTAAATCGTGGAGTTTAAATCGTGGAGTTTAAATCGTGGTGTTTAAATCGTGGAGTGTAAATCGTGGAGTTTAAATCGTGGAGTTTAAATCGTGGAGTTTAAATAGTGGAGTTTAAATCGTGGAGTTTAAATCGTCGAGTTTAAATCGTGGAGTTTAAATAGTATAGTTTAAATAGTGGAGTTCAAATCGTGGAGTTTAAATCGTGGAGTTTTAATCGTGGAGTTTAAATCGTGGAGTTTAAATCGTGGAGTTTAAATCGTGGAGTTTAAATCGTGGAGTTTAAATCGTGGAGTTTAAATCGTGGTGTTTAAATCGTGGAGTTTAAATCGTGGTGTTTAAATCGTGGAGTTTAAATCGTGGAGTTTAAATCGTGGAGTTTAAATCGTGGAGTTTAAATCGTGGAGTTTAAATCGAGGAGTTAAAATCGAGGAGTTAAAATCGAGGAGTTTAAATCGAGGAGTTTAAATCGTGGAGTTTAAATCGTGGAGTTTAAATCGTGGAGTTTAAATCGTGGAGTTTAAATCGTGGAGTTTAAATCGTGGAGTTTAAATCGTGGAGTTTAAATCGTGGAGTTTAAATCGTGGAGTTTAAATCGTGGAGTTTAAATCGTGGAGTTTAAATAGTGGAGTTTAAATAGTGGAGTTTAAATAGTGGAGTTTAAATCGTGGAGTTTAAATCGTGGAGTTTAAATCGTGGAGTTTAAATAGTGGAGTTTAAATCGTGGAGTTTAAATCGTGGAGTTTAAATCGTGGAGTTTAAATCGTGGAGTTTAAATCGTGGAGTTTAAATCGTGGTGTTTAAATCGTGGTGTTTAAATCGTGGAGTTTAAATCGTGGAGTTTAAATCGTGGAGTTTAAATCGTGGAGTTTAAATCGTGGTGTTTAATTCGTGGAGTTTAAATCGTGGAGTTTAAATCGTGGAGTTTAAATCGTGGAGTTTAAATCGTGGAGTTTAAATAGTGGAGTTTAAATAGTGGAGTTTAAATCGCGGAGTTTAAATCGCGGAGTTTAAATCGTGGAGTTTAAATCGTGGAGTTTAAATAGTGGAGTTTAAATCGTGGAGTTTAAATCGTGGAGTTTAAATCGTGGAGTTTAAATAGTGGAGTTTAAATAGTGGAGTTTAAATCGTTGAGTTTAAATCGTGGAGTTTAAATCGTTGAGTTTAAATCGTGGAGTTTAAATCGTGGAGTTTAAATCGTGGAGTTTAAATCGTGGAGTTTTAATCGTGGAGTTTAAATCGTGGAGTTTAAATCGTGGAGTTTAAATCGTGGAGTTTAAATCGAGGAGTTTAAATCGTGGAGTTTAAATCGAGGAGTTTAAATCGTGGAGTTTAAATCGTGGAGTTTAAATCGTGGAGTTTAAATCGTGGAGTTTAAATCGTGGAGTTTAAATCGTGGAGTTTAAATCGAGGAGTTTAAATCGAGGAGTTTAAATCGAGGAGTTTAAATCGTGGTGTTTAAATCGTGGTGTTTAAATCGTGGAGTTTAAATCGTGGAGTTTAAATCGTGGAGTTTAAATCGTGGAGTTTAAATCGTGGAGTTTAAATCGTGGTGTTTAAATCGTGGAGTTTAAATCGTGGAGTTTAAATCGTGGAGTTTAAATCGTGGAGTTTAAATCGTGGAGTTTAAATCGTTGAGTTTAAATCGTTGAGTTTAAATCGTTGAGTTTAAATCGTGGAGTTTAAATCGTGGAGTTTAAATCGTGGAGTTTAAATCGTGGAGTTTAAATCGTGGAGTTTAAATCGTGGAGTTTAAATCGTGGAGTTTAAATCGTGGAGTTTAAATCGTGGAGTTTAAATCGTGGAGTTTAAATCGAGGAGTTTAAATCGTGGAGTTTAAATCGAGGAGTTTAAATCGTGGAGTTTAAATCGTGGAGTTTAAATCGTGGAGTTTAAATCGTGGAGTTTAAATCGTGGAGTTTAAATCGAGGAGTTTAAATCGAGGAGTTTAAATCGAGGAGTTTAAATCGTGGTGTTTAAATCGTGGTGTTTAAATCGTGGAGTTTAAATCGTGGAGTTTAAATCGTGGACTTTAAATCGAGGAGTTTAAATCGAGGAGTTTAACTCGTGGAGTTTAACTCGTGGAGTTTAACTCGTGGAGTTTAACTCGTGGAGTTTAACTCGTGGAGTTTAAATCGTGGAGTTTAAATCGTGGAGTTTAAATCGTGGAATTTAACTCGTGGAGTTTAACTCGTGGAGTTTAACTCGTGGAGTTTAAATCGTGGAGTTTAAATCGTGGAGTTTAAATCGTGGAGTTTAAATCGTGGAGTTTAAATCGTGGAGTTTAAATCGTGGAGTTTAAATCGTGGAGTTTAAATCGTGGAGTTTAAATCGTGGAGTTTAAATCGTGGAGTTTAAATCGTGGAGTTTAAATCGTGGAGTTTAAATCGTGGAGTTTAAATCGTGGAGTTTAAATCGTGGAGTTTAAATCGTGGAGTTTAAATCGTGGAGTTTAAATCGTGGAGTTTAAATCGTGGAGTTTAAATCGTGGAGTTTAAATCGTGGAGTTTAAATCGTGGAGTTTAAATAGTGGAGTTTAAATCGTGGAGTTTAAATCGTGGAGTTTAAATAGTATAGTTTAAATAGTGGAGTTTAAATAGTGGAGTTTAAATCGTGGAGTTTAAATCGTGGAGTTTAAATCGTGGAGTTTAAATCGTGGTGTTTAAATCCTGGAGTTTAAATCGTGGAGTTTAAATCGTGGAGTTTAAATCGTGGAGTTTAAATCGTGGAGTTTAAATCGTGGAGTTTAAATCGTGGAGTTTAAATCGTGGAGTTTAAATCGTGGAGTTTAAATCGTGGAGTTTAAATCGTGGAGTTTAAATCGTGGAGTTTAAATCGTGGAGTTTAAATCGTGGAGTTTAAATAGTAGAGTTTAAATAGTAGAGTTTAAATAGTAGAGTTTAAATAGTAGAATTTAAATAGTGGAGTTTAAATAGTGGAGTTTAAATAGTGGAGTTTAAATAGTGGAGTTTAAATAGTGGAGTTTAAATCGTGGAGTTTAAATCGTGGAGTTTAAATCGTGGAGTTTAAATCGTGGAATTTAAATCGTGGAATTTAAATCGTGGAGTTTAAATCGTGGAGTTTAAATCGTGGAGTTTAAATCGTGGAGTTTAAATCGTGGAGTTTAAATCGTGGAGTTTAAATCGTGGAGTTTAAATCGTGGAGTTTAAATCGAGGAGTTTAAATCGAGGAGTTTAAATCGAGGAGTTTAAATCGAGGAGTTTAAATCGTGGAGTTTAAATCGTGGAGTTTAAATCGTGGAGTTTAAATCGTGGAGTTTAAATCGTGGAGTTTAAATCGTGGAGTTTAAATCGTGGAGTTTAAATCGAGGAGTTTAAATCGAGGAGTTTAAATCGAGGAGTTTAAATCGAGGAGTTTAAATCGAGGAGTTTAAATCGAGGAGTTTAAATCGTGGAGTTTAAATCGTGGAGTTTAAATCGTGGAGTTTAAATCGTGGTGTTTAAATCGTGGAGTTTAAATCGTGGAGTTTAAATCGTGGACTTTAAATCGTGGACTTTAAATCGAGGAGTTTAACTCGTGGAGTTTAACTCGTGGAGTTTAAATCGTGGAGTTTAAATCGTGGAGTTTAAATCGTGGAGTTTAAATCGTGGAGTTTAAATCGTGGAGTTTAAATCGTGGAGTTTAAATCGTGGAATTTAACTCGTGGAGTTTAAATCGTGGAGTTTAAATCGTGGAGTTTAAATCGTGGAGTTTAAATCGTGGAGTTTAAATCGTGGAGTTTAAATCGTGGAGTTTAAATCGTGGAGTTTAAATCGTGGAGTTTAAATCGTGGAGTTTAAATCGTGGAGTTTAAATCGTGGAGTTTAAATCGTGGAGTTTAAATCGTGGAGTTTAAATCGTGGAGTTTAAATCGTGGTGTTTAAATCGTGGAGTTTAAATCGTGGAGTTTAAATCGTGGAGTTTAAATCGTGGAGTTTAAATCGTGGAGTTTAAATCGTGGAGTTTAAATAGTATAGTTTAAATAGTGGAGTTTAAATATTGGAGTTTAAATCGTGGAGTTTAAATCGTGGAGTTTAAATCGTGGAGTTTAAATCGTGGAGTTTAAATCGTGGTGTTTAAATCCTGGAGTTTAATTCGTGGAGTTTAAATCGTGGTGTTTAAATCGTGGAGTTTAAATCGTGGAGTTTAAATCGTGGAGTTTAAATCGTGAAATTTAAATCGTGGAGTTTAAATCGTGGAGTTTAAATCGTGGAGTTTAAATCGTGGAGTTTAAATCGTGGAGTTTAAATCGTGGAGTTTAAATCGTGGAGTTTAAATCGTGGAGTTTAAATCGTGGAGTTTAAATCGTGGAGTTTAAATCGTGGAGTTTAAATCGTGGAGTTTAAATCGTGGAGTTTAAATCGTGGAGTTTAAATCGTGGAGTTTAAATCGTGGAGTTTAAATCGTGGAGTTTAAATCGTGGAGTTTAAATCGTGGAGTTTAAATCGTATAGTTTAAATCGTATAGTTTAAATAGTGGAGTTTAAATAGTGGAGTTTAAATCGTGGAGTTTAAATCGTGGAGTTTAAATAGTATAGTTTAAATAGTGGAGTTCAAATCGTGGAGTTCAAATCGTGGAGTTTTAATCGTGGAGTTTAAATCGTGGAGTTTAAATCGTGGAGTTCAAATCGTGGAGTTTAAATCGTGGAGTTTAAATCGTGGAGTTTAAATCGTGGTGTTTAAATCGTGGAGTTTAAATCGTGGAGTTTAAATCGTGGAGTTTAAATCGTGGAGTTTAAATCGAGGAGTTAAAATCGAGGAGTTAAAATCGAGGAGTTTAAATCGAGGAGTTTAAATCGTGGAGTTTAAATCGTGGAGTTTAAATCGTGGAGTTTAAATCGTGGAGTTTAAATCGTGGAGTTTAAATCGTGGAGTTTAAATCGTGGAGTTTAAATCGTGGAGTTTAAATCGTGGAGTTTAAATCGTGGAGTTTAAATAGTGGAGTTTAAATAGTGGAGTTTAAATCGTGGAGTTTAAATCGTGGAGTTTAAATAGTATAGTTTAAATAGTGGAGTTTAAATATTGGAGTTTAAATCGTGGAGTTTAAATCGTGGAGTTTAAATCGTGGAGTTTAAATCGTGGTGTTTAAATCCTGGAGTTTAATTCGTGGAGTTTAAATCGTGGAGTTTAAATCGTGGAGTTTAAATCGTGGAGTTTAAATCGTGGAGTTTAAATCGTGGAGTATAAATCGTGGAGTTTAAATCGTGGAGTTTAAATCGTGGAGTTTAAATCGTGGAGTTTAAATCGTGGAGTTTAAATCGTGGAGTTTAAATCGTGGAGTTTAAATCGTGGAGTTTAATTTGTGGAGTTTAAATCGTGGAGTTTAAATCGTGGAGTTTAAATCGTGGAGTTTAAATCGTGGAGTTTAAATCGTGGAGTTTAAATAGTGGAGTTTAAATCGTGGAGTTTAAATCGTGGAGTTTTTATAGTGGAGTTTAAATCGTGGAGTTTAAATAGTATAGTTTAAATAGTGGAGTTTAAATATTGAAGTTTAAATCGTGGAGTTTAAATCGTGGAGTTTAAATCGTGGAGTTTAAATCGTGGAGTTTAAATCGTGGAGTTTAAATCGTGGAGTTTAAATCGTGGAGTTTAAATCGTGGAGTTTAAATCGTGGAGTTTAAATCGTGGAGTTTAAATAGTGGAGTTTAAATAGTGGAGTTTAAATCGTGGAGTTTAAATCGTGGAGTTTAAATCGTGGAGTTTAAATCGTGGAGTTTAAATCGCGGAGTTTAAATCGCGGAGTTTAAATCGTGGAGTTTAAATCGTGGAGTTTAAATCGTGGAGTTTAAATCGTGGAGTTTAAATAGTATAGTTTAAATAGTGGAGTTTAAATCGTGGAGTTTAAATCGTGGAGTTTAAATCGTGGAGTTTAAATCGTGGAGTTTAAATCGTGGAGTTTAAATCGTGGAGTTTAAATCGTGGAGTTTAAATCGTGGAGTTTAAATCGTGGAGTTTAAATCGTGGAGTTTAAATCGTGGAGTTTAAATCGTGGAGTTTAAATCGTGGAGTTTAAATCGTGGAGTTTAAATCGAGGAGTTTAAATCGAGGAGTTTAAATCGAGGAGTTTAAATCGTGGAGTTTAAATCGTGGAGTTTAAATCGTGGAGTTTAAATCGTGGAGTTTAAATCGTGGAGTTTAAATCGTGGAGTTTAAATCGTGGAGTTTAAATCGTGGAGTTTAAATCGTGGAGTTTAAATCGTGGAGTTTAAATCGAGGAGTTTAAATCGAGGAGTTTAAATCGAGGAGTTTAAATCGTGGAGTTTAAATCGTGGAGTTTAAATCGTGGTGTTTAAATCGTGGTGTTTAAATCGTGGAGTTTAAATCGTGGAGTTTAAATCGAGGAGTTTAAATCGTGGACTTTAAATCGTGGACTTTAAATCGAGGAGTTTAAATCGAGGAGTTTAAATCGAGGAGTTTAACTCGTGGAGTTTAAATCGTGGAGTTTAAATCGTGGAGTTTAAATCGTGGAGTTTAAATCGTGGAGTTTAAATCGTGGAATTTAACTCGTGGAATTTAAATCGTGGAGTTTAAATCGTGGAGTTTAAATCGTGGAGTTTAAATCTTGGAGTTTAAATCGTGGAGTTTAAATCGTGGAGTTTAAATCGTGGAGTTTAAATCGTGGAGTTTAAATCGTGGAGTTTAAATCGTGGAGTTTAAATCGTGGAGTTTAAATCGTGGAGTTTAAATCGTGGAGTTTAAATCGTGGAGTTTAAATCGTGGAGTTTAAATCGTGGAGTTTAAATCGTGGAGTTTAAATCGTGGAGTTTAAATAGTGGAGTTTAAATCGTGGAGTTTAAATCGTGGAGTTTAAATCGTGGAGTTTAAATCGTGGAGTTTAAATATTGGAGTTTAAATCGTGGAGTTTAAATCGTGGAGTTTAAATCGTGGAGTTTAAATCGTGGAGTTTAAATCGTGGTGTTTAAATCCTGGAGTTTAAATCGTGGAGTTTAAATCGTGGAGTTTAAATCGTGGAGTTTAAATCGTGGAGTTTAAATCGTGGAGTTTAAATCGTGGAGTTTAAATCGTGGAGTTTAAATCGTGGAGTTTAAATCGTGGAGTTTAATTCGTGGAGTTTAAATCGTGGAGTTTAAATCGTGGAGTTTAAATAGTATAGTTTAAATAGTGGAGTTTAAATAGTGGAGTTTAAATAGAGGAGTTTAATTAGTGGAGTTTAAATCGTGGAGTTTAAATCGTGGATTTTAAATTGTGGAGTTTAAATCGTGGAGTTTAAATCGTGGAGTTTAAATCGTGGAGTTTAAATCGTGGAGTTTAAATCGTGGAGTTTAAATCGTGGAGTTTAAATCGTGGAGTTTAAATCGTGGAGTTTAAATCGTGGAGTTTAAATCGTGGAGTTTAAATCGTGGAGTTTAAATCGTGGAGTTTAAATCGTGGAGTTTAAATCGTGGAGTTTAAATCGTGGAGTTTAAATCGTGGAGTTTAAATCGTGGAGTTTAAATCGTGGAGTTTAAATCGTGGAGTTTAAATCGTGGAGTTTAAATAGTGGAGTTTAAATCGTGGAGTTTAAATCGTGGAGTTTAAATCGTGGAGTTTAAATCGTGGAGTTTAAATAGTGGAGTTTAAATAGTGGAGTTTAAATAGTGGAGTTTAAATCGTGGAGTTTAAATCGTGGAGTTTAAATCGTGGAGTTTAAATAGTGGAGTTTAAATCGTGGAGTTTAAATAGTATAGTTTAAATAGTGGATTTTAAATATTGAAGTTTAAATCGTGGAGTTTAAATCGTGGAGTTTAAATGGTGGAGTTTAACTCGTGGAATTTAACTCGTGGAGTTTAACTCGTGGAGTTTAAATCGTGGAGTTTAAATCGTGGACTTTAAATCGTGGACTTTAAATCGTGGACTTTAAATCGAGGAGTTTAAATCGAGGAGTTTAAATCGAGGAGTTTAACTCGTGGAGTTTAACTCGTGGAGTTTAACTCGTGGAGTTTAAATCGTGGAGTTTAAATCGTGGAGTTTAACTCGTGGAATTTAACTCGTGGAGTTTAACTCGTGGAGTTTAAATCGTGGAGTTTAAATCGTGGAGTTTAAATCGTGGAGTTTAAATCGTGGAGTTTAAATCGTGGAGTTTAAATCGTGGAGTTTAAATCTTGGAGTTTAAATCGTGGAGTTTAAATCTTGGAGTTTAAATCGTGGAGTTTAAATCGTGGAGTTTAAATCGTGGAGTTTAAATCGTGGAGTTTAAATCTCGGAGTTTAAATCGTGGAGTTTAAATCTCGGAGTTTAAATCGTGGAGTTTAAATCTCGGAGTTTAAATCGTGGAGTTTAAATCGTGGAGTTTAAATCGTGGAGTTTAAATCGTGGAGTTTAAATCGTGGAGTTTAAATCGTGGAGTTTAAATCGTGGAGTTTAAATCGTGGAGTTTAAATCGTGGAGTTTAAATAGTATAGTTTAAATAGTGGAGTTTAAATATTGGAGTTTAAATCGTGGAGTTTAAATCGTGGAGTTTAAATCGTGGTGTTTAAATCGTGGTGTTTAATTCGTGGAGTTTAAATCGTGGAGTTTAAATCGTGGAGTTTAAATCGTGGAGTTTAAATCGTGGAGTTTAAATCGTGGAGTTTAAATCGTGGAGTTTAAATCGTGGAGTTTAAATCGTGGAGTTTAAATCGTGGAGTTTAAATAGTATAGTTTAAATAGTGGAGTTTAAATAGTGGAGTTTAAATCGTGGAGTTTAAATCGTGGAGTTTAAATCGTGGAGTTTAAATCGTGGAGTTTAAATCGTGGAGTTTAAATCGTGGAGTTTAAATCGTGGAGTTTAAATCGTGGAGTTTAAATCGTGGAGTTTAAATCGTGGAATTTAAATCGTGGAGTTTAAATCGTGGAGTTTAAATTGTGGAGTTTAAATCGTGGAGTTTAAATCGTGGAGTTTAAATCGTGGAGTTTAAATCGTGGAGTTTAAATCGTGGAGTTTAAATAGTGGAGTTTAAATAGTGGAGTTTAAATAGTGGAGTTTAAATAGTGGAGTTTAAATCGTGGAGTTTAAATAGTGGAGTTTAAATAGTGGAGTTTAAATAGTGGAGTTTAAATAGTGGAGTTTAAATCGTGGAGTTTAAATAGTATAGTTTAAATAGTGGAGTTTAAATATTGAAGTTTAAATCGTGGAGTTTAAATCGTGGAGTTTAAATCGTGGAGTTTAAATCGTGGAGTTTAAATCGTTGAGTTTAAATCGAGGAGTTTAAATCGAGGAGTTTAAATCGTGGAGTTTAAATCGTGGAGTTTAAATCGTGGTGTTTAAATCGTGGACTTTAAATCGTGGACTTTAAATCGTGGACTTTAAATCGTGGACTTTAAATCGAGGAGTTTAAATCGAGGAGTTTAAATCTAGGAGTTTAACTCGTGGAGTTTAACTCGTGGAGTTTAAATCGTGGAGTTTAAATCGTGGAGTTTAAATCGTGGAGTTTAACTCGTGGAGTTTAACTCGTGGAATTTAACTCGTGGAATTTAACTCGTGGAGTTTAAATCGTGGAGTTTAAATCGTGGAGTTTAAATCGTGGAGTTTAAATCTTGGAGTTTAAATCGTGGAGTTTAAATCGTGGAGTTTAAATCGTGGAGTTTAAATCGTGGAGTTTAAATCGTGGAGTTTAAATCGTGGAGTTTAAATCTCGGAGTTTAAATCGTGGAGTTTAAATCGTGGAGTTTAAATCGTGGAGTTTAAATAGTGGAGTTTAAATCGTGGAGTTTAAATCGTGGAGTTTAAATCGTGGAGTTTAAATAGTGGAGTTTAAATAGTGGAGTTTAAATCGTGGAGTTTAAATCGTGGAGTTTAAATAGTATAGTTTAAATAGTGGAGTTTAAATATTGGAGTTTAAATCGTGGAGTTTAAATCGTGGAGTTTAAATCGTGGAGTTTAAATCGTGGAGTTTAAATAGTATAGTTTAAATAGTGGAGTTTAAATCGTGGAGTTTAAATCGTGGAGTTTAAATCGTGGAGTTTAAATCGTGGAGTTTAAATCGTGGAGTTTAAATCGTGGAGTTTAAATCGTGGAGTTTAAATAGTGGAGTTTAAATCGTGGAATTTAAATTGTGGAGTTTAAATCGTGGAGTTTAAATCGTGGAGTTTAAATCGTGGAGTTTAAATCGTGGAGTTTAAATCGTGGAGTTTAAATAGTGGAGTTTAAATAGTGGAGTTTAAATCGTGGAGTTTAAATCGTGGAGTTTAAATCGTGGAGTTTAAATAGTGGAGTTTAAATAGTGGAGTTTAAATAGTGGAGTTTAAATAGTGGAGTTTAAATAGTGGAGTTTAAATCGTGGAGTTTAAATCGTGGAGTTTAAATAGTATAGTTTAAATAGTGGAGTTTAAATATTGAAGTTTAAATCGTGGAGTTTAAATCGTGGAGTTTAAATCGTGGAGTTTAAATCGTGGAGTTTAAATCGTTGAGTTTAAATCGTTGAGTTTAAATCGTTGAGTTTAAATCGTGGAGTTTAATTCGTGGAGTTTAATTCGTGGAGTTTTAATCGTGGAGTTTAAATCGTGGAGTTTAAATCGTGGAGTTTAAATCGTGGAGTTTAAATCGTGGAGTTTAAATCGAGGAGTTTAAATCGTGGAGTTTAAATCGTGGAGTTTAAATCGTGGAGTTTAAATCGTGGAGTTTAAATCGTGGAGTTTAAATCGAGGAGTTTAAATCGAGGAGTTTAAATCGAGGAGTTTAAATCGTGGAGTTTAAATCGTGGTGTTTAAATCGTGGTGTTTAAATCGTGGTGTTTAAATCGTGGTGTTTAAATCGTGGTGTTTAAATCGTGGACTTTAAATCGTGGACTTTAAATCGTGGACTTTAAATCGTGGACTTTAAATCGTGGACTTTAAATCGAGGAGTTTAAATCGAGGAGTTTAACTCGTGGAGTTTAACTCGTGGAGTTTAAATCGTGGAATTTAAATCGAGGAGTTTAAATCGAGGAGTTTAACTCGTGGAGTTTAACTCGTGGAGTTTAAATCGTGGAGTTTAAATCGTGGAGTTTAAATCGTGGAGTTTAAATCGTGGAGTTTAAATCGTGGAGTTTAAATCGTGGAGTTTAAATCGTGGAATTTAACTCGTGGAGTTTAAATCGTGGAGTTTAAATCGTGGAGTTTAAATCGTGGAGTTTAAATCGTGGAGTTTAAATCGTGGAGTTTAAATCGTGGAGTTTAAATCGTGGAGTTTAAATCGTGGAGTTTAAATCGTGGAGTTTAAATCGTGGAGTTTAAATCGTGGAGTTTAAATCGTGGAGTTTAAATCGTGGAGTTTAAATCGTGGAGTTTAAATCGTGGTGTTTAAATCGTGGAGTTTAAATCGTGGAGTTTAAATCGTGGAGTTTAAATCGTGGAGTTTAAATCGTGGAGTTTAAATCGTGGAGTTTAAATAGTATAGTTTAAATAGTGGAGTTTAAATATTGGAGTTTAAATCGTGGAGTTTAAATCGTGGAGTTTAAATCGTGGAGTTTAAATCGTGGAGTTTAAATCGTGGTGTTTAAATCCTGGAGTTTAATTCGTGGAGTTTAAATCGTGGTGTTTAAATCGTGGAGTTTAAATCGTGGAGTTTAAATCGTGGAGTTTAAATCGTGAAATTTAAATCGTGGAGTTTAAATCGTGGAGTTTAAATCGTGGAGTTTAAATCGTGGAGTTTAAATCGTGGAGTTTAAATCGTGGAGTTTAAATCGTGGAGTTTAAATCGTGGAGTTTAAATCGTGGAGTTTAAATCGTGGAGTTTAAATCGTGGAGTTTAAATCGTGGAGTTTAAATCGTGGAGTTTAAATCGTGGAGTTTAAATCGTGGAGTTTAAATCGTGGAGTTTAAATCGTGGAGTTTAAATCGTGGAGTTTAAATCGTGGAGTTTAAATCGTGGAGTTTAAATCGTATAGTTTAAATCGTATAGTTTAAATAGTGGAGTTTAAATCGTGGAGTTTAAATCGTGGAGTTTAAATAGTATAGTTTAAATAGTGGAGTTCAAATCGTGGAGTTCAAATCGTGGAGTTTTAATCGTGGAGTTTAAATCGTGGAGTTTAAATCGTGGAGTTCAAATCGTGGAGTTTAAATCGTGGAGTTTAAATCGTGGAGTTTAAATCGTGGTGTTTAAATCGTGGAGTTTAAATCGTGGAGTTTAAATCGTGGAGTTTAAATCGTGGAGTTTAAATCGAGGAGTTAAAATCGAGGAGTTAAAATCGAGGAGTTTAAATCGAGGAGTTTAAATCGTGGAGTTTAAATCGTGGAGTTTAAATCGTGGAGTTTAAATCGTGGAGTTTAAATCGTGGAGTTTAAATCGTGGAGTTTAAATCGTGGAGTTTAAATCGTGGAGTTTAAATCGTGGAGTTTAAATAGTGGAGTTTAAATAGTGGAGTTTAAATCGTGGAGTTTAAATCGTGGAGTTTAAATAGTATAGTTTAAATAGTGGAGTTTAAATATTGGAGTTTAAATCGTGGAGTTTAAATCGTGGAGTTTAAATCGTGGAGTTTAAATCGTGGTGTTTAAATCCTGGAGTTTAATTCGTGGAGTTTAAATCGTGGAGTTTAAATCGTGGAGTTTAAATCGTGGAGTTTAAATCGTGGAGTTTAAATCGTGGAGTATAAATCGTGGAGTTTAAATCGTGGAGTTTAAATCGTGGAGTTTAAATCGTGGAGTTTAAATCGTGGAGTTTAAATCGTGGAGTTTAAATCGTGGAGTTTAAATCGTGGAGTTTAAATCGTGGAGTTTAATTTGTGGAGTTTAAATCGTGGAGTTTAAATCGTGGAGTTTAAATCGTGGAGTTTAAATCGTGGAGTTTAAATAGTGGAGTTTAAATAGTGGAGTTTAAATCGTGGAGTTTTTATAGTGGAGTTTAAATCGTGGAGTTTAAATAGTATAGTTTAAATAGTGGAGTTTAAATATTGAAGTTTAAATCGTGGAGTTTAAATCGTGGAGTTTAAATCGTGGAGTTTAAATCGTGGAGTTTAAATCGTGGAGTTTAAATCGTGGAGTTTAAATCGTGGAGTTTAAATCGTGGAGTTTAAATCGTGGAGTTTAAATCGTGGAGTTTAAATAGTGGAGTTTAAATAGTGGAGTTTAAATCGTGGAGTTTAAATCGTGGAGTTTAAATCGTGGAGTTTAAATCGTGGAGTTTAAATCGCGGAGTTTAAATCGCGGAGTTTAAATCGTGGAGTTTAAATCGTGGAGTTTAAATCGTGGAGTTTAAATCGTGGAGTTTAAATAGTATAGTTTAAATAGTGGAGTTTAAATCGTGGAGTTTAAATCGTGGAGTTTAAATCGTGGAGTTTAAATCGTGGAGTTTAAATCGTGGAGTTTAAATCGTGGAGTTTAAATCGTGGAGTTTAAATCGTGGAGTTTAAATCGTGGAGTTTAAATCGTGGAGTTTAAATCGTGGAGTTTAAATCGTGGAGTTTAAATCGTGGAGTTTAAATCGTGGAGTTTAAATCGAGGAGTTTAAATCGAGGAGTTTAAATCGAGGAGTTTAAATCGTGGAGTTTAAATCGTGGAGTTTAAATCGTGGAGTTTAAATCGTGGAGTTTAAATCGTGGAGTTTAAATCGTGGAGTTTAAATCGTGGAGTTTAAATCGTGGAGTTTAAATCGTGGAGTTTAAATCGTGGAGTTTAAATCGAGGAGTTTAAATCGAGGAGTTTAAATCGAGGAGTTTAAATCGTGGAGTTTAAATCGTGGAGTTTAAATCGTGGTGTTTAAATCGTGGTGTTTAAATCGTGGTGTTTAAATCGTGGAGTTTAAATCGTGGAGTTTAAATCGAGGAGTTTAAATCGTGGACTTTAAATCGTGGACTTTAAATCGAGGAGTTTAAATCGAGGAGTTTAAATCGAGGAGTTTAACTCGTGGAGTTTAAATCGTGGAGTTTAAATCGTGGAGTTTAAATCGTGGAGTTTAAATCGTGGAGTTTAAATCGTGGAATTTAACTCGTGGAATTTAAATCGTGGAGTTTAAATCGTGGAGTTTAAATCGTGGAGTTTAAATCTTGGAGTTTAAATCGTGGAGTTTAAATCGTGGAGTTTAAATCGTGGAGTTTAAATCGTGGAGTTTAAATCGTGGAGTTTAAATCGTGGAGTTTAAATCGTGGAGTTTAAATCGTGGAGTTTAAATCGTGGAGTTTAAATCGTGGAGTTTAAATCGTGGAGTTTAAATCGTGGAGTTTAAATCGTGGAGTTTAAATCGTGGAGTTTAAATAGTGGAGTTTAAATCGTGGAGTTTAAATCGTGGAGTTTAAATCGTGGAGTTTAAATCGTGGAGTTTAAATATTGGAGTTTAAATCGTGGAGTTTAAATCGTGGAGTTTAAATCGTGGAGTTTAAATCGTGGAGTTTAAATCGTGGTGTTTAAATCCTGGAGTTTAAATCGTGGAGTTTAAATCGTGGAGTTTAAATCGTGGAGTTTAAATCGTGGAGTTTAAATCGTGGAGTTTAAATCGTGGAGTTTAAATCGTGGAGTTTAAATCGTGGAGTTTAAATCGTGGAGTTTAATTCGTGGAGTTTAAATCGTGGAGTTTAAATCGTGGAGTTTAAATAGTATAGTTTAAATAGTGGAGTTTAAATAGTGGAGTTTAAATAGAGGAGTTTAATTAGTGGAGTTTAAATCGTGGAGTTTAAATCGTGGATTTTAAATTGTGGAGTTTAAATCGTGGAGTTTAAATCGTGGAGTTTAAATCGTGGAGTTTAAATCGTGGAGTTTAAATCGTGGAGTTTAAATCGTGGAGTTTAAATCGTGGAGTTTAAATCGTGGAGTTTAAATCGTGGAGTTTAAATCGTGGAGTTTAAATCGTGGAGTTTAAATCGTGGAGTTTAAATCGTGGAGTTTAAATCGTGGAGTTTAAATCGTGGAGTTTAAATCGTGGAGTTTAAATCGTGGAGTTTAAATCGTGGAGTTTAAATCGTGGAGTTTAAATCGTGGAGTTTAAATAGTGGAGTTTAAATCGTGGAGTTTAAATCGTGGAGTTTAAATCGTGGAGTTTAAATCGTGGAGTTTAAATAGTGGAGTTTAAATAGTGGAGTTTAAATAGTGGAGTTTAAATCGTGGAGTTTAAATCGTGGAGTTTAAATCGTGGAGTTTAAATAGTGGAGTTTAAATCGTGGAGTTTAAATAGTATAGTTTAAATAGTGGATTTTAAATATTGAAGTTTAAATCGTGGAGTTTAAATCGTGGAGTTTAAATGGTGGAGTTTAACTCGTGGAATTTAACTCGTGGAGTTTAACTCGTGGAGTTTAAATCGTGGAGTTTAAATCGTGGACTTTAAATCGTGGACTTTAAATCGTGGACTTTAAATCGAGGAGTTTAAATCGAGGAGTTTAAATCGAGGAGTTTAACTCGTGGAGTTTAACTCGTGGAGTTTAACTCGTGGAGTTTAAATCGTGGAGTTTAAATCGTGGAGTTTAACTCGTGGAATTTAACTCGTGGAGTTTAACTCGTGGAGTTTAAATCGTGGAGTTTAAATCGTGGAGTTTAAATCGTGGAGTTTAAATCGTGGAGTTTAAATCGTGGAGTTTAAATCGTGGAGTTTAAATCTTGGAGTTTAAATCGTGGAGTTTAAATCTTGGAGTTTAAATCGTGGAGTTTAAATCGTGGAGTTTAAATCGTGGAGTTTAAATCGTGGAGTTTAAATCTCGGAGTTTAAATCGTGGAGTTTAAATCTCGGAGTTTAAATCGTGGAGTTTAAATCTCGGAGTTTAAATCGTGGAGTTTAAATCGTGGAGTTTAAATCGTGGAGTTTAAATCGTGGAGTTTAAATCGTGGAGTTTAAATCGTGGAGTTTAAATCGTGGAGTTTAAATCGTGGAGTTTAAATCGTGGAGTTTAAATAGTATAGTTTAAATAGTGGAGTTTAAATATTGGAGTTTAAATCGTGGAGTTTAAATCGTGGAGTTTAAATCGTGGTGTTTAAATCGTGGTGTTTAATTCGTGGAGTTTAAATCGTGGAGTTTAAATCGTGGAGTTTAAATCGTGGAGTTTAAATCGTGGAGTTTAAATCGTGGAGTTTAAATCGTGGAGTTTAAATCGTGGAGTTTAAATCGTGGAGTTTAAATCGTGGAGTTTAAATAGTATAGTTTAAATAGTGGAGTTTAAATAGTGGAGTTTAAATCGTGGAGTTTAAATCGTGGAGTTTAAATCGTGGAGTTTAAATCGTGGAGTTTAAATCGTGGAGTTTAAATCGTGGAGTTTAAATCGTGGAGTTTAAATCGTGGAGTTTAAATCGTGGAGTTTAAATCGTGGAATTTAAATCGTGGAGTTTAAATCGTGGAGTTTAAATTGTGGAGTTTAAATCGTGGAGTTTAAATCGTGGAGTTTAAATCGTGGAGTTTAAATCGTGGAGTTTAAATCGTGGAGTTTAAATAGTGGAGTTTAAATAGTGGAGTTTAAATAGTGGAGTTTAAATAGTGGAGTTTAAATCGTGGAGTTTAAATAGTGGAGTTTAAATAGTGGAGTTTAAATAGTGGAGTTTAAATAGTGGAGTTTAAATCGTGGAGTTTAAATAGTATAGTTTAAATAGTGGAGTTTAAATATTGAAGTTTAAATCGTGGAGTTTAAATCGTGGAGTTTAAATCGTGGAGTTTAAATCGTGGAGTTTAAATCGTTGAGTTTAAATCGAGGAGTTTAAATCGAGGAGTTTAAATCGTGGAGTTTAAATCGTGGAGTTTAAATCGTGGTGTTTAAATCGTGGACTTTAAATCGTGGACTTTAAATCGTGGACTTTAAATCGTGGACTTTAAATCGAGGAGTTTAAATCGAGGAGTTTAAATCTAGGAGTTTAACTCGTGGAGTTTAACTCGTGGAGTTTAAATCGTGGAGTTTAAATCGTGGAGTTTAAATCGTGGAGTTTAACTCGTGGAGTTTAACTCGTGGAATTTAACTCGTGGAATTTAACTCGTGGAGTTTAAATCGTGGAGTTTAAATCGTGGAGTTTAAATCGTGGAGTTTAAATCTTGGAGTTTAAATCGTGGAGTTTAAATCGTGGAGTTTAAATCGTGGAGTTTAAATCGTGGAGTTTAAATCGTGGAGTTTAAATCGTGGAGTTTAAATCTCGGAGTTTAAATCGTGGAGTTTAAATCGTGGAGTTTAAATCGTGGAGTTTAAATAGTGGAGTTTAAATCGTGGAGTTTAAATCGTGGAGTTTAAATCGTGGAGTTTAAATAGTGGAGTTTAAATAGTGGAGTTTAAATCGTGGAGTTTAAATCGTGGAGTTTAAATAGTATAGTTTAAATAGTGGAGTTTAAATATTGGAGTTTAAATCGTGGAGTTTAAATCGTGGAGTTTAAATCGTGGAGTTTAAATCGTGGAGTTTAAATAGTATAGTTTAAATAGTGGAGTTTAAATCGTGGAGTTTAAATCGTGGAGTTTAAATCGTGGAGTTTAAATCGTGGAGTTTAAATCGTGGAGTTTAAATCGTGGAGTTTAAATCGTGGAGTTTAAATAGTGGAGTTTAAATCGTGGAATTTAAATTGTGGAGTTTAAATCGTGGAGTTTAAATCGTGGAGTTTAAATCGTGGAGTTTAAATCGTGGAGTTTAAATCGTGGAGTTTAAATAGTGGAGTTTAAATAGTGGAGTTTAAATCGTGGAGTTTAAATCGTGGAGTTTAAATCGTGGAGTTTAAATAGTGGAGTTTAAATAGTGGAGTTTAAATAGTGGAGTTTAAATAGTGGAGTTTAAATAGTGGAGTTTAAATCGTGGAGTTTAAATCGTGGAGTTTAAATAGTATAGTTTAAATAGTGGAGTTTAAATATTGAAGTTTAAATCGTGGAGTTTAAATCGTGGAGTTTAAATCGTGGAGTTTAAATCGTGGAGTTTAAATCGTTGAGTTTAAATCGTTGAGTTTAAATCGTTGAGTTTAAATCGTGGAGTTTAATTCGTGGAGTTTAATTCGTGGAGTTTTAATCGTGGAGTTTAAATCGTGGAGTTTAAATCGTGGAGTTTAAATCGTGGAGTTTAAATCGTGGAGTTTAAATCGAGGAGTTTAAATCGTGGAGTTTAAATCGTGGAGTTTAAATCGTGGAGTTTAAATCGTGGAGTTTAAATCGTGGAGTTTAAATCGAGGAGTTTAAATCGAGGAGTTTAAATCGAGGAGTTTAAATCGTGGAGTTTAAATCGTGGTGTTTAAATCGTGGTGTTTAAATCGTGGTGTTTAAATCGTGGTGTTTAAATCGTGGTGTTTAAATCGTGGACTTTAAATCGTGGACTTTAAATCGTGGACTTTAAATCGTGGACTTTAAATCGTGGACTTTAAATCGAGGAGTTTAAATCGAGGAGTTTAACTCGTGGAGTTTAACTCGTGGAGTTTAAATCGTGGAATTTAACTCGTGGAATTTAACTCGTGGAATTTAAATCGTGGAGTTTAAATCGTGGAGTTTAAATCGTGGAGTTTAAATCGTGGAGTTTAAATCGTGGAGTTTAAATCGTGGAGTTTAAATCGTGGAGTTTAAATCGTGGAGTTTAAATCGTGGAGTTTAAATCGTGGAGTTTAAATCGTGGAGTTTATATCGTGGAGATTAAATCTTGGAGTTTAAATCGTGGAGTTTAAATCGCGGAGTTTAAATCGCGGAGTTTAAATCGCGGAGTTTAAATCGTGGAGTTTAAATCGTGGAGTTTAAATCGTGGAGTTTAAATCGTGGAGTTTAAATCGTGGAGTTTAAATCGTGGAGTTTAAATCGTGGAGTTTAAATAGTATAGTTTAAATATTGGAGTTTAAATCGTGGAGTTTAAATCGTTGAGTTTAAATCGTTGAGTTTAAATCGTGGTGTTTAAATCCTGGAGTTTAATTCGTGGAGTTTAAATCGTGGAGTTTAAATCGTGGAGTTTAAATCGTGGAGTTTAAATCGTGGAGTTTAAATCGTGGAGTTTAAATCGTGGAGTTTAAATCGTGGAGTTTAAATCGTGGAGTTTAAATAGTATAGTTTAAATAGTGGAGTTTAAATAGTGGAGTTTAAATCGTGGAGTTTAAATCGTGGAGTTTAAATAGTGGAGTTTAAATAGTGGAGTTTAAATAGTGGAGTTTAAATCGTGGAGTTTAAATCGTGGAGTTTAAATAGTGGAGTTTAAATCGTGGATTTTAAATCGTGGAATTTAAATAGTGGAGTTTAAATCGAGGAGTTTAAATCGTGGAGATTAAATCGAGGAGTTTAAATCGAGGAGTTTAAATCGTGAAGTTTAAATCGTGGAGTTTAAATCGTGGAGTTTAAATCGTGGAGTTTAAATCGTGGAGTTTAAATCGTGGAGTTTAAATCGTGGAGTTTAAATCGTGGAGTTTAAATAGTATAGT
Organism: Petrolisthes manimaculis; assembly: GCA_034508575.1. Lineage (NCBI taxonomy): Eukaryota > Metazoa > Arthropoda > Malacostraca > Decapoda > Porcellanidae > Petrolisthes > Petrolisthes manimaculis. The sequence goes on along the minus strand of JAWZYT010001444.1, from coordinate 83,460 downwards.
TTAAATAGTGGATTTTAAATATTGAAGTTTAAATCGTGGAGTTTAAATCGTGGAGTTTAAATGGTGGAGTTTAAATCGTTGAGTTTAAATCGTTGAGTTTAAATCGTGGTGTTTAAATCGTGGAGTTTAAATCGTGGAGTTTAAATCGTGGAGTTTAAATCGTGGAGTTTAAATCGTGGAGTTTAAATCGTGGAGTTTAAATCGTGGAGTTTAAATCGTGGAGTTTAAATCGAGGAGTTTAAATCGTGGAGTTTAAATCGAGGAGTTTAAATCGAGGAGTTTAAATCGTGGAGTTTAAATCGTGGAGTTTAAATCGTGGAGTTTAAATCGTGGAGTTTAAATCGTGGAGTTTAAATCGTGGAGTTTAAATCGTGGAGTTTAAATCGAGGAGTTTAAATCGAGGAGTTTAAATCGTGGAGTTTAAATCGTGGAGTTTAAATCGTGGTGTTTAAATCGTGGTGTTTAAATCGTGGTGTTTAAATCGTGGAGTTTAAATCGTGGACTTTAAATCGTGGACTTTAAATCGTGGACTTTAAATCGAGGAGTTTAAATCGAGGAGTTTAAATCGAGGAGTTTAACTCGTGGAGTTTAACTCGTGGAGTTTAACTCGTGGAGTTTAAATCGTGGAGTTTAAATCGTGGAGTTTAAATCGTGGAGTTTAACTCGTGGAATTTAACTCGTGGAGTTTAACTCGTGGAGTTTAAATCGTGGAGTTTAAATCGTGGAGTTTAAATCGTGGAGTTTAAATCGTGGAGTTTAAATCTTGGAGTTTAAATCGTGGAGTTTAAATCTTGGAGTTTAAATCGTGGAGTTTAAATCGTGGAGTTTAAATCGTGGAGTTTAAATCGTGGAGTTTAAATCGTGGAGTTTAAATCTCGGAGTTTAAATCGTGGAGTTTAAATCTCGGAGTTTAAATCGTGGAGTTTAAATCGTGGAGTTTAAATCGTGGAGTTTAAATCGTGGAGTTTAAATCGTGGAGTTTAAATCGTGGAGTTTAAATCGTGGAGTTTAAATCGTGGAGTTTAAATCGTGGAGTTTAAATAGTATAGTTTAAATAGTGGAGTTTAAATAGTGGAGTTTAAATATTGGAGTTTAAATCGTGGAGTTTAAATCGTGGAGTTTAAATCGTGGTGTTTAAATCGTGGTGTTTAATTCGTGGAGTTTAAATCGTGGAGTTTAAATCGTGGAGTTTAAATCGTGGAGTTTAAATCGTGGAGTTTAAATCGTGGAGTTTAAATCGTGGAGTTTAAATCGTGGAGTTTAAATCGTGGAGTTTAAATAGTATAGTTTAAATAGTGGAGTTTAAATAGTGGAGTTTAAATCGTGGAGTTTAAATCGTGGAGTTTAAATCGTGGAGTTTAAATCGTGGAGTTTAAATCGTGGAGTTTAAATCGTGGAGTTTAAATCGTGGAGTTTAAATCGTGGAGTTTAAATCGTGGAGTTTAAATAGTGGAGTTTAAATCGTGGAATTTAAATCGTGGAGTTTAAATCGTGGAGTTTAAATTGTGGAGTTTAAATCGTGGAGTTTAAATCGTGGAGTTTAAATCGTGGAGTTTAAATCGTGGAGTTTAAATCGTGGAGTTTAAATAGTGGAGTTTAAATAGTGGAGTTTAAATAGTGGAGTTTAAATAGTGGAGTTTAAATCGTGGAGTTTAAATAGTGGAGTTTAAATAGTGGAGTTTAAATGGTGGAGTTTAAATAGTGGAGTTTAAATCGTGGAGTTTAAATAGTATAGTTTAAATAGTGGAGTTTAAATATTGAAGTTTAAATCGTGGAGTTTAAATCGTGGAGTTTAAATCGTGGAGTTTAAATCGTTGAGTTTAAATCGAGGAGTTTAAATCGAGGAGTTTAAATCGAGGAGTTTAAATCGTGGAGTTTAAATCGTGGAGTTTAAATCGTGGTGTTTAAATCGTGGACTTTAAATCGTGGACTTTAAATCGTGGACTTTAAATCGTGGACTTTAAATCGAGGAGTTTAAATCGAGGAGTTTAAATCTAGGAGTTTAACTCGTGGAGTTTAACTCGTGGAGTTTAAATCGTGGAGTTTAAATCGTGGAGTTTAAATCGTGGAGTTTAACTCGTGGAGTTTAACTCGTGGAATTTAACTCGTGGAATTTAACTCGTGGAGTTTAAATCGTGGAGTTTAAATCGTGGAGTTTAAATCGTGGAGTTTAAATCTTGGAGTTTAAATCGTGGAGTTTAAATCGTGGAGTTTAAATCGTGGAGTTTAAATCGTGGAGTTTAAATCGTGGAGTTTAAATCGTGGAGTTTAAATCTCGGAGTTTAAATCGTGGAGTTTAAATCGTGGAGTTTAAATCGTGGAGTTTAAATCGTGGAGTTTAAATCGTGGAGTTTAAATCGTGGAGTTTAAATCGTGGAGTTTAAATAGTGGAGTTTAAATAGTGGAGTTTAAATCGTGGAGTTTAAATCGTGGAGTTTAAATAGTATAGTTTAAATAGTGGAGTTTAAATATTGGAGTTTAAATCGTGGAGTTTAAATCGTGGAGTTTAAATCGTGGAGTTTAAATCGTGGAGTTTAAATAGTATAGTTTAAATAGTATAGTTTAAATAGTGGAGTTTAAATCGTGGAGTTTAAATCGTGGAGTTTAAATCGTGGAGTTTAAATCGTGGAGTTTAAATCGTGGAGTTTAAATCGTGGAGTTTAAATCGTGGAGTTTAAATAGTGGAGTTTAAATCGTGGAATTTAAATTGTGGAGTTTAAATCGTGGAGTTTAAATCGTGGAGTTTAAATCGTGGAGTTTAAATCGTGGAGTTTAAATCGTGGAGTTTAAATCGTGGAGTTTAAATAGTGGAGTTTAAATAGTGGAGTTTAAATAGTGGAGTTTAAATCGTGGAGTTTAAATAGTGGAGTTTAAATCGTGGAGTTTAAATAGTGGAGTTTAAATAGTGGAGTTTAAATAGTGGAGTTTAAATAGTGGAGTTTAAATCGTGGAGTTTAAATCGTGGAGTTTAAATAGTATAGTTTAAATAGTGGAGTTTAAATATTGAAGTTTAAATCGTGGAGTTTAAATCGTGGAGTTTAAATCGTGGAGTTTAAATCGTTGAGTTTAAATCGTTGAGTTTAAATCGTGGTGTTTAAATCGTGGAGTTTAATTCGTGGAGTTTTAATCGTGGAGTTTAAATCGTGGAGTTTAAATCGTGGAGTTTAAATCGTGGAGTTTAAATCGTGGAGTTTAAATCGAGGAGTTTAAATCGTGGAGTTTAAATCGTGGAGTTTAAATCGTGGAGTTTAAATCGTGGAGTTTAAATCGAGGAGTTTAAATCGAGGAGTTTAAATCGAGGAGTTTAAATCGAGGAGTTTAAATCGTGGAGTTTAAATCGTGGTGTTTAAATCGTGGTGTTTAAATCGTGGTGTTTAAATCGTGGTGTTTAAATCGTGGAGTTTAAATCGTGGAGTTTAAATCGTGGAGTTTAAATCGTGGAGTTTAAATCGTGGACTTTAAATCGTGGACTTTAAATCGTGGACTTTAAATCGAGGAGTTTAAATCGAGGAGTTTAACTCGTGGAGTTTAACTCGTGGAGTTTAAATCGTGGAATTTAACTCGTGGAATTTAACTCGTGGAATTTAAATCGTGGAGTTTAAATCGTGGAGTTTAAATCGTGGAGTTTAAATCGTGGAGTTTAAATCGTGGAGTTTAAATCGTGGAGTTTAAATCGTGGAGTTTAAATCGTGGAGTTTAAATCGTGGAGTTTAAATCGTGGAGTTTAAATCGTGGAGTTTATATCGTGGAGATTAAATCTTGGAGTTTAAATCGTGGAGTTTAAATCGCAGAGTTTAAATCGCGGAGTTTAAATCGCGGAGTTTAAATCGTGGAGTTTAAATCGTGGAGTTTAAATCGTGGAGTTTAAATCGTGGAGTTTAAATCGTGGAGTTTAAATCGTGGAGTTTAAATCGTGGAGTTTAAATCGTGGAGTTTAAATCGTGGAGTTTAAATAGTATAGTTTAAATATTGGAGTTTAAATCGTGGAGTTTAAATCGTGGAGTTTAAATCGTTGAGTTTAAATCGTTGAGTTTAAATCGTGGTGTTTAAATCCTGGAGTTTAATTCGTGGAGTTTAAATCGTGGAGTTTAAATCGTGGAGTTTAAATCGTGGAGTTTAAATCGTGGAGTTTAAATCGTGGAGTTTAAATCGTGGAGTTTAAATCGTGGAGTTTAAATAGTATAGTTTAAATAGTGGAGTTTAAATAGTGGAGTTTAAATCGTGGAGTTTAAATCGTGGAGTTTAAATAGTGGAGTTTAAATAGTGGAGTTTAAATAGTGGAGTTTAAATCGTGGAGTTTAAATCGTGGAGTTTAAATAGTGGAGTTTAAATCGTGGAGTTTAAATCGTGGATTTTAAATCGTGGAATTTAAATAGTGGAGTTTAAATCGAGGAGTTTAAATCGTGGAGATTAAATCGAGGAGTTTAAATCGAGGAGTTTAAATCGTGAAGTTTAAATCGTGGAGTTTAAATCGTGGAGTTTAAATCGTGGAGTTTAAATCGTGGAGTTTAAATCGTGGAGTTTAAATCGTGGAGTTTAAATCGTGGAGTTTAAATCGTGGAGTTTAAATAGTGGAGTTTAAATCGTGGAGATTAAATCGTGGAGTTTAAATCGTGGAGTTTAAATCGTGGAGTTTAAATCGTGGAGTTTAAATCGTGGAGTTTAAATCGTGGAGTTTAAATCGTGGAGTTTAAATCGTGGAGTTTAAATCGTGGAGTTTAAATCGTGGAGTTTAAATCGTGGAGTTTAAATCGTGGAGTTTAAATCGTGGAGTTTAAATCGTGGAGTTTAAATCGTTGAATTTAAATCGTGGAGTTTAAATCGTGGAGTTTAAATCGAGGAGTTTAAATCGTGGAGTTTAAATCGTGGAGTTTAAATCGTGGAGTTTAAATAGTGGAGTTTAAATCGTGGAGTTTAAATCGTGGAGTTTAATTCGTGGAGTTTAAATCGTGGAATTTAAATCGAGGAGTTTAAATCGAGGAGTTTAAATCGAGGAGTTTAAATCGTGGAGTTTAAATCGTGGAGTTTAAATCGTGGAGTTTAAATCGTGGAGTTTAAATCGTGGAGTTTAAATCGTGGAGTTTAAATCGTGGAGTTTAAATCGTGGAGTTTAAATCGTGGAGTTTAAATCGTGGAGTTTAAATCGTGGTGTTTAAATCGTGGAGTTTAAATAGTGGAGTTTAAATAGTGGAGTTTAAATCGTGGAGTTTAAATCGTGGAGTTTAAATCGTGGAGTTTAAATAGTATAGTTTAAATAGTGGAGTTTAAATCGTGGAGTTTAAATCGTGGAGTTTAAATCGTGGAGTTTAAATCGTGGAGTTTAAATGGTTGAGTTTAAATGGTGGAGTTTAAATGGTGGAGTTTAAATGGTGGAGTTTAAATGGTGGAGTTTAAATGGTGGAGTTTAAATGGTGGAGTTTAAATGGTGGAGTTTAAATGGTGGAGTTTAAATCGTGGAGTTTAAATCGTGGAGTTTAAATCGTAGGATTTAAATAGTGGAGTTTAAATAGTGGAGTTTAAATAGTGGAGTTTAAATAGTGGAGTTTAAATAGTGGAGTTTAATTCGTCGAGTTTAAATCGTGGAGTTTAAATCGTGGAGTTTAAATCGTGGAGTTTAAATCGTGGAGTTTAAATCGTGGAGTTTAAATCGTGGAGTTTAAATCGTCGAGTTTAAATCGTCGAGTTTAAATCGTCGAGTTTAAATCGTCGAGTTTAAATCGTCGAGTTTAAATCGTCGAGTTTAAATCGTGGAGTTTAAATCGTGGAGTTTAAATCGTGGAGTTTAAATCGTATAGTTTAAATCGTGGAGTTTAAATCGTGGAGTTTAAATCGTGGAGTTTAAATCGTGGAGTTTAAATCGTGGAGTTTAAATCGTGGAGTTTAAATCGTGGAGTTTAAATCGTGGAGTTTAAATCGTGGAGTTTAAATCGTGGAGTTTAAATCGTGGAGTTTAAATCGTGGAGTTTAAATCGTGGTGTTTAAATCGTGGTGTTTAAATCGTGGAGTTTAAATCGTGGAGTTTAAATCGTGGAGTTTAAATCGAGGAGTTTAAATAGTGGAGTTTTAATAGTGGAGTTTTAATAGTGGAGTTTAAATCGTGGAGTTTAAGTCGTGGAGTTTAAATCGTGGAGTTTAAATCGTGGAGTTTAAATCGTGGAGTTTAAATCGTGGAGTTTAAATCGTGGAGTTTAAATCGTGGAGTTTAAATCGTGGAGTTTAAATCGTGGAGTTTAAATCGTGGAGTTTAAATCGTGGAGTTTAAATCGTGGAGTTTAAATCGTGGAGTTTAAATCGTGGAGTTTAAATCGTGGAGTTTAAATCGTGGAGTTTAAATCGTGGAGTTTAAATCGTGGAGTTTAAATCGTGGAGTTTAAATCGTGGAGTTTAAATCGTGGAGTTTAAATCGTGGAGTTTAAATCGTGGAGTTTAAATAGTGGAGTTTAAATCGTGGAGTTTAATTCGTGGAGTTTAAATAGTGGAGTTTAAATCGTGGAGTTTAAATCGTGGAGTTTAAATCGTGGAGTTTAAATCGTGGAGTTTAAATCGTGGAGTTTAAATCGTGGAGCTTAAATCGTGGAGTTTAAATCGTGGAGTTTAAATCGTGGAGTTTAAATCGAGGAGTTTAAATCGTGGAGTTTATACCGTGGAGTTTAAATCGTGGAGTTTAAATCGTGGAGTTTAAATCGTGGAGTTTAAATCGTGGAGTTTAAATCGTGGAGTTTAATTCGTGGAGTTTAATTCGTGGAGTTTAAATCGAGGAGTTTAAATCGTGGAGTTTATATCGTGGAGTTTATATCGTGGAGTTTATATCGTGGAGTTTAAATCGTGGAGTTTAAATCGAGGAGTTTAAATCGTGGAGTTTAAATCGAGGAGTTTAAATCGAGGAATTTAAATCGTGGAGTTTAAATCGTGGAGTTTAAATCGTGGAGTTTAAATCGTGGAGTTTAAATCGTGGAGTTTAAATCGTGGAGTTTAAATCGTGGTGTTTAAATCGTGGTGTTTAAATCGTGGAGTTTAAATCGTGGAGTTTAAATCGTGGACTTTAAATCGTGGACTTTAAATCGTGGACTTTAAATCGAGGAGTTTAAATCGAGGAGTTTAAATCTAGGAGTTTAACTCGTGGAGTTTAAATCGTGGAGTTTAAATCGTGGAGTTTAAATCGTGGAGTTTAAATCGTGGAGTTTAAATCGTGGAGTTTAAATCGTGGAGTTTAAATCGTGGAGTTTAAATCGTGGTGTTTAAATCGTGGAGTTTAAATAGTGGAGTTTAAATAGTGGAGTTTAAATCGTGGAGTTTAAATCGTGGAGTTTAAATAGTATAGTTTAAATAGTGGAGTTTAAATCGTGGAGTTTAAATCGTGGAGTTTAAATCGTGGAGTTTAAATCGTGGAGTTTAAATGGTTGAGTTTAAATGGTGGAGTTTAAATGGTGGAGTTTAAATGGTGGAGTTTAAATGGTGGAGTTTAAATGGTGGAGTTTAAATGGTGGAGTTTAAATGGTGGAGTTTAAATGGTGGAGTTTAAATCGTGGAGTTTAAATCGTGGAGTTTAAATCGTAGGATTTAAATAGTGGAGTTTAAATAGTGGAGTTTAAATAGTGGAGTTTAAATAGTGGAGTTTAAATAGTGGAGTTTAATTCGTCGAGTTTAAATCGTCGAGTTTAAATCGTCGAGTTTAAATCGTGGAGTTTAAATAGTGGAGTTTAAATCGTGGAGTTTAAATCGTGGAGTTTAAATCGTGGAGTTTAAATCGTCGAGTTTAAATCGTCGAGTTTAAATCGTCGAGTTTAAATCGTCGAGTTTAAATCGTGGAGTTTAAATCGTGGAGTTTAAATCGTGGAGTTTAAATCGTATAGTTTAAATCGTGGAGTTTAAATCGTGGAGTTTAAATCGTGGAGTTTAAATCGTGGAGTTTAAATCGTGGAGTTTAAATCGTGGAGTTTAAATCGTGGAGTTTAAATCGTGGAGTTTAAATCGTGGAGTTTAAATCGTGGAGTTTAAATCGTGGAGTTTAAATCGTGGAGTTTAAATCGTGGTGTTTAAATCGTGGTGTTTAAATCGTGGAGTTTAAATCGTGGAGTTTAAATCGTGGAGTTTAAATCGAGGAGTTTAAATAGTGGAGTTTTAATAGTGGAGTTTTAATAGTGGAGTTTAAATCGTGGAGTTTAAGTCGTGGAGTTTAAATCGTGGAGTTTAAATCGTGGAGTTTAAATCGTGGAGTTTAAATCGTGGAGTTTAAATCGTGGAGTTTAAATCGTGGAGTTTAAATCGTGGAGTTTAAATCGTGGAGTTTAAATCGTGGAGTTTAAATCGTGGAGTTTAAATCGTGGAGTTTAAATCGTGGAGTTTAAATCGTGGAGTTTAAATCGTGGAGTTTAAATCGTGGAGTTTAAATCGTGGAGTTTAAATCGTGGAGTTTAAATCGTGGAGTTTAAATCGTGGAGTTTAAATCGTGGAGTTTAAATAGTGGAGTTTAAATCGTGGAGTTTAAATCGTGGAGTTTAAATCGTGGAGTTTAAATCGTGGAGTTTAATTCGTGGAGTTTAAATCGTGGAGTTTAATTCGTGGAGTTTAAATAGTGGAGTTTAAATCGTGGAGTTTAAATCGTGGAGTTTAAATCGTGGAGTTTAAATCGTGGAGTTTAAATCGTGGAGCTTAAATCGTGGAGTTTAAATCGTGGAGTTTAAATCGTGGAGTTTAAATCGAGGAGTTTAAATCGTGGAGTTTATACCGTGGAGTTTAAATCGTGGAGTTTAAATCGTGGAGTTTAAATCGTGGAGTTTAAATCGTGGAGTTTAAATCGTGGAGTTTAATTCGTGGAGTTTAATTCGTGGAGTTTAAATCGAGGAGTTTAAATCGTGGAGTTTATATCGTGGAGTTTATATCGTGGAGTTTATATCGTGGAGTTTAAATCGTGGAGTTTAAATCGAGGAGTTTAAATCGTGGAGTTTAAATCGAGGAGTTTAAATCGAGGAATTTAAATCGTGGAGTTTAAATCGTGGAGTTTAAATCGTGGAGTTTAAATCGTGGAGTTTAAATCGTGGAGTTTAAATCGTGGAGTTTAAATCGTGGTGTTTAAATCGTGGTGTTTAAATCGTGGAGTTTAAATCGTGGAGTTTAAATCGTGGACTTTAAATCGTGGACTTTAAATCGTGGACTTTAAATCGAGGAGTTTAAATCGAGGAGTTTAAATCTAGGAGTTTAACTCGTGGAGTTTAACTCGTGGAGTTTAAATCGTGGAGTTTAAATCGTGGAGTTTAAATCGTGGAGTTTAAATCTCGGAGTTTAAATCGTGGAGTTTAAATCGTGGAGTTTAAATAGTGGAGTTTAAATCGTGGAGTTTAAATCGTGGAGTTTAAATAGTGGAGTTTAAATAGTGGAGTTTAAATAGTGGAGTTTAAATAGTGGAGTTTAAATCGTGGAGTTTAAATAGTATAGTTTAAATAGTGGAGTTTAAATATTGGAGTTTAAATCGTGGAGTTTAAATCGTGGAGTTTAAATCGTGGTGTTTAAATCGTGGTGTTTAATTCGTGGAGTTTAAATCGTGGAGTTTAAATCGTGGAGTTTAAATCGTGGAGTTTAAATCGTGGAGTTTAAATCGTGGAGTTTAAATCGTGGAGTTTAAATCGTGGAGTTTAAATCGTGGAGTTTAAATCGTGGAGTTTAAATAGTATAGTTTAAATAGTGGAGTTTAAATAGTGGAGTTTAAATCGTGGAGTTTAAATCGTGGAGTTTAAATCGTGGAGTTTAAATCGTGGAGTTTAAATCGTGGAGTTTAAATCGTGGAGTTTAAATAGTGGAGTATAAATCGTGGAATTTAAATCGTGGAGTTTAAATCGTGGAGTTTAAATCGTGGAGTTTAAATCGTGGAGTTTAAATCGTGGAGTTTAAATCGTGGAGTTTAAATAGTGGAGTTTAAATAGTGGAGTTTAAATCGTGGAGTTTGAATAGTGGAGTTTGAATAGTGGAGTTTAAATAGTGGAGTTTAAATAGTGGAGTTTAAATAGTGGAGTTTAAATAGTGGAGTTTAAATAGTGGAGTTTAAATAGTATAGTTTAAATAGTGGAGTTTAAATATTGAAGTTTAAATCGTGGAGTTTAAATCGTGGAGTTTAAATCGTGGAGTTTAAATCGTTGAGTTTAAATCGTGGTGTTTAAATCGTGGAGTTTAAATCGTGGAGTTTAAATCGTGGAGTTTAAATCGTGGAGTTTAAATCGAGGAGTTTAAATCGTGGAGTTTAAATCGTGGAGTTTAAATCGTGGAGTTTAAATCGTGGAGTTTAAATCGTGGAGTTTAACTCGTGGAGTTTAACTCGTGGAGTTTAACTCGTGGAGTTTAACTCGTGGAGTTTAAATCGTGGACTTTAAATCGTGGACTTTAAATCGTGGACTTTAAATCGAGGAGTTTAAATCGAGGAGTTTAACTCGTGGAGTTTAACTCGTGGAGTTTAACTCGTGGAGTTTAACTCGTGGAGTTTAACTCGTGGAGTTTAACTCGTGGAGTTTAACTCGTGGAGTTTAACTCGTGGAGTTTAACTCGTGGAATTTAACTCGTGGAATTTAACTCGTGGAATTTAACTCGTGGAATTTAACTCGTGGAGTTTAACTCGTGGAGTTTAAATCGTGGAGTTTAAATCGTGGAGTTTAAATCGTGGAGTTTAAATCGTGGAGTTTAAATCGTGGAGTTTAAATCGTGGAGTTTAAATCGTGGAGTTTAAATCGTGGAGTTTATATCGTGGAGATTAAATCGTGGAGTTTAAATCGCGGAGTTTAAATCGCGGAGTTTAAATCGCGGAGTTTAAATCGCGGAGTTTAAATCGCGGAGTTTAAATCGCGGAGTTTAAATCGTGGAGTTTAAATCGTGGAGTTTAAATCGTGGAGTTTAAATCGTGGAGTTTAAATCGTGGAGTTTAAATCGTGGAGTTTAAATCGTGGAGTTTAAATCGTGGAGTTTAAATAGTATAGTTTAAATATTGGAGTTTAAATCGTGGAGTTTAAATCGTGGAGTTTAAATCGTGGAGTTTAAATCGTTGAGTTTAAATCGTGGTGTTTAAATCCTGGAGTTTAAATCCTGGAGTTTAATTCGTGGAGTTTAAATCGTGGAGTTTAAATCGTGGAGTTTAAATCGTGGAGTTTAAATCGTGGAGTTTAAATCGTGGAGTTTAAATCGAGGAGTTTAAATCGTGGAGTTTATATCGTGGAGTTTAAATCGTGGAGTTTAAATCGTGGAGTTTAAATCGTGGAGTTTAAATCGTGGAGTTTAAATCGTGGAGTTTAATTCGTGGAGTTTAATTCGTGGAGTTTAAATCGTGGAGTTTATATCGTGGAGTTTAAATCGTGGAGTTTAAATCGTGGAGTTAAAATCGTGGAGTTTAAATCGTGGAGTTTAAATCGTGGAGCTTAAATCGTGGAGTTTAAATCGTGGAGTTTAAATCGTGGAGTTTAAATCGAGGAGTTTAAATCGTGGAGTTTATATCGTGGAGTTTAAATCGTGGAGTTTAAATCGTGGAGTTTAAATCGTGGAGTTTAAATCTTGGAGTTTAAATCGTGGAGTTTAAATCGTGGAGTTTAAATCGTGGAGTTTAATTCGTGGAGTTTAAATCGTGGAGTTTAAATCGTGGAGTTTAAATCGTGGAGTTTAAATCGTAGGATTTAAATAGTGGAGTTTAAATAGTGGAGTTTAAATAGTGGAGTTTAAATAGTGGAGTTTAATTCGTCGAGTTTAAATCGTCGAGTTTAAATCGTCGAGTTTAAATCGTCGAGTTTAAATCGTCGAGTTTAAATTGTGGAGTTTAAATAGTGGAGTTTAAATCGTGGAGTTTAAATCGTGGAGTTTAAATCGTGGAGTTTAAATCGTGGAGTTTAAATCGTCGAGTTTAAATCGTCGAGTTTAAATCGTCGAGTTTAAATCGTCGAGTTTAAATCGTGGAGTTTAAATAGTGGAGTTTAAATCGTGGAGTTTAAATCGTATAGTTTAAATCGTGGAGTTTAAATCGTGGAGTTTAAATCGTGGAGTTTAAATCGTGGAGTTTAAATCGTGGAGTTTAAATCGTGGAGTTTAAATCGTGGAGTTTAAATCGTGGAGTTTAAATCGTGGAGTTTAAATCGTGGAGTTTAAATCGTGGAGTTTAAATCGTGGAGTTTAAATCGTGGAGTTTAAATCGTGGAGTTTAAATCGTGGAGTTTAAATCGTGGTGTTTAAATCGTGGTGTTTAAATCGTGGAGTTTAAATCGTGGAGTTTAAATCGTGGAGTTTAAATCGAGGAGTTTAAATAGTGGAGTTTAATAGTGGAGTTTTAATAGTGGAGTTTAAGTCGTGGAGTTTAAGTCGTGGAGTTTAAATCGTGGAGTTTAAATCGTGGAGTTTAAATCGTGGAGTTTAAATCGTGGAGTTTAACTCGTGGAATTTAACTCGTGGAATTTAACTCGTGGAGTTTAACTCGTGGAGTTTAAATCGTGGAGTTTAAATCGTGGAGTTTAAATCGTGGAGTTTAAATCGTGGAGTTTAAATCGTGGAGTTTAAATCGTGGAGTTTAAATCGTGGAGTTTAAATCGTGGAGTTTATATCGTGGAGATTAAATCGTGGAGTTTAAATCGCGGAGTTTAAATCGCGGAGTTTAAATCGCGGAGTTTAAATCGCGGAGTTTAAATCGCGGAGTTTAAATCGCGGAGTTTAAATCGTGGAGTTTAAATCGTGGAGTTTAAATCGTGGAGTTTAAATCGTGGAGTTTAAATCGTGGAGTTTAAATCGTGGAGTTTAAATCGTGGAGTTTAAATCGTGGAGTTTAAATAGTATAGTTTAAATATTGGAGTTTAAATCGTGGAGTTTAAATCGTGGAGTTTAAATCGTGGAGTTTAAATCGTTGAGTTTAAATCGTGGTGTTTAAATCCTGGAGTTTAAATCCTGGAGTTTAATTCGTGGAGTTTAAATCGTGGAGTTTAAATCGTGGAGTTTAAATCGTGGAGTTTAAATCGTGGAGTTTAAATCGTGGAGTTTAAATCGAGGAGTTTAAATCGTGGAGTTTATATCGTGGAGTTTAAATCGTGGAGTTTAAATCGTGGAGTTTAAATCGTGGAGTTTAAATCGTGGAGTTTAAATCGTGGAGTTTAAATCGTGGAGTTTAATTCGTGGAGTTTAATTCGTGGAGTTTAAATCGTGGAGTTTATATCGTGGAGTTTAAATCGTGGAGTTTAAATCGTGGAGTTAAAATCGTGGAGTTTAAATCGTGGAGTTTAAATCGTGGAGCTTAAATCGTGGAGTTTAAATCGTGGAGTTTAAATCGTGGAGTTTAAATCGAGGAGTTTAAATCGTGGAGTTTATATCGTGGAGTTTAAATCGTGGAGTTTAAATCGTGGAGTTTAAATCGTGGAGTTTAAATCTTGGAGTTTAAATCGTGGAGTTTAAATCGTGGAGTTTAAATCGTGGAGTTTAATTCGTGGAGTTTAAATCGTGGAGTTTAAATCGTGGAGTTTAAATCGTGGAGTTTAAATCGTAGGATTTAAATAGTGGAGTTTAAATAGTGGAGTTTAAATAGTGGAGTTTAAATAGTGGAGTTTAATTCGTCGAGTTTAAATCGTCGAGTTTAAATCGTCGAGTTTAAATCGTCGAGTTTAAATCGTCGAGTTTAAATTGTGGAGTTTAAATAGTGGAGTTTAAATCGTGGAGTTTAAATCGTGGAGTTTAAATCGTGGAGTTTAAATCGTGGAGTTTAAATCGTCGAGTTTAAATCGTCGAGTTTAAATCGTCGAGTTTAAATCGTCGAGTTTAAATCGTGGAGTTTAAATAGTGGAGTTTAAATCGTGGAGTTTAAATCGTATAGTTTAAATCGTGGAGTTTAAATCGTGGAGTTTAAATCGTGGAGTTTAAATCGTGGAGTTTAAATCGTGGAGTTTAAATCGTGGAGTTTAAATCGTGGAGTTTAAATCGTGGAGTTTAAATCGTGGAGTTTAAATCGTGGAGTTTAAATCGTGGAGTTTAAATCGTGGAGTTTAAATCGTGGAGTTTAAATCGTGGAGTTTAAATCGTGGAGTTTAAATCGTGGTGTTTAAATCGTGGTGTTTAAATCGTGGAGTTTAAATCGTGGAGTTTAAATCGTGGAGTTTAAATCGAGGAGTTTAAATAGTGGAGTTTTAATAGTGGAGTTTAAGTCGTGGAGTTTAAGTCGTGGAGTTTAAATCGTGGAGTTTAAATCGTGGAGTTTAAATCGTGGAGTTTAAATCGTGGAGTTTAAATCGTGGAGTTTAAATCGTGGAGTTTAAATCGTGGAGTTTAAATCGTGGAGTTTAAATCGTGGAGTTTAAATCGTGGAGTTTAAATCGTGGAGTTTAAATCGTGGAGTTTAAATCGTGGAGTTTAAATCGTGGAGTTTAAATCGTGGAGTTTAAATCGTGGAGTTTAAATCGTGGAGTTTAAATCGTGGAGTTTAAATCGTGGAGTTTAAATCGTGGAGTTTAATTCGTGGAGTTTAATTCGTGGAGTTTAAATCGTGGAGTTTAAATCGTGGAGTTTAATTCGTGGAGTTTAAATCGTGGAGTTTAAATCGTGGAGTTTAAATCGTGGAGTTTAAATCGTGGAGTTTAAATCGTGGAGTTTAAATCGTGGAGCTTAAATCGTGGAGTTTAAATCGTGGAGTTTAAATCGTGGAGTTTAAATCGAGGAGTTTAAATCGTGGAGTTTATACCGTGGAGTTTAAATCGTGGAGTTTAAATCGTGGAGTTTAAATCGTGGTGTTTAAATCGTGGAGTTTAAATCGTGGAGTTTAATTCGTGGAGTTTAATTCGTGGAGTTTAAATCGAGGAGTTTAAATCGTGGAGTTTATATCGTGGAGTTTATATCGTGGAGTTTATATCGTGGAGTTTAAATCGTGGAGTTTAAATCGAGGAGTTTAAATCGTGGAGTTTAAATCGAGGAGTTTAAATCGAGGAATTTAAATCGTGGAGTTTAAATCGTGGAGTTTAAATCGTGGAGTTTAAATCGTGGAGTTTAAATCGTGGAGTTTAAATCGTGGAGTTTAAATCGTGGTGTTTAAATCGTGGTGTTTAAATCGTGGAGTTTAAATCGTGGAGTTTAAATCGTGGACTTTAAATCGTGGACTTTAAATCGTGGACTTTAAATCGAGGAGTTTAAATCGAGGAGTTTAAATCTAGGAGTTTAACTCGTGGAGTTTAACTCGTGGAGTTTAAATCGTGGAGTTTAAATCGTGGAGTTTAAATCGTGGAGTTTAAATCGTGGAGTTTAGCTCGTGGAATTTAACTCGTGGAATTTAACTCGTGGAGTTTAACTCGTGGAGTTTAACTCGTGGAGTTTAAATCGTGGAGTTTAAATCGTGGAGTTTAAATCTTGGAGTTTAAATCGTGGAGTTTAAATCGTGGAGTTTAAATCGTGGAGTTTAAATCGTGGAGTTTAAATCGTGGAGTTTAAATCGTGGAGTTTAAATCGTGGAGTTTAAATCGTGGAGTTTAAATCGTGGAGTTTAAATCGTGGAGTTTAAATCGTGGAGTTTAAATCTCGGAGTTTAAATCGTGGAGTTTAAATCGTGGAGTTTAAATCGTGGAGTTTAAATAGTGGAGTTTAAATAGTGGAGTTTAAATAGTGGAGTTTAAATCGTGGAGTTTAAATCGTGGAGTTTAAATCGTGGAGTTTAAATAGTATAGTTTAAATAGTGGAGTTTAAATATTGGAGTTTAAATCGTGGAGTTTAAATCGTGGAGTTTAAATCGTGGTGTTTAAATCGTGGTGTTTAATTCGTGGAGTTTAAATCGTGGAGTTTAAATCGTGGAGTTTAAATCGTGGAGTTTAAATCGTGGAGTTTAAATCGTGGAGTTTAAATCGTGGAGTTTAAATCGTGGAGTTTAAATCGTGGAGTTTAAATCGTGGAGTTTAAATCGTGGAGTTTAAATCGTGGAGTTTAAATCGTGGAGTTTAAATAGTATAGTTTAAATAGTGGAGTTTAAATAGTGGAGTTTAAATCGTGGAGTTTAAATCGTGGAGTTTAAATCGTGGAGTTTAAATCGTGGAGTTTAAATCGTGGAGTTTAAATCGTGGAGTTTAAATCGTGGAGTTTAAATAGTGGAGTATAAATCGTGGAGTTTAAATCGTGGAGTTTAAATCGTGGAGTTTAAATCGTGGAGTTTAAATCGTGGAGTTTAAATCGTGGAGTTTAAATCGTGGAGTTTAAATAGTGGAGTTTAAATAGTGGAGTTTAAATCGTGGAGTTTAAATAGTGGAGTTTGAATAGTGGAGTTTAAATAGTGGAGTTTAAATAGTGGAGTTTAAATAGTGGAGTTTAAATAGTGGAGTTTAAATATTGGAGTTTAAATAGTATAGTTTAAATAGTGGAGTTTAAATATTGAAGTTTAAATCGTGGAGTTTAAATCGTGGAGTTTAAATCGTGGAGTTTAAATCGTTGAGTTTAAATCGTGGTGTTTAAATCGTGGTGTTTAAATCGTGGAGTTTAAATCGTGGAGTTTAAATCGTGGAGTTTAAATCGTGGAGTTTAAATCGTGGAGTTTAAATCGTGGAGTTTAAATCGAGGAGTTTAAATCGTGGAGTTTAAATCGTGGAGTTTAAATCGTGGAGTTTAAATCGTGGAGTTTAAATCGTGGAGTTTAAATCGAGGAGTTTAAATCGAGGAGTTTAGATCGAGGAGTTTAAATCGAGGAGTTTAAATCGTGGAGTTTAAATCGTGGAGTTTAAATCGTGGTGTTTAAATCGTGGTGTTTAAATCGTGGAGTTTAAATCGTGGAGTTTAAATCGTGGAGTTTAAATCGTGGACTTTAAATCGTGGACTTTAAATCGTGGACTTTAAATCGAGGAGTTTAAATCGAGGAGTTTAACTCGTGGAGTTTAACTCGTGGAGTTTAACTCGTGGAGTTTAACTCGTGGAGTTTAACTCGTGGAGTTTAACTCGTGGAGTTTAACTCGTGGAGTTTAACTCGTAGAGTTTAACTCGTGGAATTTAACTCGTGGAATTTAACTCGTGGAATTTAACTCGTGGAATTTAACTCGTGGAGTTTAAATCGTGGAGTTTAAATCGTGGAGTTTAAATCGTGGAGTTTAAATCGTGGAGTTTAAATCGTGGAGTTTAAATCGTGGAGTTTAAATCGTGGAGTTTAAATCGTGGAGTTTAAATCGTGGAGTTTATATCGTGGAGTTTATATCGTGGAGATTAAATCGTGGAGTTTAAATCGTGGAGTTTAAATCGCGGAGTTTAAATCGCGGAGTTTAAATCGCGGAGTTTAAATCGCGGAGTTTAAATCGCGGAGTTTAAATCGTGGAGTTTAAATCGTGGAGTTTAAATCGTGGAGTTTAAATCGTGGAGTTTAAATCGTGGAGTTTAAATCGTGGAGTTTATATCGTGGAGTTTAAATCGTGGAGTTTAAATCGTGGAGTTTAAATAGTATAGTTTAAATATTGGAATTTAAATCGTGGAGTTTAAATCGTGGAGTTTAAATCGTGGAGTTTAAATCGTTGAGTTTAAATCGTGGTGTTTAAATCCTGGAGTTTAAATCCTGGAGTTTAATTCGTGGAGTTTAAATCGTGGAGTTTAAATCGTGGAGTTTAAATCGTGGAGTTTAAATCGTGGAGTTTAAATCGTGGAGTTTAAATCGTGGAGTTTAAATCGTGGAGTTTAAATCGTGGAGTTTAAATCGTGGAGTTTAAATAGTATAGTTTAAATAGTGGAGTTTAAATAGTGGAGTTTAAATCGTGGAGTTTAAATCGTGGAGTTTAAATAGTGGAGTTTAAATAGTGGAGTTTAAATAGTGGAGTTTATATCGTGGAGTTTAAATCGTGGAGTTTAAATCGTGGAGTTTAAATCGTGGATTTTAAATCGTGGAATTTAAATCGTGGAGTTTAAATCGAGGAGTTTAAATCGTGGAGATTAAATCGAGGAGTTTAAATCGAGGAGTTTAAATCGTGAAGTTTAAATCGTGGAGTTTAAATCGTGGAGTTTAAATCGTGGAGTTTAAATCGTGGAGTTTAAATCGTGGAGTTTAAATCGTGGAGTTTAAATAGTGGAGTTTAAATCGTGGAGTTTAAATCGTGGAGATTAAATCGTGGAGTTTAAATCGTGGAGTTTAAATCGTGGAGTTTAAATCGTGGAGTTCAAATCGTGGAGTTTAAATCGTGGAGTTTAAATCGTGGAGTTTAAATCGTGGAGTTTAAATCGTGGAGTTTAAATCGTGGAGTTTAAATCGTGGAGTTTAAATCGTTGAATTTAAATCGTGGAGTTTAAATCGTGGAGTTTAAATCGAGGAGTTTAAATCGTGGAGTTTAAATCGTGGAGTTTAAATCGTGGAGTTTAAATCGTGGAGTTTAATTCGTGGAGTTTAAATCGTGGAATTTAAATCGAGGAGTTTAAATCGAGGAGTTTAAATCGTGGAGTTTAAATCGTGGAGTTTAAATCGTGGAGTTTAAATCGTGGAGTTTAAATCGTGGAGTTTAAATCGTGGAGTTTAAATCGTGGAGTTTAAATCGTGTAGTTTAAATCGTGGTGTTTAAATCGTGGAGTTTAAATCGTGGTGTTTAAATAGTGGAGTTTAAATCGTGGAGTTTAAATCGTGGAGTTTAAATAGTATAGTTTAAATAGTGGAGTTTAAATCGTGGAGTTTAAATCGTGGAGTTTAAATCGTGGAGTTTAAATCGTGGAGTTTAAATCGTGGAGTTTAAATGGTGGAGTTTAAATGGTGGAGTTAAAATGGTGGAGTTTAAATGGTGGAGTTTAAATGGTGGAGTTTAAATGGTGGAGTTTAAATGGTGGAGTTTAAATGGTGGAGTTTAAATGGTGGAGTTTAAATGGTGGAGTTTAAATGGTGGAGTTTAAATGGTGGAGTTTAAATGGTGGAGTTTAAATGGTGGAGTTTAAATCGTGGAGTTTAAATAGTGGAGTTTAAATCGTGGAGTTTAAATCGTGGAGTTTAAATCGTGGAGTTTAAATCGTGGAGTTTAAATCGTGGAGTTTAAATCGTGGAGTTTAAATCGTGGAGTTTAAATAGTGGAGTTTAAATCGTGGAGTTTAAATCGTGGAGTTTAAATCGTGGAGTTTAAATCGTGGAGTTTAAATCGTGGAGTTTAAATCGTGGAGCTTAAATCGTGGAGTTTAAATCGTGGAGTTTAAATCGTGGAGTTTAAATCGAGGAGTTTAAATCGTGGAGTTTATATCGTGGAGTTTAAATCGTGGAGTTTAAATCGTGGAGTTTAAATCGTGGAGTTTAAATCGTGGAGTTTAAATCGTGGAGTTTAAATCGTGGAGTTTAATTCGTGGAGTTTAAATCGTGGAGTTTATATCGTGGAGTTTAAATCGTGGAGTTTAAATCGTGGGATTTAAATCGTGGAGTTTAAATAGTGGAGTTTAAATAGTGGAGTTTAAATAGTGGAGTTTAAATAGTGGAATTTAAATAGTGGAGTTTAATTCGTCGAGTTTAAATCGTCGAGTTTAAATCGTCGAGTTTAAATCGTGGAGTTTAAATAGTGGAGTTTAAATCGTGGAGTTTAAATCGTGGAGTTTAAATCGTGGAGTTTAAATCGTGGAGTTTAAATCGTGGAGTTTAAATCGTGGAGTTTAAATCGTGGAGTTTAAATCGTGGAGTTTAAATCGTGGAGTTTAAATCGTATAGTTTAAATCGTGGAGTTTAAATCGTGGAGTTTAAATCGTGGAGTTTAAATCGTGGAGTTTAAATCGTGGAGTTTAAATCGTGGAGTTTAAATCGTGGAGTTTAAATCGTGGAGTTTAAATCGTGGTGTTTAAATCGTGGAGTTTAAATCGTGGAGTTTAAATCGTGGAGTTTAAATCGTGGAGTTTAAATCGAGGAGTTTAAATAGTGGAGTTTTAATAGTGGAGTTTTAATAGTGGAGTTTAAATCGTGGAGTTTAAGTCGTCGAGTTTAAATCGTGGAGTTTAAATCGTGGAGTTTAAATCGTGGAGTTTAAATCGTGGAGTTTAAATCGTGGAGTTTAAATCGTGGAGTTTAAATCGTGGAGTTTAAATCGTGGAGTTTAAATCGTGGAGTTTAAATCGTGGAGTTTAAATCGTGGAGTTTAAATCGTGGAGTTTAAATCGTGGAGTTTAAATCGTGGAGTTTAAATCGTGGAGTTTAAATAGTGGAGTTTAAATCGTGGAGTTTAAATCGTGGAGTTTAAATCGTGGAGTTTAAATCGTGGAGTTTAAATCGTGGAGTTTAATTCGTGGAGTTTAAATAGTGGAGTTTAAATCGTGGAGTTTAAATAGTGGAGTTTAAATCGTGGAGTTTAAATCGTGGAGTTTAAATCGTGGAGTTTAAATCGTGGAGCTTAAATCGTGGAGCTTAAATCGTGGAGTTTAAATCGTGGAGCTTAAATCGTGGAGCTTAAATCGTGGAGTTTAAATCGTGGAGTTTAAATCGAGGAGTTTAAATCGTGGAGTTTAAATCGTGGTGTTTAAATCGTGGTGTTTAAATCGTGGAGTTTAAATCGTGGAGTTTAAATCGTGGAGTTTAAATCGTGGAGTTTAAATCGTGGAGTTTAAATCGTGGAGTTTAAATCGTGGAGTTTAAATCGTGGAGTTTAAATCGTGGAGTTTAAATCGTGGAGTTTAAATAGTGGAGTTTAAATCGTGGAGTTTAAATCGTGGAGTTTAAATCGTGGAGTTTAAATCGTGGAGTTTAAATCGTGGAGTTTAAATCGTGGAGTTTAAATCGTGGAGTTTAAATCGTGGAGTTTAAATCGTGGAGTTTAAATCGTGGAGTTTAAATCGTGGAGTTTATATCGTGGAGTTTAAATCGCGGAGTTTAAATCGCGGAGTTTAAATCGCGGAGTTTAAATCGCGGAGTTTAAATCGCGGAGTTTAAATCGTGGAGTTTAAATCGTGGAGTTTAAATCGTGGAGTTTAAATCGTGGAGTTTAAATCGTGGTGTTTAAATCGTGGTGTTTAAATCGTGGAGTTTAAATCGTGGAGTTTAAATCGTGGAGTTTAAATCGTGGACTTTAAATCGTGGACTTTAAATCGAGGAGTTTAAATCGAGGAGTTTAACTCGTGGAGTTTAACTCGTGGAGTTTAACTCGTGGAGTTTAACTCGTGGAGTTTAACTCGTGGAGTTTAAATCGTGGAGTTTAAATCGTGGAGTTTAAATCGTGGAGTTTAAATCGTGGAGTTTAAATCGTGGAGTTTAAATCGTGGAGTTTATATCGTGGAGTTTAAATCGCGGAGTTTAAATCGCGGAGTTTAAATCGCGGAGTTTAAATCGCGGAGTTTAAATCGCGGAGTTTAAATCGTGGAGTTTAAATCGTGGAGTTTAAATCGTGGAGTTTAAATCGTGGAGTTTAAATCGTGGAGTTTAAATCGTGGAGTTTAAATCGTGGAGTTTAAATAGTATAGTTTAAATATTGGAGTTTAAATCGTGGAGTTTAAATCGTGGAGTTTAAATCGTGGAGTTTAAATCGTTGAGTTTAAATCGTGGTGTTTAAATCCTGGAGTTTAAATCCTGGAGTTTAATTCGTGGAGTTTAAATCGTGGAGTTTAAATCGTGGAGTTTAAATCGTGGAGTTTAAATCGTGGAGTTTAAATCGTGGAGTTTAAATCGTGGAGTTTAAATCGTGGAGTTTAAATCGTGGAGTTTAAATAGTATAGTTTAAATAGTGGAGTTTAAATAGTGGAGTTTAAATCGTGGAGTTTAAATAGTGGAGTTTAAATAGTGGAGTTTAAATAGTGGAGTTTAAATAGTGGAGTTTAAATAGTGGAGTTTAAATCGTGGAGTTTAAATCGTGGAGTTTAAATAGTGGAGTTTAAATCGTGGAGTTTAAATCGTGGATTTTAAATCGTGGAATTTAAATCGTGGAGTTTAAATCGAGGAGTTTAAATCGTGGAGATTAAATCGAGGAGTTTAAATCGAGGAGTTTAAATCGTGAAGTTTAAATCGTGGAGTTTAAATCGTGGAGTTTAAATCGTGGAGTTTAAATCGTGGAGTTTAAATCGTGGAGTTTAAATAGTGGAGTTTAAATCGTGGAGTTTAAATCGTGGAGATTAAATCGTGGAGTTTAAATCGTGGAGTTTAAATCGTGGAGTTTAAATCGTGGAGTTCAAATCGTGGAGTTTAAATCGTGGAGTTTAAATCGTGGAGTTTAAATCGTGGAGTTTAAATCGTGGAGTTTAAATCGTGGAGTTTAAATCGTGGAGTTTAAATCGTGGAGTTTAAATCGTTGAATTTAAATCGTGGAGTTTAAATCGTGGAGTTTAAATCGAGGAGTTTAAATCGTGGAGTTTAAATCGTGGAGTTTAAATCGTGGAGTTTAAATCGTGGAGTTTAAATCGTGGAGTTTAAATCGTGGAGTTTAAATCGTGGAGTTTAATTCGTGGAGTTTAAATCGTGGAATTTAAATCGAGGAGTTTAAATCGAGGAGTTTAAATCGTGGAGTTTAAATCGTGGAGTTTAAATCGTGGAGTTTAAATCGTGGAGTTTAAATCGTGGAGTTTAAATCGTGGAGTTTAAATCGTGGAGTTTAAATCGTGGAGTTTAAATCGTGTAGTTTAAATCGTGGTGTTTAAATCGTGGAGTTTAAATCGTGGAGTTTAAATAGTGGAGTTTAAATCGTGGAGTTTAAATCGTGGAGTTTAAATAGTATAGTTTAAATAGTGGAGTTTAAATCGTGGAGTTTAAATGGTGGAGTTTAAATGGTGGAGTTTAAATGGTGGAGTTTAAATGGTGGAGTTTAAATGGTGGAGTTTAAATGGTGGAGTTTAAATGGTGGAGTTTAAATGGTGTTTAAATGGTGGAGTTTAAATGGTGGAGTTTAAATGGTGGAGTTTAAATGGTGGAGTTTAAATGGTGGAGTTTAAATCGTGGAGTTTAAATAGTGGAGTTTAAATAGTGGAGTTTAAATAGTGGAGTTTAAATAGTGGAGTTTAAATAGTGGAGTTTAATTCGTCGAGTTTAAATCGTCGAGTTTAAATCGTCGAGTTTAAATCGTGGAGTTTAAATCGTGGAGTTTAAATCGTGGAGTTTAAATCGTGGAGTTTAAATCGTGGAGTTTAAATCGTGGAGTTTAAATCGTGGAGTTTAAATCGTGGAGTTTAAATCGTGGAGTTTAAATCGTGGAGTTTAAATCGTATAGTTTAAATCGTGGAGTTTAAATCGTGGAGTTTAAATCGTGGAGTTTAAATCGTGGAGTTTAAATCGTGGTGTTTAAATCGTGGTGTTTAATTCGTGGAGTTTAAATCGTGGAGTTTAAATCGTGGAGTTTAAATCGTGGAGTTTAAATCGTGGAGTTTAAATCGTGGAGTTTAAATCGTGGAGTTTAAATCGTGGAGTTTAAATCGTGGAGTTTAAATCGTGGAGTTTAATTCGTGGAGTTTAAATCGTGGAGTTTAAATCGTGGAGTTTAAATCGTGGAGTTTAAATAGTGGAGTTTAAATAGTGGAGTTTAAATCGTGGAGTTTAAATCGTGGAGTTTAAATCGTGGAGTTTAAATCGTGGAGTTTAAATCGTGGAGTTTAAATCGTGGAGTTTAAATCGTGGAGTTTAAATAGTGGAGTATAAATCGTGGAGTTTAAATCGTGGAGTTTAAATCGTGGAGTTTAAATCGTGGAGTTTAAATCGTGGAGTTTAAATCGTGGAGTTTAAATCGTGGAGTTTAAATAGTGGAGTTTAAATAGTGGAGTTTAAATCGTGGAGTTTAAATAGTGGAGTTTGAATAGTGGAGTTTAAATAGTGGAGTTTAAATAGTGGAGTTTAAATAGTGGAGTTTAAATAGTGGAGTTTAAATATTGGAGTTTAAATAGTATAGTTTAAATAGTGGAGTTTAAATATTGAAGTTTAAATCGTGGAGTTTAAATCGTGGAGTTTAAATCGTGGAGTTTAAATCGTGGTGTTTAAATCGTGGTGTTTAAATCGTGGAGTTTAAATCGTGGAGTTTAAATCGTGGAGTTTAAATCGTGGAGTTTAAATCGTGGAGTTTAAATCGTGGAGTTTAAATCGAGGAGTTTAAATCGTGGAGTTTAAATCGTGGAGTTTAAATCGTGGAGTTTAAATCGTGGAGTTTAAATCGTGGAGTTTAAATCGTGGAGTTTAAATCGTGGAGTTTAAATCGAGGAGTTTAAATCGAGGAGTTTAGATCGAGGAGTTTAAATCGAGGAGTTTAAATCGTGGAGTTTAAATCGTGGAGTTTAAATCGTGGTGTTTAAATCGTGGAGTTTAAATCGTGGAGTTTAAATCGTGGACTTTAAATCGTGGACTTTAAATCGTGGACTTTAAATCGTGGACTTTAAATCGAGGAGTTTAAATCGAGGAGTTTAACTCGTGGAGTTTAACTCGTGGAGTTTAACTCGTGGAGTTTAACTCGTGGAGTTTAACTCGTGGAGTTTAACTCGTGGAGTTTAACTCGTGGAGTTTAAATCGTGGAATTTAACTCGTGGAATTTAACTCGTGGAATTTAACTCGTGGAGTTTAACTCGTGGAGTTTAACTCGTGGAGTTTAAATCGTGGAGTTTAAATCGTGGAGTTTAAATCGTGGAGTTTAAATCGTGGAGTTTAAATCGTGGAGTTTAAATCGTGGAGTTTAAATCGTGGAGTTTAAATCGTGGAGTTTAAATCGTGGAGTTTATATCGTGGAGATTAAATCGTGGAGTTTAAATCGCGGAGTTTAAATCGCGGAGTTTAAATCGCGGAGTTTAAATCGCGGAGTTTAAATCGCGGAGTTTAAATCGTGGAGTTTAAATCGTGGAGTTTAAATCGTGGAGTTTAAATCGTGGAGTTTAAATCGTGGAGTTTAAATCGTGGAGTTTAAATCGTGGAGTTTATATCGTGGAGTTTAAATCGTGGAGTTTAAATCGTGGAGTTTAAATAGTATAGTTTAAATATTGGAATTTAAATCGTGGAGTTTAAATCGTGGAGTTTAAATCGTGGAGTTTAAATCGTTGAGTTTAAATCGTGGTGTTTAAATCCTGGAGTTTAAATCCTGGAGTTTAAATCCTGGAGTTTAATTCGTGGAGTTTAAATCGTGGAGTTTAAATCGTGGAGTTTAAATCGTGGAGTTTAAATCGTGGAGTTTAAATCGTGGAGTTTAAATCGTGGAGTTTAAATCGTGGAGTTTAAATCGTGGAGTTTAAATAGTATAGTTTAAATAGTGGAGTTTAAATAGTGGAGTTTAAATCGTGGAGTTTAAATAGTGGAGTTTAAATAGTGGAGTTTAAATCGTGGAGTTTAAATCGTGGAGTTTAAATCGTGGAGTTTAAATCGTGGAGTTTAAATCGTGGAGTTTAAATCGTGGATTTTAAATCGTGGAAT
The DNA here is from genome assembly GCA_034508575.1 of Petrolisthes manimaculis. NCBI lineage: Eukaryota > Metazoa > Arthropoda > Malacostraca > Decapoda > Porcellanidae > Petrolisthes > Petrolisthes manimaculis. Next base: position 58,208 of record JAWZYT010001444.1, on the reverse strand, counting down.
TTAAATCGTGGAGTTTAAATCGAGGAGTTTAAATCGTGGAGATTAAATCGAGGAGTTTAAATCGAGGAGTTTAAATCGTGAAGTTTAAATCGTGGAGTTTAAATCGTGGAGTTTAAATCGTGGAGTTTAAATCGTGGAGTTTAAATCGTGGAGTTTAAATCGTGGAGTTTAAATCGTGGAGTTTAAATCGTGGAGATTAAATCGTGGAGTTTAAATCGTGGAGTTTAAATCGTGGAGTTTAAATCGTGGAGTTTAAATCGTGGAGTTTAAATCGTGGAGTTTAAATCGTGGAGTTTAATTCGTGGAGTTTAAATCGTGGAATTTAAATCGAGGAGTTTAAATCGTGTAGTTTAAATCGTGGTGTTTAAATCGTGGAGTTTAAATCGTGGAGTTTAAATAGTGGAGTTTAAATCGTGGAGTTTAAATCGTGGAGTTTAAATAGTATAGTTTAAATAGTGGAGTTTAAATCGTGGAGTTTAAATCGTGGAGTTTAAATCGTGGAGTTTAAATCGTGGAGTTTAAATCGTGGAGTTTAAATGGTGGAGTTTAAATGGTGGAGTTTAAATGGTGGAGTTTAAATGGTGGAGTTTAAATGGTGGAGTTTAAATGGTGGAGTTTAAATGGTGGAGTTTAAATGGTGGAGTTTAAATGGTGGAGTTTAAATGGTGGAGTTTAAATGGTGGAGTTTAAATGGTGGAGTTTAAATCGTGGAGTTTAAATAGTGGAGTTTAAATAGTGGAGTTTAAATCGTGGAGTTTAAATCGTGGAGTTTAAATCGTGGAGTTTAAATCGTGGAGTTTAAATCGTGGAGTTTAAATAGTGGAGTTTAAATCGTGGAGTTTAAATCGTGGAGTTTAAATCGTGGAGTTTAAATCGTGGAGTTTAAATCGTGGAGTTTAAATCGTGGAGTTTAAATCGTGGAGTTTAAATCGAGGAGTTTAAATCGTGGAGTTTATATCGTGGAGTTTAAATCGTGGAGTTTAAATCGTGGAGTTTAAATCGTGGAGTTTAAATCGTGGAGTTTAAATCGTGGAGTTTAAATCGTGGAGTTTAAATCGTGGAGTTTAATTCGTGGAGTTTAATTCGTGGAGTTTAAATCGTGGAGTTTATATCGTGGAGTTTAAATCGTGGAGTTTAAATCGTGGAGTTTAAATCGTGGGATTTAAATCGTGGAGTTTAAATAGTGGAGTTTAAATAGTGGAGTTTAAATAGTGGAGTTTAAATAGTGGAGTTTAAATAGTGGAGTTTAAATAGTGGAGTTTAATTCGTCGAGTTTAAATCGTCGAGTTTAAATCGTCGAGTTTAAATCGTGGAGTTTAAATCGTGGAGTTTAAATCGTGGAGTTTAAATCGTGGAGTTTAAATCGTGGAGTTTAAATCGTGGAGTTTAAATCGTGGAGTTTAAATAGTATAGTTTAAATAGTGGAGTTTAAATAGTGGAGTTTAAATCGTGGTGTTTAAATCGTGGAGTTTAAATCGTGGAGTTTAAATCGTGGAGTTTAAATCGTGGAGTTTAAATCGAGGAGTTTAAATAGTGGAGTTTTAATAGTGGAGTTTTAATAGTGGAGTTTAAGTCGTCGAGTTTAAATCGTGGAGTTTAAATCGTGGAGTTTAAATCGTGGAGTTTAAATCGTGGAGTTTAAATCGTGGAGTTTAAATCGTGGAGTTTAAATCGTGGAGTTTAAATCGTGGAGTTTAAATCGTGGAGTTTAAATCGTGGAGTTTAAATCGTGGAGTTTAAATCGTGGAGTTTAAATCGTGGAGTTTAAATAGTGGAGTTCAAATAGTGGAGTTTAAATCGTGGAGTTTAAATCGTGGAGTTTAAATCGTGGAGTTTAAATCGTGGAGTTTAATTCGTGGAGTTTAATTCGTGGAGTTTAATTCGTGGAGTTTAAATAGTGGAGTTTAAATAGTGGAGTTTAAATCGTGGAGTTTAAATCGTGGAGCTTAAATCGTGGAGCTTAAATCGTGGAGTTTAAATCGTGGAGCTTAAATCGTGGAGCTTAAATCGTGGAGTTTAAATCGTGGAGTTTAAATCGAGGAGTTTAAATCGTGGAGTTTATACCGTGGAGTTTAAATCGTGGAGTTTAAATCGTGGAGTTTAAATCGTGGAGTTTAAAATCGTGGAGTTTAAATCGTGGAGTTTAAATCGTGGAGTTTAAATCGTGGAGTTTAAATCGTGGAGTTTAATTCGTGGAGTTTAATTCGTGGAGTTTAAATCGTGGAGTTTATATCGTGGAGTTTATATCGTGGAGTTTATATCGTGGAGTTTATATCGTGGAGTTTAAATCGTGGAGTTTAAATCGTGGAGTTTAAATCGTGGAGTTTAAATCGTCGGGTTTAAATAGTGGAGTTTAAATAGTGGAGTTTAAATAGTGGAGTTTAAATCGTCGAGTTTAAATCGTCGAGTTTAAATCGTGGAGTTTAAATCGTGGAGTTTAAATCGTCGAGTTTAAATCGTGGAGTTTAAATCGTGGAGTTTAAATCGTGGAGTTTAAATCGTGGAGTTTAAATCGTGGAGTTTAAATCGTGGAGTTTAAATCGTGGAGTTTAAATCGTGGAGTTTAAATCGTGGAGTTTAAATCGTGGAGTTTAAATCGTGGAGTTTAAATCGTGGAGTTTAAATCGTGGAGTTTAAATCGTGGAGTTTAAATCGTGGAGTTTAAATCGTGGAGTTTAAATCGTGGAGTTTAAATCGTGGAGTTTAAATCGTGGAGTTTAAATCGTGGAGTTTAAATCGTGGAGTTTAAATCGTGGAGTTTAAATCGTGGAGTTTAAATCGTGGAGTTTAAATCGTGGAGTTTAAATCGTGGAGTTTAAATCGTGGAGTTTAAATAGTGGAGTTTAAATAGTGGAGTTTAAATCGTGGAGTTTAAATCGTGGAGTTTAAATCGTGGAGTTTAATTCGTGGAGTTTAATTCGTGGAGTTTAATTCGTGGAGTTTAAATCGTGGAGTTTAAATCGTGGAGTTTAAATCGTGGAGTTTAAATCGTGGAGTTTAAATCGTGGAGTTTAAATCGTGGAGCTTAAATCGTGGAGCTTAAATCGTGGAGTTTAAATCGTGGAGCTTAAATCGTGGAGCTTAAATCGTGGAGTTTAAATCGTGGAGTTTAAATCGAGGAGTTTAAATCGTGGAGTTTAAATCGTGGTGTTTAAATCGTGGTGTTTAAATCGTGGTGTTTAAATCGTGGAGTTTAAATCGTGGAGTTTAAATCGTGGAGTTTAAATCGTGGAGTTTAAATCGTGGAGTTTAAATCGTGGAGTTTAAATCGTGGAGTTTAAATCGTGGAGTTTAAATCGTGGTGTTTAAATCGTGGTGTTTAAATCGTGGAGTTTAAATCGTGGAGCTTAAATCGTGGAGTTTAAATCGTGGAGTTTAAATCGAGGAGTTTAAATCGTGGAGTTTATACCGTGGAGTTTAAATCGTGGAGTTTAAATCGTGGAGTTTAAATCGTGGAGTTTAAATCGTGGAGTTTAAATCGTGGAGTTTAAATCGTGGAGTTTAAATCGTGGAGTTTAAATCGTGGTGTTTAAATCGTGGTGTTTAAATCGTGGTGTTTAAATCGTGGAGTTTAAATCGTGGAGTTTAAATCGTGGACTTTAAATCGTGGACTTTAAATCGTGGACTTTAAATCGTGGACTTTAAATCGAGGAGTTTAACTCGTGGAGTTTAACTCGTGGAGTTTAACTCGTGGAGTTTAACTCGTGGAGTTTAACTCGTGGAGTTTAACTCGTGGAGTTTAACTCGTGGAGTTTAACTCGTGGAGTTTAACTCGTGGAGTTTAACTCGTGGAGTTTAAATCGTGGAGTTTAAATCGTGGAATTTAACTCGTGGAATTTAACTCGTGGAATTTAACTAGTGGAGTTTAAATCGTGGAGTTTAAATCGTGGAGTTTAAATCGTGGAGTTTAAATCGTGGAGTTTAAATCGTGGAGTTTAAATCGTGGAGTTTAAATCGTGGAGTTTAAATCGTGGAGTTTAAATCGTGGAGTTTAAATCGCGGAGTTTAAATCGCGGAGTTTAAATCGCGGAGTTTAAATCGCGGAGTTTAAATCGCGGAGTTTAAATCGTGGTGTTTAAATCGTGGTGTTTAAATCGTTGAGTTTAAATCGTGGAGTTTAAATCGTGGAGTTTAAATCGTGGAGTTTAAATCGTGGAGTTTAAATCGTGGAGTTTAAATAGTATAGTTTAAATATTGGAGTTTAAATCGTGGAGTTTAAATCGTGGAGTTTAAATCGTGGAGTTTAAATCGTTGAGTTTAAATCGTGGTGTTTAAATCCTGGAGTTTAAATCCTGGAGTTTAATTCGTGGAGTTTAATTCGTGGAGTTTAAATCGTGGAGTTTAAATCGTGGAGTTTAAATCGTGGAGTTTAAATCGTGGAGTTTAAATCGTGGAGTTTAAATCGTGGAGTTTAAATCGTGGAGTTTAAATCGTGGAGTTTAAATAGTATAGTTTAAATAGTGGAGTTTAAATAGTGGAGTTTAAATAGTGGAGTTTAAATAGTGGAGTTTAAATCGTGGAGTTTAAATCGTGGAGTTTAAATAGTGGAGTTTAAATAGTGGAGTTTAAATAGTGGAGTTTAAATAGTGGAGTTTAAATCGTGGAGTTTAAATCGTGGAGTTTAAATAGTGGAGTTTAAATCGTGGAGTTTAAATCGTGGATTTTAAATCGTGGAATTTAAATCGTGGAGTTTAAATCGAGGAGTTTAAATCGTGGAGATTAAATCGAGGAGTTTAAATCGAGGAGTTTAAATCGTGGAGTTTAAATCGTGGAGTTTAAATCGTGGAGTTTAAATCGTGGAGTTTAAATCGTGGAGTTTAAATCGTGGAGTTTAAATAGTGGAGTTTAAATCGTGGAGTTTAAATCGTGGAGATTAAATCGTGGAGTTTAAATCGTGGAGTTTAAATCGTGGAGTTTAAATCGTGGAGTTTAAATCGTGGAGTTCAAATCGTGGAGTTTAAATCGTGGAGTTTAAATCGTGGAGTTTAAATCGTGGAGTTTAAATCGTGGAGTTTAAATCGTGGAGTTTAAATCGTGGAGTTTAAATCGTGGAGTTTAAATCGTTGAATTTAAATCGTGGAGTTTAAATCGTGGAGTTTAAATCGAGGAGTTTAAATCGTGGAGTTTAAATCGTGGAGTTTAAATCGTGGAGTTTAAATCGTGGAGTTTAAATCGTGGAGTTTAATTCGTGGAGTTTAAATCGTGGAATTTAAATCGAGGAGTTTAAATCGAGGAGTTTAAATCGAGGAGTTTAAATCGTGGAGTTTAAATCGTGGAGTTTAAATCGTGGAGTTTAAATCGTGGAGTTTAAATCGTGGAGTTTAAATCGTGGAGTTTAAATCGTGTAGTTTAAATCGTGGTGTTTAAATCGTGGAGTTTAAATCGTGGAGTTTAAATAGTGGAGTTTAAATCGTGGAGTTTAAATCGTGGAGTTTAAATAGTATAGTTTAAATAGTGGAGTTTAAATCGTGGAGTTTAAATCGTGGAGTTTAAATCGTGGAGTTTAAATCGTGGAGTTTAAATCGTGGAGTTTAAATGGTGGAGTTTAAATGGTGGAATTTAAATGGTGGAGTTTAAATGGTGGAGTTTAAATGGTGGAGTTTAAATGGTGGAGTTTAAATGGTGGAGTTTAAATGGTGGAGTTTAAATGGTGGAGTTTAAATGGTGGAGTTTAAATGGTGGAGTTTAAATGGTGGAGTTTAAATGGTGGAGTTTAAATCCTGGAGTTTAATTCGTGGAGTTTAAATCGTGGAGTTTAAATAGTGGAGTTTAAATCGTGGAGTTTAAATCGTGGAGTTTAAATCGTGGAGTTTAAATCGTGGAGTTTAAATCGTGGAGTTTAAATAGTATAGTTTAAATAGTGGAGTTTAAATAGTGGAGTTTAAATCGTGGAGTTTAAATCGTGGAGTTTAAATAGTGGAGTTTAAATAGTGGAGTTTAAATAGTGGAGTTTAAATAGTGGAGTTTAAATCGTGGAGTTTAAATCGTGGAGTTTAAATAGTGGAGTTTAAATCGTGGAGTTTAAATCGTGGATTTTAAATCGTGGAATTTAAATCGTGGAGTTTAAATCGAGGAGTTTAAATCGTGGAGATTAAATCGAGGAGTTTAAATCGAGGAGTTTAAATCGTGAAGTTTAAATCGTGAAGTTTAAATCGTGGAGTTTAAATCGTGGAGTTTAAATCGTGGAGTTTAAATCGTGGAGTTTAAATCGTGGAGTTTAAATAGTGGAGTTTAAATAGTGGAGTTTAAATCGTGGAGTTTAAATCGTGGAGTTTAAATCGTGGAGATTAAATCGTGGAGTTTAAATCGTGGAGTTTAAATCGTGGAGTTTAAATCGTGGAGTTTAAATCGTGGAGTTCAAATCGTGGAGTTCAAATCGTGGAGTTTAAATCGTGGAGTTTAAATCGTGGAGTTTAAATCGTGGAGTTTAAATCGTGGAGTTTAAATCGTGGAGTTTAAATCGTTGAATTTAAATCGTGGAGTTTAAATCGTGGAGTTTAAATCGAGGAGTTTAAATCGTGGAGTTTAAATCGTGGAGTTTAATTCGTGGAGTTTAAATCGTGGAGTTTAATTCGTGGAGTTTAAATCGTGGAATTTAAATCGAGGAGTTTAAATCGAGGAGTTTAAATCGTGGAGTTTAAATCGTGGAGTTTAAATAGTGGAGTTTAAATAGTGGAGTTTAAATAGTGGAGTTTAAATCGTGGAGTTTAAATCGTGGAGTTTAAATCGTGGAGTTTAAATCGTGGAGTTTAATTCGTGGAGTTTAATTCGTGGAGTTTAAATCGTGGAGTTTAAATCGTGGAGTTTAAATCGTGGAGTTTAAATCGTGGAGTTTAAATCGTGGAGTTTAAATCGTGGAGCTTAAATCGTGGAGCTTAAATCGTGGAGTTTAAATCGTGGAGCTTAAATCGTGGAGCTTAAATCGTGGAGTTTAAATCGTGGAGTTTAAATCGAGGAGTTTAAATCGTGGAGTTTAAATCGTGGTGTTTAAATCGTGGAGTTTAAATCGTGGAGTTTAAATCGTGGAGTTTAAATCGTGGAGTTTAAATCGTGGAGTTTAAATCGTGGAGTTTAAATCGTGGTGTTTAAATCGTGGTGTTTAAATCGTGGTGTTTAAATCGTGGAGTTTAAATCGTGGAGCTTAAATCGTGGAGTTTAAATCGTGGAGTTTAAATCGAGGAGTTTAAATCGTGGAGTTTATACCGTGGAGTTTAAATCGTGGAGTTTAAATCGTGGAGTTTAAATCGTGGAGTTTAAATCGTGGAGTTTAAATCGTGGAGTTTAAATCGTGGAGTTTAAATCGTGGTGTTTAAATCGTGGTGTTTAAATCGTGGTGTTTAAATCGTGGTGTTTAAATCGTGGAGTTTAAATCGTGGAGTTTAAATCGTGGACTTTAAATCGTGGACTTTAAATCGTGGACTTTAAATCGAGGAGTTTAACTCGTGGAGTTTAACTCGTGGAGTTTAACTCGTGGAGTTTAACTCGTGGAGTTTAACTCGTGGAGTTTAACTCGTGGAGTTTAACTCGTGGAGTTTAACTCGTGGAGTTTAAATCGTGGAGTTTAAATCGTGGAGTTTAAATCGTGGAGTTTAAATCGTGGTGTTTAAATCGTGGTGTTTAAATCGTGGTGTTTAAATCGTGGAGTTTAAATCGTGGAGTTTAAATCGTGGAGTTTAAATCGTGGAGTTTAAATCGTGGAGTTTAAATCGTGGAGTTTAAATCGTGGAGTTTAAATCGTGGAGTTTAAATCGTGGAGTTTAAATCGTGGAGTTTAAATCGTGGAGTTTAAATCGTGGTGTTTAAATCGTGGAGTTTAAATCGTGGAGCTTAAATCGTGGAGTTTAAATCGTGGAGTTTAAATCGAGGAGTTTAAATCGTGGAGTTTATACCGTGGAGTTTAAATCGTGGAGTTTAAATCGTGGAGTTTAAATCGTGGAGTTTAAATCGTGGAGTTTAAATCGTGGAGTTTAAATCGTGGAGTTTAAATCGTGGAGTTTAAATCGTGGTGTTTAAATCGTGGTGTTTAAATCGTGGAGTTTAAATCGTGGAGTTTAAATCGTGGACTTTAAATCGTGGACTTTAAATCGTGGACTTTAAATCGAGGAGTTTAACTCGTGGAGTTTAACTCGTGGAGTTTAACTCGTGGAGTTTAACTCGTGGAGTTTAACTCGTGGAGTTTAACTCGTGGAGTTTAACTCGTGGAGTTTAACTCGTGGAGTTTAACTCGTGGAGTTTAAATCGTGGAGTTTAAATCGTGGAATTTAACTCGTGGAATTTAACTCGTGGAATTTAACTCGTGGAATTTAACTCGTGGAGTTTAAATCGTGGAGTTTAAATCGTGGAGTTTAAATCGTGGAGTTTAAATCGTGGAGTTTAAATCGTGGAGTTTAAATCGTGGAGTTTAAATCGTGGAGTTTAAATCGTGGAGTTTAAATCGTGGAGTTTAAATCGCGGAGTTTAAATCGCGGAGTTTAAATCGCGGAGTTTAAATCGCGGAGTTTAAATCGCGGAGTTTAAATCGTGGTGTTTAAATCGTGGTGTTTAAATCGTGGAGTTTAAATCGTGGAGTTTAAATCGTGGAGTTTAAATCGTGGAGTTTAAATCGTGGAGTTTAAATCGTGGAGTTTAAATAGTATAGTTTAAATATTGGAGTTTAAATCGTGGAGTTTAAATCGTGGAGTTTAAATCGTGGAGTTTAAATCGTTGAGTTTAAATCGTGGTGTTTAAATCCTGGAGTTTAAATCCTGGAGTTTAATTCGTGGAGTTTAAATCGTGGAGTTTAAATCGTGGAGTTTAAATCGTGGAGTTTAAATCGTGGAGTTTAAATCGTGGAGTTTAAATCGTGGAGTTTAAATAGTATAGTTTAAATAGTGGAGTTTAAATAGTGGAGTTTAAATCGTGGAGTTTAAATCGTGGAGTTTAAATAGTGGAGTTTAAATAGTGGAGTTTAAATAGTGGAGTTTAAATAGTGGAGTTTAAATCGTGGAGTTTAAATCGTGGAGTTTAAATAGTGGAGTTTAAATCGTGGAGTTTAAATCGTGGATTTTAAATCGTGGAATTTAAATCGTGGAGTTTAAATCGAGGAGTTTAAATCGTGGAGATTAAATCGAGGAGTTTAAATCGAGGAGTTTAAATCGTGGAGTTTAAATCGTGGAGTTTAAATCGTGGAGTTTAAATCGTGGAGTTTAAATCGTGGAGTTTAAATCGTGGAGTTTAAATCGTGGAGTTTAAATAGTGGAGTTTAAATCGTGGAGTTTAAATCGTGGAGATTAAATCGTGGAGTTTAAATCGTGGAGTTTAAATCGTGGAGTTTAAATCGTGGAGTTTAAATCGTGGAGTTCAAATCGTGGAGTTTAAATCGTGGAGTTTAAATCGTGGAGTTTAAATCGTGGAGTTTAAATCGTGGAGTTTAAATCGTGGAGTTTAAATCGTGGAGTTTAAATCGTGGAGTTTAAATCGTTGAATTTAAATCGTGGAGTTTAAATCGTGGAGTTTAAATCGAGGAGTTTAAATCGTGGAGTTTAAATCGTGGAGTTTAAATCGTGGAGTTTAAATCGTGGAGTTTAAATCGTGGAGTTTAAATCGTGGAGTTTAATTCGTGGAGTTTAAATCGTGGAATTTAAATCGAGGAGTTTAAATCGAGGAGTTTAAATCGAGGAGTTTAAATCGTGGAGTTTAAATCGTGGAGTTTAAATCGTGGAGTTTAAATCGTGGAGTTTAAATCGTGGAGTTTAAATCGTGGAGTTTAAATCGTGGAGTTTAAATCGTGTAGTTTAAATCGTGGTGTTTAAATCGTGGAGTTTAAATCGTGGAGTTTAAATAGTGGAGTTTAAATCGTGGAGTTTAAATCGTGGAGTTTAAATAGTATAGTTTAAATAGTATAGTTTAAATAGTGGAGTTTAAATCGTGGAGTTTAAATCGTGGAGTTTAAATCGTGGAGTTTAAATCGTGGAGTTTAAATCGTGGAGTTTAAATGGTGGAGTTTAAATGGTGGAATTTAAATGGTGGAGTTTAAATGGTGGAGTTTAAATGGTGGAGTTTAAATGGTGGAGTTTAAATGGTGGAGTTTAAATGGTGGAGTTTAAATGGTGGAGTTTAAATGGTGGAGTTTAAATGGTGGAGTTTAAATGGTGGAGTTTAAATGGTGGAGTTTAAATGGTGGAGTTTAATTCGTGGAGTTTAAATCGTGGAGTTTAAATCCTGGAGTTTAAATCGTGGAGTTTAAATCGTGGAGTTTAAATCGTGGAGTTTAAATCGTGGAGTTTAAATCGTGGAGTTTAAATAGTATAGTTTAAATAGTGGAGTTTAAATAGTGGAGTTTAAATCGTGGAGTTTAAATCGTGGAGTTTAAATAGTGGAGTTTAAATAGTGGAGTTTAAATAGTGGAGTTTAAATAGTGGAGTTTAAATAGTGGAGTTTAAATAGTGGAGTTTAAATCGTGGAGTTTAAATCGTGGAGTTTAAATCGTGGAGTTTAAATCGTGGAGTTTAAATCGTGGATTTTAAATCGTGGAATTTAAATCGTGGAGTTTAAATCGAGGAGTTTAAATCGTGGAGATTAAATCGAGGAGTTTAAATCGAGGAGTTTAAATCGTGAAGTTTAAATCGTGGAGTTTAAATCGTGGAGTTTAAATCGTGGAGTTTAAATCGTGGAGTTTAAATCGTGGAGTTTAAATCGTGGAGTTTAAATAGTGGAGTTTAAATCGTGGAGTTTAAATCGTGGAGTTTAAATCGAGGAGTTTAAATCGTGGAGTTTATATCGTGGAGTTTAAATCGTGGAGTTTAAATCGTGGAGTTTAAATCGTGGAGTTTAAATCGTGGAGTTTAAATCGTGGAGTTTAAATCGTGGAGTTTAATTCGTGGAGTTTAATTCGTGGAGTTTAAATCGTGGAGTTTATATCGTGGAGTTTAAATCGTGGAGTTTAAATCGTGGAGTTTAAATCGTGGGATTTAAATCGTGGAGTTTAAATCGTGGAGTTTAAATAGTGGAGTTTAAATAGTGGAGTTTAAATAGTGGAGTTTAAATAGTGGAGTTTAAATAGTGGAGTTTAATTCGTCGAGTTTAAATCGTCGAGTTTAAATCGTCGAGTTTAAATCGTGGAGTTTAAATCGTGGAGTTTAAATCGTGGAGTTTAAATCGTGGAGTTTAAATCGTGGAGTTTAAATCGTGGAGTTTAAATCGTGGAGTTTAAATCGTGGAGTTTAAATCGTGGAGTTTAAATCGTGGAGTTTAAATCGTGGAGTTTAAATCGTGGAGTTTAAATCGTGGAGTTTAAATCGTGGAGTTTAAATCGTGGAGTTTAAATCGTGGAGTTTAAATCGTGGAGTTTAAATCGTGGAATTTAAATCGTGGAGTTTAAATCGTGGTGTTTAAATCGTGGAGTTTAAATCGTGGAGTTTAAATCGTGGAGTTTAAATCGTGGAGTTTAAATCGTGGAGTTTAAATCGTGGAGCTTAAATCGTGGAGTTAAAATCGTGGAGTTTAAATCGAGGAGTTTAAATCGTGGAGTTTATACCGTGGAGTTTAAATCGTGGAGTTTAAATCGTGGAGTTTAAATCGTGGAGTTTAAATCGTGGAGTTTAAATCGTGGAGTTTAAATCGTGGAGTTTAAATCGTGGAGTTTAAATCGTGGTGTTTAAATCGTGGAGTTTAAATCGTGGAGTTTAAATCGTGGAGTTTAAATCGTGGAGTTTAAATCGTGGACTTTAAATCGTGGACTTTAAATCGTGGACTTTAAATCGAGGAGTTTAAATCGTGGAGTTTAACTCGTGGAGTTTAACTCGTGGAGTTTAACTCGTGGAGTTTAACTCGTGGAGTTTAACTCGTGGAGTTTAAATCGTGGAATTTAACTCGTGGAATTTAACTCGTGGAATTTAACTCGTGGAGTTTAACTCGTGGAGTTTAAATCGTGGAGTTTAAATCGTGGAGTTTAAATCGTGGAGTTTAAATCGTGGAGTTTAAATCGTGGAGTTTAAATCGTGGAGTTTAAATCGTGGAGTTTAAATCGTGGAGTTTAAATCGTGGAGTTTATATCGTGGAGTTTAAATCGCGGAGTTTAAATCGCGGAGTTTAAATCGCGGAGTTTAAATCGCGGAGTTTAAATCGCGGAGTTTAAATCGTGGAGTTTAAATCGTGGAGTTTAAATCGTGGAGTTTAAATCGTGGAGTTTAAATCGTTGAGTTTAAATCGTGGTGTTTAAATCCTGGAGTTTAAATCCTGGAGTTTAATTCGTGGAGTTTAAATCGTGGAGTTTAAATCGTGGAGTTTAAATCGTGGAGTTTAAATCGTGGAGTTTAAATCGTGGAGTTTAAATCGTGGAGTTTAAATCGTGGAGTTTAAATCGTGGAGTTTAAAAAGTATAGTTTAAATAGTGGAGTTTAAATAGTGGAGTTTAAATCGTGGAGTTTAAATCGTGGAGTTTAAATAGTGGAGTTTAAATAGTGGAGTTTAAATAGTGGAGTTTAAATAGTGGAGTTTAAATCGTGGAGTTTAAATCGTGGAGTTTAAATAGTGGAGTTTAAATCGTGGAGTTTAAATCGTGGATTTTAAATCGTGGAATTTAAATCGTGGAGTTTAAATCGAGGAGTTTAAATCGTGGAGATTAAATCGAGGAGTTTAAATCGAGGAGTTTAAATCGTGAAGTTTAAATCGTGGAGTTTAAATCGTGGAGTTTAAATCATGGAGTTTAAATCGTGGAGTTTAAATCGTGGAGTTTAAATCGTGGAGTTTAAATAGTGGAGTTTAAATCGTGGAGTTTAAATCGTGGAGATTAAATCGTGGAGTTTAAATCGTGGAGTTTAAATCGTGGAGTTTAAATCGTGGAGTTCAAATCGTGGAGTTTAAATCGTGGAGTTTAAATCGTGGAGTTTAAATCGTGGAGTTTAAATCGTGGAGTTTAAATCGTGGAGTTTAAATCGTGGAGTTTAAATCGTGGAGTTTAAATCGTTGAATTTAAATTGTGGAGTTTAAATCGTGGAGTTTAAATCGAGGAGTTTAAATCGTGGAGTTTAAATCGTGGAGTTTAAATCGTGGAGTTTAAATCGTGGAGTTTAAATCGTGGAGTTTAAATCGTGGAGTTTAATTCGTGGAGTTTAAATCGTGGAATTTAAATCGAGGAGTTTAAATCGAGGAGTTTAAATCGAGGAGTTTAAATCGTGGAGTTTAAATCGTGGAGTTTAAATCGTGGAGTTTAAATCGTGGAGTTTAAATCGTGGAGTTTAAATCGTGGAGTTTAAATCGTGGAGTTTAAATCGTGTAGTTTAAATCGTGGTGTTTAAATCGTGGAGTTTAAATCGTGGAGTTTAAATAGTGGAGTTTAAATCGTGGAGTTTAAATCGTGGAGTTTAAATCGTGGAGTTTAAATCGTGGAGTTTAAATCGTGGAGTTTAAATCGTGGAGTTTAAATCGTGGAGTTTAAATCGTGGAGTTTAAATCGTGGAGTTTAAATCGTGGAGTTTAAATGGTGGAGTTTAAATGGTGGAGTTTAAATGGTGGAGTTTAAATGGTGGAGTTTAAATGGTGGAGTTTAAATGGTGGAGTTTAAATGGTGGAGTTTAAATGGTGGAGTTTAAATGGTGGAGTTTAAATGGTGGAGTTTAAATGGTGGAGTTTAAATGGTGGAGTTTAAATGGTGGAGTTTAAATGGTGGAGTTTAAATGGTGGAGTTTAAATGGTGGAGTTTAAATGGTGGAGTTTAAATCGTGGAGTTTAAATCGTGGAGTTTAAATCGTGGAGTTTAAATCGTGGAGTTTAAATAGTGGAGTTTAAATCGTGGAGTTTAAATCGTGGAGTTTAAATCGTGGAGTTTAAATCGTGGAGTTTAAATCGTGGAGTTTAAATCGTGGAGTTTAAATCGTGGAGTTTAAATCGTGGAGTTTAAATCGTGGAGTTTAAATCGTGGAGCTTAAATCGTGGAGTTTAAATCGTGGAGTTTAAATCGTGGAGTTTAAATCGAGGAGTTTAAATCGTGGAGTTTATATCGTGGAGTTTAAATCGTGGAGTTTAAATCGTGGAGTTTAAATCGTGGAGTTTAAATCGTGGAGTTTAAATCGTGGAGTTTAAATCGTGGAGTTTAATTCGTGGAGTTTAATTCGTGGAGTTTAAATCGTGGAGTTTATATCGTGGAGTTTAAATCGTGGAGTTTAAATCGTGGAGTTTAAATCGTGGGATTTAAATCGTGGAGTTTAAATCGTGGAGTTTAAATAGTGGAGTTTAAATAGTGGAGTTTAAATAGTGGAGTTTAAATAGTGGAGTTTAAATAGTGGAGTTTAATTCGTCGAGTTTAAATCGTCGAGTTTAAATCGTCGAGTTTAAATCGTCGAGTTTAAATCGTGGAGTTTAAATCGTGGAGTTTAAATCGTGGAGTTTAAATCGTGGAGTTTAAATCGTGGAGTTTAAATCGTGGAGTTTAAATCGTGGAGTTTAAATCGTGGAGTTTAAATCGTGGAGTTTAAATCGTGGAGTTTAAATCGTATAGTTTAAATCGTGGAGTTTAAATCGTGGAGTTTAAATCGTGGAGTTTAAATCGTGGAGTTTAAATCGTGGAGTTTAAATCGTGGAGTTTAAATCGTGGAGTTTAAATCGTGGAGTTTAAATCGTGGAGTTTAAATCGTGGTGTTTAAATCGTGGAGTTTAAATCGTGGAGTTTAAATCGTGGAGTTTAAATCGTGGAGTTTAAATCGAGGAGTTTAAATAGTGGAGTTTTAATAGTGGAGTTTTAATAGTGGAGTTTTAATAGTGGAGTTTAAATCGTGGAGTTTAAGTCGTGGAGTTTAAATCGTGGAGTTTAAATCGTGGAGTTTAAATCGTGGAGTTTAAATCGTGGAGTTTAAATCGTGGAGTTTAAATCGTGGAGTTTAAATCGTGGAGTTTAAATCGTGGAGTTTAAATCGTGGAGTTTAAATAGTGGAGTTTAAATAGTGGAGTTTAAATAGTGGAGTTCAAATAGTGGAGTTCAAATAGTGGAGTTTAAATCGTGGAGTTTAAATCGTGGAGTTTAAATCGTGGAGTTTAATTCGTGGAGTTTAATTCGTGGAGTTTAATTCGTGGAGTTTAAATAGTGGAGTTTAAATCGTGGAGTTTAAATCGTGGAGTTTAAATCGTGGAGTTTAAATCGTGGAGTTTAAATCGTGGAGCTTAAATCGTGGAGCTTAAATCGTGGAGTTTAAATCGTGGAGCTTAAATCGTGGAGCTTAAATCGTGGAGTTTAAATCGTGGAGTTTAAATCGAGGAGTTTAAATCGTGGAGTTTATACCGTGGAGTTTAAATCGTGGAGTTTAAATCGTGGAGTTTAAAATCGTGGAGTTTAAATCGTGGAGTTTAAATCGTGGAGTTTAAATCGTGGAGTTTAATTCGTGGAGTTTAATTCGTGGAGTTTAAATCGTGGAGTTTATATCGTGGAGTTTATATCGTGGAGTTTATATCGTGGAGTTTATATCGTGGAGTTTAAATCGTGGAGTTTAAATCGTGGAGTTTAAATCGTGGAGTTTAAATCGTCGGGTTTAAATAGTGGAGTTTAAATAGTGGAGTTTAAATAGTGGAGTTTAAATCGTCGAGTTTAAATCGTGGAGTTTAAATCGTGGAGTTTAAATCGTGGAGTTTAAATCGTCGAGTTTAAATCGTGGAGTTTAAATCGTGGAGTTTAAATCGTGGAGTTTAAATCGTGGAGTTTAAATCGTGGAGTTTAAATCGTGGAGTTTAAATCGTGGAGTTTAAATCGTGGAGTTTAAATCGTGGAGTTTAAATCGTGGAGTTTAAATCGTGGAGTTTAAATCGTGGAGTTTAAATCGTGGAGTTTAAATCGTGGAGTTTAAATCGTGGAGTTTAAATCGTGGAGTTTAAATCGTGGAGTTTAAATCGTGGAGTTTAAATCGTGGAGTTTAAATCGTGGAGTTTAAATCGTGGAGTTTAAATAGTGGAGTTTAAATCGTGGAGTTTAAATCGTGGATTTTAAATCGTGGAATTTAAATCGTGGAGTTTAAATCGTGGAGTTTAAATCGAGGAGTTTAAATCGTGGAGATTAAATCGAGGAGTTTAAATCGTGGAGTTTAAATCGTGGAGTTTAAATCGTGGAGTTTAAATCGTGGAGTTTAAATCGTGGAGTTTAAATCGTGGAGTTTAAATCGTGGAGTTTAAATAGTGGAGTTTAAATCGTGGAGTTTAAATCGTGGAGATTAAATCGTGGAGTTTAAATCGTGGAGTTTAAATCGTGGAGTTTAAATCGTGGAGTTCAAATCGTGGAGTTTAAATCGTGGAGTTTAAATCGTGGAGTTTAAATCGTGGAGTTTAAATCGTGGAGTTTAAATCGTGGAGTTTAAATCGTGGAGTTTAAATCGTTGAATTTAAATCGTGGAGTTTAAATCGTGGAGTTTAAATCGAGGAGTTTAAATCGTGGAGTTTAAATCGTGGAGTTTAAATCGTGGAGTTTAAATCGTGGAGTTTAAATCGTGGAGTTTAAATCGTGGAGTTTAATTCGTGGAGTTTAAATCGTGGAATTTAAATCGAGGAGTTTAAATCGTGGAGTTTAAATCGTGGAGTTTAAATCGTGGAGTTTAAATCGTGGAGTTTAAATCGTGGAGTTTAAATCGTGGAGTTTAAATCGTGGAGTTTAAATCGTGGAGTTTAAATCGTGTAGTTTAAATCGTGGAGTTTAAATAGTGGAGTTTAAATCGTGGAGTTTAAATCGTGGAGTTTAAATCGTGGAGTTTAAATAGTGGAGTTTAAATCGTGGAGTTTAAATCGTGGAGTTTAAATCGTGGAGTTTAAATCGTGGAGTTTAAATCGTGGAGTTTAAATCGTGGAGTTTAAATCGTGGAGTTTAAATGGTGGAGTTTAAATGGTGGAGTTTAAATGGTGGAGTTTAAATGGTGGAGTTTAAATGGTGGAGTTTAAATGGTGGAGTTTAAATGGTGGAGTTTAAATGGTGGAGTTTAAATGGTGGAGTTTAAATGGTGGAGTTTAAATGGTGGAGTTTAAATCGTGGAGTTTAAATCGTGGAGTTTAAATCGTGGAGTTTAAATCGTGGAGTTTAAATCGTGGAGTTTAAATCGTGGAGTTTAAATCGTGGAGTTTAAATCGTGGAGTTTAAATCGTGGAGTTTAAATCGTGGAGTTTAAATCGTGGAGTTTAAATCGTGGAGTTTAAATCGTGGAGTTTAAATCGTGGAGTTTAAATCGTGGAGTTTAAATCGTGGAGTTTAAATCGAGGAGTTTAAATCGTGGAGGTTAAATCGTGGAGGTTAAATCGTGGAGGTTAAATCGTGGAGGTTAAATCGTGGAGTTTAAATCGTGGAGTTTAAATCGTGGAGTTTAATTCGTGGAGTTTAATTCGTGGAGTTTAAATCGTGGAGTTTAAATCGTGGAGTTTAAATCGTGGAGTTTAAATCGTGGAGTTTAAATCGTGGGATTTAAATCGTGGAGTTTAAATCGTGGAGTTTAAATAGTGGAGTTTAAATAGTGGAGTTTAAATAGTGGAGTTTAAATAGTGGAGTTTAAATCGTCGAGTTTAAATCGTCGAGTTTAAATCGTCGAGTTTAAATCGTCGAGTTTAAATCGTGGAGTTTAAATCGTGGAGTTTAAATCGTGGAGTTTAAATCGTGGAGTTTAAATCGTGGAGTTTAAATCGTGGAGTTTAAATCGTGGAGTTTAAATCGTGGAGTTTAAATCGTATAGTTTAAATCGTGGAGTTTAAATCGTGGAGTTTAAATCGTGGAGTTTAAATCGTGGAGTTTAAATCGTGGAGTTTAAATCGTGGAGTTTAAATCGTGGAGTTTAAATCGTGGAGTTTAAATCGTGGTGTTTAAATCGTGGAGTTTAAATCGTGGAGTTTAAATCGTGGAGTTTAAATCGAGGAGTTTAAATAGTGGAGTTTTAATAGTGGAGTTTTAATAGTGGAGTTTAAATCGTGGAGTTTAAGTCGTCGAGTTTAAATCGTGGAGTTTAAATCGTGGAGTTTAAATCGTGGAGTTTAAATCGTGGAGTTTAAATCGTGGAGTTTAAATCGTGGAGTTTAAATCGTGGAGTTTAAATCGTGGAGTTTAAATCGTGGAGTTTAAATCGTGGAGTTTAAATCGTGGAGTTTAAATCGTGGAGTTTAAATAGTGGAGTTCAAATAGTGGAGTTTAAATCGTGGAGTTTAAATCGTGGAGTTTAAATCGTGGAGTTTAAATCGTGGAGTTTAATTCGTGGAGTTTAATTCGTGGAGTTTAATTCGTGGAGTTTAAATAGTGGAGTTTAAATCGTGGAGTTTAAATCGTGGAGTTTAAATCGTGGAGTTTAAATCGTGGAGTTTAAATCGTGGAGCTTAAATCGTGGAGCTTAAATCGTGGAGTTTAAATCGTGGAGCTTAAATCGTGGAGCTTAAATCGTGGAGTTTAAATCGTGGAGTTTAAATCGAGGAGTTTAAATCGTGGAGTTTATACCGTGGAGTTTAAATCGTGGAGTTTAAATCGTGGAGTTTAAATCGTGGAGTTTAAAATCGTGGAGTTTAAATCGTGGAGTTTAAATCGTGGAGTTTAAATCGTGGAGTTTAAATCGTGGAGTTTAATTCGTGGAGTTTAATTCGTGGAGTTTAAATCGTGGAGTTTATATCGTGGAGTTTATATCGTGGAGTTTATATCGTGGAGTTTATATCGTGGAGTTTAAATCGTGGAGTTTAAATCGTGGAGTTTAAATCGTCGGGTTTAAATAGTGGAGTTTAAATAGTGGAGTTTAAATAGTGGAGTTTAAATCGTCGAGTTTAAATCGTCGAGTTTAAATCGTGGAGTTTAAATCGTGGAGTTTAAATCGTCGAGTTTAAATTGTCGAGTTTAAATCGTGGAGTTTAAATCGTGGAGTTTAAATCGTGGAGTTTAAATCGTGGAGTTTAAATCGTGGAGTTTAAATCGTGGAGTTTAAATCGTGGAGTTTAAATCGTGGAGTTTAAATCGTGGAGTTTAAATCGTGGAGTTTAAATCGTGGAGTTTAAATCGTGGAGTTTAAATCGTGGAGTTTAAATCGTGGAGTTTAAATCGTGGAGTTTAAATCGTGGAGTTTAAATCGTGGAGTTTAAATCGTGGAGTTTAAATCGTGGAGTTTAAATCGTGGAGTTTAAATCGTGGAGTTTAAATCGTGGAGTTTAAATCGTGGAATTTAAATCGTGGAGTTTAAATCGTGGGGTTTAAATCGTGGGGTTTAAATCGTGGGGTTTAAATCGTGGGGTTTAAATCGTGGGGTTTAAATCGTGGAGTTTAAATCGTGGAGTTTAAATCGTGGAGTTTAAATCGTGGAGTTTAAATCGTGGAGTTTAAATCGTGGAGTTTAAATCGTGGAGTTTAAATCGTGGAGTTTAAATCGTGGAGTTTAAATCGTGGGGTTTAAATCGTGGGGTTTAAATCGTGGGGTTTAAATCGTGGGGTTTAAATCGTGGGGTTTAAATCGTGGGGTTTAAATCGTGGGGTTTAAATCGTGGAGTTTAAATCGTGGAGTTTAAATCGTGGAGTTTAAATCGTGGAGTTTAAATCGTGGAGTTTAAATCGTGGAGTTTAAATCGTGGAGTTTAAATCGTGGAGTTTAAATCGTGGAGTTTAAATCGTGGAGTTTAAATCGTGGAGTTTAAATCGTGGAGTTTAAATCGTGGAGTTTAAATCGTGGAGTTTAAATCGTGGAGTTTAAATCGTGGAGTTTAAATCGTGGAGTTTAAATCGTGGAGTTTAAATCGTGGAGTTTAAATCGTGGAGTTCAAATCGTGGAGTTCAAATCGTGGACTTTAAATCGTGGAGTTTAAATCGTGGAGTTTAAATCGTGGAGTTTAAATCGTGGAGTTTAAATCGTGGAGTTTAAATCGAGGAGTTTAAATCGAGGAGTTTAAATCGAGGAGTTTAAATCGTGGAGATTAAATCGTGGAGTTTAAATCGTGGAGTTTAAATCGTGGAGTTTAAATCGTGGAGTTTAAATCGTGGAGTTTAAATCGTGGAGCTTAAATCGTGGAGTTTAAATCGTGGAGTTTAAATCGTGGAGTTTAAATCGTGGAGTTTAAATCGTGGAGTTTAAATCGTGGAGTTTAAATCGTGGAGTTTAAATCGTGGAGTTTAAATCGTGGAGTTTAATTCGTGGAGTTTAAATCGAGGAGTTTAAATCGAGGAGTTTGTATCGTGGAGTTTGTATCGTGGAGTTTGTATCGTGGAGTTTGTATCGTGGAGTTTAATTCGTGGAGTTTAATTCGTGGAGTTTAAATCGTGGAGTTTAAATCGTGGAGTTTAAATCGTGGAGTTTAAATCGTGGAGTTAAATCGTGGAGTTTAAATCGTGGAGTTTAAATCGTGGAGTTTAAATCGTGGAGTTTAAATCGTGGAGTTTAAATCGTGGAGTTTAAATCGTGGAGTTTAAATCGTGGAGTTTAAATCGTGGAGTTTAAATCGTGGAGTTTAAATCGTGGAGTTTAAATCGTGGAGTTTAAATCGTGGAGTTTAAATCGTGGAGTTTAAATCGTGGAGTTTAAATCGTGGAGTTTAAATCGTGGAGTTCAAATCGTGGAGTTTAAATCGTGGAGTTTAAATC
Organism: Petrolisthes manimaculis; assembly: GCA_034508575.1. Classification (NCBI taxonomy): domain Eukaryota; kingdom Metazoa; phylum Arthropoda; class Malacostraca; order Decapoda; family Porcellanidae; genus Petrolisthes; species Petrolisthes manimaculis. The sequence goes on along the minus strand of JAWZYT010001444.1, from coordinate 37,675 downwards.
GTGGAGTTTAAATCGTGGAGTTTAAATCGTGGAGTTTAAATCGTGGAGTTTAAATCGTGGAGTTTAAATCGAGGAGTTTAAATCGAGGAGTTTAAATCGAGGAGTTTAAATCGTGGAGTTTAAATCGTGGAGTTTAAATCGTGGAGTTTAAATCGTGGAGTTTAAATCGTGGAGTTTAAATCGTGGAGCTTAAATCGTGGAGTTTAAATCGTGGAGTTTAAATCGTGGAGTTTAAATCGTGGAGTTTAAATCGTGGAGTTTAAATCGTGGAGTTTAAATCGTGGAGTTTAAATCGTGGAGTTTAAATCGTGGAGTTTAAATCGTGGAGTTTAAATCGTGGAGTTTAAATCGTGGAGTTTAAATCGAGGAGTTTGTATCGAGGAGTTTGTATCGTGGAGTTTATATCGTGGAGTTTATATCGTGGAGTTTAAATCGTGGAGTTTAAATCGTGGAGTTTAAATCGTGGAGTTTAAATCGTGGAGTTTAAATCGTCGGGTTTAAATCGTGGGGTTTAAATAGTGGAGTTTAAATAGTGGAGTTTAAATAGTGGAGTTTAAATCGTCGAGTTTAAATCGTGGAGTTTAAATCGTGGAGTTTAAATCGTGGAGTTTAAATCGTGGAGTTTAAATCGTGGAGTTTAAATCGTGGAGTTTAAATCGTGGAGTTTAAATCGTGGAGTTTAAATCGTGGAGTTTAAATCGTGGAGTTTAAATCGTGGAGTTTAAATCGTGGAGTTTAAATCGTGGAGTTTAAATCGTGGAGTTTAAATCGTGGAGTTTAAATCGTGGAGTTTAAATCGTGGAGTTTAAATCGTGGAGTTTAAATCGTGGAGTTTAAATCGTAGAGTTTAAATCGTGGAGTTTAAATCGTGGAGTTTAAATCGTGGAGTTTAAATCGTGGTGTTTAAATCGTGGTGTTTAAATCGTGGAGTTTAAATCGTGGAGTTTAAATCGTGGACTTTAAATCGTGGACTTTAAATCGTGGACTTTAAATCGAGGAGTTTAAATCGTGGAGTTTAACTCGTGGAGTTTAACTCGTGGAGTTTAAATCGTGGAGTTTAACTCGTGGAATTTAACTCGTGGACTTTAAATCGTGGAGTTTAAATCGTGGAGTTTAAATCGTGGAGTTTAAATCGTGGAGTTTAAATCGTGGAGTTTAAATCGTGGAGTTTAAATCGTGGAGTTTAAATCGTGGAGTTTAAATCGTGGAGTTTAAATCGTGGAGTTTATATCGTGGAGTTTATATCGTGGAGTTTAAATCGCGGAGTTTAAATCGCGGAGTTTAAATCGCGGAGTTTAAATCGCGGAGTTTAAATCGCGGAGTTTAAATCGCGGAGTTTAAATCGCGGAGTTTAAATCGCGGAGTTTAAATCGTGGAGTTTAAATCGTGGAGTTTAAATCGTGGAGTTTAAATCGTGGAGTTTAAATCGTGGAGTTTAAATCGTGGAGTTTAAATCGTGGAGTTTAAATCGTGGAGTTTAAATCGAGGAGTTTAAATCGTGGAGTTTAAATCGTGGAGTTTAAATCGTGGAGTTTAAATCGTGGAGTTTAAATCGTGGAGTTTAATTCGTGGAGTTTAAATTGTGGAATTTAAATCGAGGAGTTTAAATCGAGGAGTTTAAATCGAGGAGTTTAAATCGTGGAGTTTAAATCGTGGAGTTTAAATCGTGGAGTTTAAATCGTGGAGTTTAAATCGTGGAGTTTAAATCGTGGAGTTTAAATCGTGGAGTTTAAATCGTGGTGTTTAAATCGTGGTGTTTAAATCGTGGAGTTTAAATAGTGGAGTTTAAATAGTGGAGTTTAAATCGTGGAGTTTAAATAGTATAGTTTAAATAGTGGAGTTTAAATCGTGGAGTTTAAATCGTGGAGTTTAAATCGTGGAGTTTAAATCGTGGAGTTTAAATGGTGGAGTTTAAATGGTGGAGTTTAAATGGTGGAGTTTAAATGGTGGAGTTTAAATGGTGGAGTTTAAATGGTGGAGTTTAAATGGTGGAGTTTAAATGGTGGAGTTTAAATGGTGGAGTTTAAATCGTGGAGTTTAAATCGTGGAGTTTAAATCGTGGAGTTTAAATAGTGGAGTTTAAATAGTGGAGTTTAAATCGTGGAGTTTAAATCGTGGAGTTTAAATCGTGGAGTTTAAATCGTGGAGTTTAAATCGTGGAGTTTAAATCGTGGAGTTTAAATAGTGGAGTTTAAATCGTGGAGTTTAAATCGTGGAGTTTAAATCGTGGAGTTTAAATCGTGGAGTTTAAATCGTGGAGTTTAAATCGTGGAGCTTAAATCGTGGAGTTTAAATCGTGGAGTTTAAATCGTGGAGTTTAAATCGAGGAGTTTAAATCGTGGAGTTTATATCGTGGAGTTTAAATCGTGGAGTTTAAATCGTGGAGTTTAAATCGTGGAGTTTAAATCGTGGAGTTTAAATCGTGGAGTTTAATTCGTGGAGTTTAATTCGTGGAGTTTAAATCGTGGAGTTTATATCGTGGAGTTTAAATCGTGGAGTTTAAATCGTGGAGTTTAAATCGTGGGATTTAAATCGTGGAGTTTAAATAGTGGAGTTTAAATAGTGGAGTTTAAATAGTGGAGTTTAAATAGTGGAGTTTAAATAGTGGAGTTTAATTCGTCGAGTTTAAATCGTCGAGTTTAAATCGTCGAGTTTAAATCGTGGAGTTTAAATAGTGGAGTTTAAATCGTGGAGTTTAAATCGTGGAGTTTAAATCGTGGAGTTTAAATCGTGGAGTTTAAATCGTGGAGTTTAAATCGTGGAGTTTAAATCGTGGAGTTTAAATCGTGGAGTTTAAATCGTATAGTTTAAATCGTGGAGTTTAAATCGTGGAGTTTAAATCGTGGAGTTTAAATCGTGGAGTTTAAATCGTGGAGTTTAAATCGTGGAGTTTAAATCGTGGAGTTTAAATCGTGGAGTTTAAATCGTGGAGTTTAAATCGTGGAGTTTAAATCGTGGTGTTTAAATCGTGGAGTTTAAATCGTGGAGTTTAAATCGTGGAGTTTAAATCGTGGAGTTTAAATCGAGGAGTTTAAATAGTGGAGTTTAAATAGTGGAGTTTTAATAGTGGAGTTTTAATAGTGGAGTTTAAGTCGTCGAGTTTAAGTCGTGGAGTTTAAATCGTGGAGTTTAAATCGTGGAGTTTAAATCGTGGAGTTTAAATCGTGGAGTTTAAATCGTGGAGTTTAAATCGTGGAGTTTAAATCGTGGAGTTTAAATCGTGGAGTTTAAATCGTGGAGTTTAAATCGTGGAGTTTAAATCGTGGAGTTTAAATCGTGGAGTTTAAATCGTGGAGTTTAAATCGTGGAGTTTAAATCGTGGAGTTTAAATCGTGGAGTTTAAATAGTGGAGTTCAAATAGTGGAGTTTAAATCGTGGAGTTTAAATCGTGGAGTTTAAATCGTGGAGTTTAAATCGTGGAGTTTAAATCGTGGAGTTTAAATCGTGGAGTTTAAATCGTGGAGTTTAAATCGTGGAGTTTAAATCGTGGAGTTTAAATCGTGGAGTTTAAATCGTGGGGTTTAAATCGTGGGGTTTAAATCGTGGGGTTTAAATCGTGGGGTTTAAATCGTGGAGTTTAAATCGTGGAGTTTAAATCGTGGAGTTTAAATCGTGGAGTTTAAATCGTGGAGTTTAAATCGTGGAGTTTAAATCGTGGAGTTTAAATCGTGGAGTTTAAATCGTGGAGTTTAAATCGTGGAGTTTAAATCGTGGAGTTTAAATCGTGGAGTTTAAATCGTGGAGTTTAAATCGTGGAGTTTAAATCGTGGGGTTTAAATCGTGGGGTTTAAATCGTGGGGTTTAAATCGTGGGGTTTAAATCGTGGGGTTTAAATCGTGGAGTTTAAATCGTGGAGTTTAAATCGTGGAGTTTAAATCGTGGAGTTTAAATCGTGGAGTTTAAATCGTGGAGTTTAAATCGTGGAGTTTAAATCGTGGAGTTTAAATCGTGGAGTTTAAATCGTGGAGTTTAAATCGTGGAGTTTAAATCGTGGAGTTTAAATCGTGGAGTTTAAATCGTGGAGTTTAAATCGTGGAGTTTAAATCGTGGAGTTTAAATCGTGGAGTTTAAATCGTGGAGTTTAAATCGTGGAGTTTAAATCGTGGAGTTTAAATCGTGGAGTTCAAATCGTGGAGTTCAAATCGTGGAGTTTAAATCGTGGAGTTTAAATCGTGGAGTTTAAATCGTGGAGTTTAAATCGTGGAGTTTAAATCGTGGAGTTTAAATCGAGGAGTTTAAATCGAGGAGTTTAAATCGTGGAGATTAAATCGTGGAGTTTAAATCGTGGAGTTTAAATCGTGGAGTTTAAATCGTGGAGTTTAAATCGTGGAGTTTAAATCGTGGAGCTTAAATCGTGGAGCTTAAATCGTGGAGTTTAAATCGTGGAGTTTAAATCGTGGAGTTTATACCGTGGAGTTTATACCGTGGAGTTTAAATCGTGGAGTTTAAATCGTGGAGTTTAAATCGTGGAGTTTAAATCGTGGAGTTTAAATCGTGGAGTTTAAATCGTGGAGTTTAAATCGAGGAGTTTATATCGTGGAGTTTATATCGTGGAGTTTATATCGTGGAGTTTAAATCGTGGAGTTTAAATCGTGGAGTTTAAATCGTGGAGTTTAAATCGTCGGGTTTAAATAGTGGGGTTTAAATAGTGGAGTTTAAATAGTGGAGTTTAAATAGTGGAGTTTAAATCGTCGAGTTTAAATCGTGGAGTTTAAATCGTGGAGTTTAAATCGTGGAGTTTAAATCGTGGAGTTTAAATCGTCGAGTTTAAATCGTCGAGTTTAAATCGTCGAGTTTAAATCGTGGAGTTTAAATCGTGGAGTTTAAATCGTGGAGTTTAAATCGTGGAGTTTAAATCGTGGAGTTTAAATCGTGGAGTTTAAATCGTGGAGTTTAAATCGTGGAGTTTAAATCGTGGAGTTTAAATCGTGGAGTTTAAATCGTGGAGTTTAAATTGTGGAGTTTAAATCGTGGAGTTTAAATCGTGGAGTTTAAATCGTGGAGTTTAAATCGTGGAGTTTAAATCGTGGTGTTTAAATCGTGGTGTTTAAATCGTGGTGTTTAAATCGTGGTGTTTAAATCGTGGAGTTTAAATCGTGGAGTTTAAATCGTGGAGTTTAAATCGTCGAATTTAAATCGTGGACTATAAATCGTGGACTTTAAATCGAGGAGTTTAAATCGTGGAGTTTAACTCGTGGAGTTTAACTCGTGGAGTTTAAATCGTGGAGTTTAAATCGTGGAATTTAACTCGTGGAGTTTAACTCGTGGACTTTAAATCGTGGACATTAAATCGTGGAGTTTAAATCGTGGAGTTTAAATCGTGGAGTTTAAATCGTGGAGTTTAAATCGTGGAGTTTAAATCGTGGAGTTTAAATCGTGGAGTTTAAATCGTGGAGTTTAAATCGTGGAGTTTAAATCGTGGAGTTTATATCGTGGAGATTAAATCGTGGAGATTAAATCGTGGAGTTTAAATCGCGGAGTTTAAATCGCGGAGTTTAAATCGCGGAGTTTAAATCGCGGAGTTTAAATCGCGGAGTTTAAATCGCGGAGTTTAAATCGCGGAGTTTAAATCGCGGAGTTTAAATCGCGGAGTTTAAATCGCGGAGTTTAAATCGCGGAGTTTAAATCGTGGAGTTTAAATCGTGGAGTTTAAATCGTGGAGTTTAAATCGTGGAGTTTAAATCGTGGAGTTTAAATCGTGGAGTTTAAATAGTATAGTTTAAATATTGGAGTTTAAATATTGGAGTTTAAATCGTGGAGTTTAAATCGTGGAGTTTAAATCGTGGAGTTTAAATCGTTGAGTTTAAATCCTGGTGTTTAAATCCTGGAGTTTAATTCGTGGAGTTTAAATCGTGGAGTTTAAATCGTGGAGTTTAAATTGTGGAGTTTAAATCGTGGAGTTTAAATCGTGGAGTTTAAATCGTGGAGTTTAAATCGTGGAGTTTAAATCGTGGAGTTTTAATCGTGGAGTTTAAATAGTATAGTTTAAATAGTGGAGTTTAAATAGTGGAGTTTAAATCGTGGAGTTTAAATCGTGGAGTTTAAATAGTGGAGTTTAAATAGTGGAGTTTAAATAGTGGAGTTTAAATGGTGGAGTTTAAATGGTGGAGTTTAAATGGTGGAGTTTAAATGGTGGAGTTTAAATGGTGGAGTTTAAATGGTGGAGTTTAAATGGTGGAGTTTAAATGGTGGAGTTTAAATGGTGGAGTTTAAATGGTGGAGTTTAAATGGTGGAGTTTAAATGGTGGAGTTTAAATGGTGGAGTTTAAATGGTGGAGTTTAAATCGTGGAGTTTAAATCGTGGAGTTTAAATCGTGGAGTTTAAATCGTGGAGTTTAAATCGTGGAGTTTAAATCGTGGAGTTTAAATCGTGGAGTTTAAATCGTGGAGTTTAAATCGTGGAGTTTAAATCGTGGAGTTTAAATCGTGGAGTTTAAATCGTGGAGTTTAAATCGTGGAGTTTAAATCGTGGAGTTTAAATCGTGGAGTTTAAATCGTGGAGTTTAAATCGTGGAGTTTAAATCGTGGAGTTTAAATCGTGGAGTTTATATCGTGGAGTTTAAATCGTGGAGTTTAAATCGTGGAGTTTAAATCGTGGAGTTTAAATCGTGGAGTTTAAATCGTGGAGTTTAAATCGTGGAGTTTAATTCGTGGAGTTTATATCGTGGAGTTTAAATCGTGGAGTTTAAATCGTGGAGTTTAAATCGTGGAGTTTAAATCGTGGAGTTTAAATCGTGGGATTTAAATAGTGGAGTTTAAATAATGGAGTTTAGATAGTGGAGTTTAAATAGTGGAGTTTAATTCGTCGAGTTTAAATCGTCGAGTTTAAATCGTCGAGTTTAAATCGTGGAGTTTAAATCGTGGAGTTTAAATCGTGGAGTTTAAATCGTGGAGTTTAAATCGTGGAGTTTAAATAGTGGAGTTTAAATCGTGGAGTTTAAATCGTGGAGTTTAAATCGTGGAGTTTAAATCGTGGAGTTTAAATCGTGGAGTTTAAATCGTGGAGTTTAAATCGTGGAGTTTAAATCGTGGGGTTTAAATCGTGGGGTTTAAATCGTGGGGTTTAAATCGTGGGGTTTAAATCGTGGGGTTTAAATCGTGGAGTTTAAATCGTGGAGTTTAAATCGTGGAGTTTAAATCGTGGAGTTTAAATCGTGGAGTTTAAATCGTGGAGTTTAAATCGTGGAGTTTAAATCGTGGAGTTTAAATCGTGGAGTTTAAATCGTGGAGTTTAAATCGTGGAGTTTAAATCGTGGAGTTTAAATCGTGGAGTTTAAATCGTGGAGTTTAAATCGTGGAGTTTAAATCGTGGAGTTTAAATCGTGGAGTTTAAATCGTGGAGTTTAAATCGTGGAGTTTAAATCGTGGAGTTTAAATCGTGGAGTTTAAATCGTGGAGTTTAAATCGTTGAGTTTAATTTGTGGAGTTTAAATAGTGGAGTTTAAATAGTGGAGTTTAAATCGTGGAGATTAAATCGTGGAGTTTAAATCGTGGAGTTTAAATCGTGGAGTTTAAATCGTGGAGTTTAAATCGAGGAGTTTAAATCGTGGAGATTAAATCGTGGAGTTTAAATCGTGGAGTTTAAATCGTGGAGTTTAAATCGAGGAGTTTAAATCGAGGAGTTTAAATCGTGGAGTTTAAATCGTGGAGTTTAAATCGTGGAGTTTAAATCGTGGAGTTTAAATCGTGGAGTTTAAATCGTGGAGTTTAAATCGTGGAGTTTAAATCGTGGAGTTTAAATCGTGGAGTTTAAATCGTGGAGTTTAAATCGTGGAGTTTAAATCGTGGAGTTTAAATCGTGGAGTTTAATTCGTGGAGTTTAATTCGTGGAGTTTAAATCGTGGAGTTTAAATCGTGGAGTTTAAATCGTGGAGTTTAAATCGAGGAGTTTAAATCGAGGAGTTTAAATCGAGGAGTTTAAATCGTGGAGTTTAAATCGTGGAGTTTAAATCGTGGAGTTTAAATCGTGGAGTTTAATTCGTGGAGTTTAATTCGTGGAGTTTATATCGTGGAGTTTAAATCGTGGAGTTTAAATCGTGGAGTTTAAATCGTGGAGTTTAAATCGTGGAATTTAAATAGTGGAGTTTAAATAGTGGAGTTTAAATAGTGGAGTTTAATTCGTCGAGTTTAAATCGTCGAGTTTAAATCGTGGAGTTTAAATCGTGGAGTTTAAAACGTGGAGTTTAAATCGTGGAGTTTAAATCGTGGAGTTTAAATCGTGGAGTTTAAATCGTGGAATTTAAATCGTGGAGTTTAAATCGTGGAGTTTAAATCGTGGAGTTTAAATCGTGGAGTTTAAATCGTGGAGTTTAAATCGTGGAGTTTAAATCGTGGAGTTTAAATCGTGGTGTTTAAATCGTGGAGTTTAAATCGTGGAGTTTAAATCGTGGAGTTTAAATCGTGGAGTTTAAATCGTGGAGTTTAAATCGTGGAGTTTAAATCGTGGAGTTTAAATCGTTGAATTTAAATTGTGGAGTTTAAATCGTGGAGTTTAAATCGAGGAGTTTAAATCGTGGAGTTTAAATCGTGGAGTTTAAATCGTGGAGTTTAAATCGTGGAGTTTAAATCGTGGAGTTTAAATCGTGGAGTTTAAATCGTGGAGTTTAAATCGTGGAGTTTAAATCGTGGAGTTTAAATCGTGGAGTTTAAATCGTGGAGTTTAAATAGTGGAGTTTAAATAGTGGAGTTTAAAAAGTGGAGTTTAAAAAGTGGAGTTTAAAAAGTGGAGTTTAAATCGTGCAGTTTAAATCGTGGAGTTTAGATCGTGGAGTTTAGATCGTGGAGTTTAATAAGTGGAGTTTAATAAGTGGAGTTTAATTCGTGGAGTTTAAATCGTGGAGTTTAAATCGTGGAGTTTAAATCGTGGAGTTTAAATCGTGGAGTTTAAATCGTGGAGTTTAAATCGTGGAGTTTAAATCGTGGAGTTTAAATCGTGGAGTTTAAATCGTGGAGGTTAAATCGTGGAGTTTAAATCGTGGAGTTTAAAACGTGGAGTTTAAATCGTGGAGTTTAAATCGTGGAGGTTAAATCGTGGAGGTTAAATCGTGGAGGTTAAATCGTGGAGGTTAAATCGTGGAGTTTAAATCGTGGAGTTTAAATCGTGGAGTTTAAATCGTGGAGTTTAAATCGTGGAGTTTAAATCGTGGAGTTTAAATCGTGGAGTTTAAATCGTGGAGTTTAAATCGTGGAGTTTAAATCGTGGAGTTTAAATCGTGGAGTTTAAATCGTGGAGTTTAAATCGTGGAGTTTAAATCGTGGAGTTTAAATCGTGGAGTTTAAATCGTGGAGTTTAAATCGTGGAGTTTAAATCGTGGAGTTTAAATCGTGGAGTTTAAATCGTGGAGTTTAAATCGTGGAGTTTAAATCGTGGAGTTTAAATCGTGGAGTTTAAATAGTGGAGTTTAAATCGTGGAGTTTAAATCGTGGAGTTTAAATCGTGGAGTTTTAATAGTGGAGTTTTAATAGTGGAGTTTAAGTCGTGGAGTTTAAGTCGTGGAGTTTAAGTCGTGGAGTTTAAATCGTGGAGTTTAAATCGTGGAGTTTAAATCGTGGAGTTTAAATCGTGGAGTTTAAATCGTGGAGTTTAAATCGTGGAGTTTAAATCGTGGAGTTTAAATCGTGGAGTTTAAATCGTGGAGTTTAAATCGTGGAGTTTAAATCGTGGAGTTTAAATCGTGGAGTTTAAATCGTGGAGTTTAATTCGTGGAGTTTAAATCGTGGAGTTTAAATAGTGGAGTTTAAATAGTGGAGTTTAAATCGTGGAGTTTAAATCGTGGAGTTTAAATCGTGGAGTTTAAATCGTGGAGTTTAAATCGTGGAGTTTAAATCGTGGAGTTTAATTCGTGGAGTTTAATTCGTGGAGTTTAAATCGTGGAGTTTAAATCGTGGAGTTTAAATCGTGGAGTTTAAATCGTGGAGCTTAAATCGTGGAGTTTAAATCGTGGAGTTTAAATCGTGGAGTTTAAATCGAGGAGTTTATACCGAGGAGTTTATACCGAGGAGTTTAAATCGTGGAGTTTATACCGTGGAGTTTATACCGTGGAGTTTATACCGTGGAGTTTAAATCGAGGAGTTTAAATCGAGGAGTTTAAATCGTGGAGTTTATATCGTGGAGTTTAAATCGTGGAGTTTAAATCGTGGAGTTTAAATCGTGGAGTTTAAATCGTATAGTTTAAATCGTGGAGTTTAAATCGTGGAGTTTAAATCGTGGAGTTTAAATCGTGGAGTTTAAATCGTGGAGTTTAAATCGTGGAGTTTAAATCGTGGAGTTTAAATCGTGGAGTTTAAATCGTGGAGTTTAAATCGTGGAGTTTAAATCGAGGAGTTTAATCGAGGAGTTTAAATCGAGGAGTTTAAATCGAGGAGTTTAAATCGAGGAGTTTAAATCGTGGAGTTTAAATCGTGGAGTTTAAATCGTGGAGTTTAAATCGTGAAGTTTAAATCGTGGAGTTTAAATCGTGGAGTATAAATCGTGGAGTTTAAATCGTGGAGTTTAAATCGAGGAGTTTAAATCGAGGAGTTTAAATCGAGGAGTTTAAATCGAGGAGTTTAACTCGTGGAGTTTAACTCGTGGAGTTTAACTCGTGGAGTTTAACTCGTGGAGTTTAACTCGTGGAGTTTAACTCGTGGAGTTTAACTCGTGGAGTTTAACTCGTGGAGTTTAAATCGTGGAGTTTAAATCGTGGAGTTTAAATCGTGGAGTTTAAATCGTGGAGTTTAAATCGTGGAGTTTAAATCGTGGAGTTTAAATCGTGGAGTTTAAATCGTGGAGTTTAAATCGTGGAGTTTAAATCGTGGAGTTTAAATCGTGGAGTTTAAATCGTGGAGTTTAAATCGTGAAGTTTAAATCGTGGAGTTTAAATCGTGGAGTTTAAATCGTGGAGTTTAAATCGTGGAGTTTAAATCGAGGAGTTTAAATCGAGGAGTTTAAATCGAGGAGTTTAAATCGAGGAGTTTAACTCGTGGAGTTTAACTCGTGGAGTTTAACTCGTGGAGTTTAACTCGTGGAGTTTAACTCGTGGAGTTTAACTCGTGGAGTTTAACTCGTGGAGTTTAACTCGTGGAGTTTAACTCGTGGAGTTTAAATCGTGGAGTTTAAATCGTGGAGTTTAAATCGTGGAGTTTAAATCGTGGAGTTTAAATCGTGGAGTTTAAATCGTGGAGTTTAAATCGTGGAGTTTAAATCGTGGAGTTTAAATCGTGGAGTTTAAATCGTGGAGTTTAAATCGTGGAGTTTAAATCGTGGAGTTTAAATCGTGGAGTTTAAATCGTGGAGTTTAAATCGTGGAGTTTAAATCGTGGAGTTTAAATCGTGGAGTTTAAATCGTGGAGTTTAAATCGTGGAGGTTAAGTCGTGGAGTTTAAATCGTGGAGTTTAAATCGTGGAGTTTAAATCGTGGAGTTTAAATCGTGGAGTTTAAATCGTGGAGTTTAAATCTTGGAGTTTAAATCGTGGAGTTTAAATCGTGGAGTTTAAATCGTGGAGTTTAAATCGTGGAGTTTAAATCGTGGAGTTTAAATCGTGGAGTTTAAATCGTGGAGTTTAAATCGTGGAGTTTAATTCGTGGAGTTTAATTCGTGGAGTTTAAATCGTGGAGTTTAAATCGTGGAGTTTAAATCGTGGAGCTTAAATCGTGGAGTTTAAATCGTGGAGTTTAAATCGTGGAGTTTAAATCGAGGAGTTTATACCGAGGAGTTTATACCGAGGAGTTTAAATCGTGGAGTTTATACCGTGGAGTTTATACCGTGGAGTTTATACCGTGGAGTTTAAATCGAGGAGTTTAAATCGAGGAGTTTAAATCGTGGAGTTTATATCGTGGAGTTTAAATCGTGGAGTTTAAATCGTGGAGTTTAAATCGTGGAGTTTAAATCGTATAGTTTAAATCGTGGAGTTTAAATCGTGGAGTTTAAATCGTGGAGTTTAAATCGTGGAGTTTAAATCGTGGAGTTTAAATCGTGGAGTTTAAATCGTGGAGTTTAAATCGTGGAGTTTAAATCGTGGAGTTTAAATCGTGGAGTTTAAATCGAGGAGTTTAATCGAGGAGTTTAAATCGAGGAGTTTAAATCGAGGAGTTTAAATCGAGGAGTTTAAATCGTGGAGTTTAAATCGTGGAGTTTAAATCGTGGAGTTTAAATCGTGGAGTTTAAATCGTGAAGTTTAAATCGTGGAGTTTAAATCGTGGAGTTTAAATCGTGGAGTTTAAATCGTGGAGTTTAAATCGAGGAGTTTAAATCGAGGAGTTTAAATCGAGGAGTTTAAATCGAGGAGTTTAACTCGTGGAGTTTAACTCGTGGAGTTTAACTCGTGGAGTTTAACTCGTGGAGTTTAACTCGTGGAGTTTAAATCGTGGAGTTTAAATCGTGGAGTTTAAATCGTGGAGTTTAAATCGTGGAGTTTAAATCGTGGAGTTTAAATCGTGGAGTTTAAATCGTGGAGTTTAAATCGTGGAGTTTAAATCGTGGAGTTTAAATCGTGGAGTTTAAATCGTGGAGTTTAAATCGTGGAGTTTAAATCGTGGAGTTTAAATCGTGGAGTTTAAATCGTGGAGTTTAAATCGTGGAGTTTAAATCGTGGAGTTTAAATCGTGGAGTTTAAATCGTGGAGTTTAAATCGTGGAGTTTAAATCGTGGAGTTTAAATCGTGGAGTTTAAATTGTGGAGTTTAAATCGTGGAGTTTAAATCGTGGAGTTTAAATCGTGGAGTTTAAATCGTGGAGTTTAAATCGTGGAGTTTAATTCGTGGAGTTTAAATAGTGGAGTTTAAATCGTGGAGTTTAAATCGTGGAGTTTAAATCGTGGAGTTTAAATCGTGGAGTTTAAATCGTGGAGTTTAAATCGTGGAGTTTAAATCGTGGAGTTTAAATCGTGGAGTTTAAATCGTGGAGTTTAAATCGTGGTGTTTAAATCGTGGTGTTTAAATCGTGGTGTTTAAATCGTGGAGTTTAAATCGTGGTGTTTAAATCGTGGAGTTTAAATCGTGGAGTTTAATAAGTGGAGTTTAATAAGTGGAGTTTAATTCGTGGAGTTTAAATAGTGGAGTTTAACTCGTGGAGTTTAACTCGTGGAGTTTAAATCGAGGTGTTTAAATCGAGGTGTTTAAATCGAGGAGTTTAACTCGTGGAGTTTAAATCGAGGAGTTTAATAAGTGGAGTTTAATAAGTGGAGTTTAATAAGTGGAGTTTAATAAGTGGAGTTTAATAAGTGGAGTTTAATAAGTGGAGTTTAATAAGTGGAGTTTAATAAGTGGAGTTTAATAAGTGGAGTTTAATAAGTGGAGTTTAATAAGTGGAGTTTAATAAGTGGAGTTTAATAAGTGGAGTTTAATAAGTGGAGTTTAAATCGTGGAGTTTAAATCGTGGAGTTTAAATCGTGGAGTTTAAATCGTGGAGTTTAAATCGTGGAGTTTAAATCGTGGAGTTTAAATCGTGGAGTTTAAATCGTGGAGTTTAAATCGTGGAGTTTAAATAGTGGAGTTTAAATAGTGGAATTTAAATAGTGGAGTTTAAAAAGTGGAGTTTAAAAAGTGGAGTTTAAAAAGTGGAGTTTAAATCGTGCAGTTTAAATCGTGGAGTTTAGATCGTGGAGTTTAGATCGTGGAGTTTAATAAGTGGAGTTTAATAAGTGGAGTTTAATTCGTGGAGTTTAAATCGTGGAGTTTAAATCGTGGAGTTTAAATCGTGGAGTTTAAATCGTGGAGTTTAAATCGTGGAGTTTAAATCGTGGAGTTTAAATCGTGGAGTTTAAATCGTGGAGGTTAAATCGTGGAGTTTAAATCGTGGAGTTTAAAACGTGGAGTTTAAATCGTGGAGTTTAAATCGTGGAGGTTAAATCGTGGAGGTTAAATCGTGGAGGTTAAATCGTGGAGGTTAAATCGTGGAGGTTAAATCGTGGAGTTTAAATCGTGGAGTTTAAATCGTGGAGTTTAAATCGTGGAGTTTAAATCGTGGAGTTTAAATCGTGGAGTTTAAATCGTGGAGTTTAAATCGTGGAGTTTAAATCGTGGAGTTTAAATCGTGGAGTTTAAATCGTGGAGTTTAAATCGTGGAGTTTAAATCGTGGAGTTTAAATCGTGGAGTTTAAATCGTGGAGTTTAAATCGTGGAGTTTAAATCGTGGAGTTTAAATCGTGGAGTTTAAATCGTGGAGTTTAAATCGTGGAGTTTAAATCGTGGAGTTTAAATCGTGGAGTTTAAATAGTGGAGTTTAAATCGTGGAGTTTAAATCGTGGAGTTTAAATCGTGGAGTTTTAATAGTGGAGTTTTAATAGTGGAGTTTAAGTCGTGGAGTTTAAGTCGTGGAGTTTAAATCGTGGAGTTTAAATCGTGGAGTTTAAATCGTGGAGTTTAAATCGTGGAGTTTAAATCGTGGAGTTTAAATCGTGGAGTTTAAATCGTGGAGTTTAAATCGTGGAGTTTAAATCGTGGAGTTTAAATCGTGGAGTTTAAATCGTGGAGTTTAAATCGTGGAGTTTAAATAGTGGAGTTTAAATAGTGGAGTTTAAATCGTGGAGTTTAAATCGTGGAGTTTAAATCGTGGAGTTTAAATCGTGGAGTTTAAATCGTGGAGTTTAAATCGTGGAGTTTAAATCGTGGAGTTTAAATCGTGGAGTTTAAATCGTGGAGTTTAATTCGTGGAGTTTAATTCGTGGAGTTTAAATCGTGGAGTTTAAATCGTGGAGTTTAAATCGTGGAGTTTAAATCGTGGAGTTTAAATCGTGGAGCTTAAATCGTGGAGTTTAAATCGTGGAGTTTAAATCGTGGAGTTTAAATCGAGGAGTTTATACCGAGGAGTTTATACCGAGGAGTTTAAATCGTGGAGTTTATACCGTGGAGTTTATACCGTGGAGTTTATACCGTGGAGTTTAAATCGAGGAGTTTAAATCGAGGAGTTTAAATCGTGGAGTTTATATCGTGGAGTTTAAATCGTGGAGTTTAAATCGTGGAGTTTAAATCGTGGAGTTTAAATCGTATAGTTTAAATCGTGGAGTTTAAATCGTGGAGTTTAAATCGTGGAGTTTAAATCGTGGAGTTTAAATCGTGGAGTTTAAATCGTGGAGTTTAAATCGTGGAGTTTAAATCGTGGAGTTTAAATCGTGGAGTTTAAATCGTGGAGTTTAAATCGTGGAGTTTAAATCGAGGAGTTTAATCGAGGAGTTTAAATCGAGGAGTTTAAATCGAGGAGTTTAAATCGAGGAGTTTAAATCGTGGAGTTTAAATCGTGGAGTTTAAATCGTGGAGTTTAAATCGTGGAGTTTAAATCGTGAAGTTTAAATCGTGGAGTTTAAATCGTGGAGTTTAAATCGTGGAGTTTAAATCGTGGAGTTTAAATCGAGGAGTTTAAATCGAGGAGTTTAAATCGAGGAGTTTAACTCGTGGAGTTTAACTCGTGGAGTTTAACTCGTGGAGTTTAACTCGTGGAGTTTAACTCGTGGAGTTTAACTCGTGGAGTTTAAATCGTGGAGTTTAAATCGTGGAGTTTAAATCGTGGAGTTTAAATCGTGGAGTTTAAATCGTGGAGTTTAAATCGTGGAGTTTAAATCGTGGAGTTTAAATCGTGGAGTTTAAATCGTGGAGTTTA
This sequence comes from Petrolisthes manimaculis, assembly GCA_034508575.1. Taxonomy (NCBI): domain Eukaryota; kingdom Metazoa; phylum Arthropoda; class Malacostraca; order Decapoda; family Porcellanidae; genus Petrolisthes; species Petrolisthes manimaculis. The sequence goes on along the minus strand of JAWZYT010001444.1, from coordinate 22,100 downwards.
AATCGTGGAGTTTAAATCGTGGAGTTTAAATCGTGGAGTTTAAATCGTGGAGTTTAAATCGTGGAGTTTAAATCGTGGAGTTTAAATCGTGGAGTTTAAATCGTGGAGTTTAAATCGTGGAGTTTAAATCGTGGAGTTTAAATCGTGGAGTTTAAATCGTGGAGTTTAAATCGTGGAGTTTAAATTGTGGAGTTTAAATCGTGGAGTTTAAATCGTGGAGTTTAAATCGTGGAGTTTAAATCGTGGAGTTTAAATCGTGGAGTTTAATTCGTGGAGTTTAAATAGTGGAGTTTAAATCGTGGAGTTTAAATCGTGGAGTTTAAATCGTGGAGTTTAAATCGTGGAGTTTAAATCGTGGAGTTTAAATCGTGGAGTTTAAATCGTGGAGTTTAAATCGTGGAGTTTAAATCGTGGAGTTTAAATCGTGGAGTTTAAATCGTGGTGTTTAAATCGTGGTGTTTAAATCGTGGAGTTTAAATCGTGGAGTTTAATAAGTGGAGTTTAATAAGTGGAGTTTAATTCGTGGAGTTTAAATAGTGGAGTTTAACTCGTGGAGTTTAACTCGTGGAGTTTAAATCGAGGTGTTTAAATCGAGGTGTTTAAATCGAGGAGTTTAACTCGTGGAGTTTAAATCGAGGAGTTTAATAAGTGGAGTTTAATAAGTGGAGTTTAATAAGTGGAGTTTAATAAGTGGAGTTTAATAAGTGGAGTTTAATAAGTGGAGTTTAATAAGTGGAGTTTAATAAGTGGAGTTTAATAAGTGGAGTTTAATAAGTGGAGTTTAATAAGTGGAGTTTAATAAGTGGAGTTTAAATCGTGGAGTTTAAATCGTGGAGTTTAAATCGTGGAGTTTAAATCGTGGAGTTTAAATCGTGGAGTTTAAATCGTGGAGTTTAAATCGTGGAGTTTAAATAGTGGAGTTTAAATCGTGGAGTTTAAATAGTGGAGTTTAAAAAGTGGAGTTTAAAAAGTGGAGTTTAAAAAGTGGAGTTTAAATCGTGCAGTTTAAATCGTGGAGTTTAGATCGTGGAGTTTAGATCGTGGAGTTTAATAAGTGGAGTTTAATAAGTGGAGTTTAATTCGTGGAGTTTAAATCGTGGAGTTTAAATCGTGGAGTTTAAATCGTGGAGTTTAAATCGTGGAGTTTAAATCGTGGAGTTTAAATCGTGGAGTTTAAATCGTGGAGTTTAAATCGTGGAGGTTAAATCGTGGAGTTTAAATCGTGGAGTTTAAAACGTGGAGTTTAAATCGTGGAGTTTAAATCGTGGAGTTTAAATCGTGGAGGTTAAATCGTGGAGGTTAAATCGTGGAGGTTAAATCGTGGAGGTTAAATCGTGGAGGTTAAATCGTGGAGTTTAAATCGTGGAGTTTAAATCGTGGAGTTTAAATCGTGGAGTTTAAATCGTGGAGTTTAAATCGTGGAGTTTAAATCGTGGAGTTTAAATCGTGGAGTTTAAATCGTGGAGTTTAAATCGTGGAGTTTAAATCGTGGAGTTTAAATCGTGGAGTTTAAATCGTGGAGTTTAAATCGTGGAGTTTAAATCGTGGAGTTTAAATCGTGGAGTTTAAATCGTGGAGTTTAAATCGTGGAGTTTAAATCGTGGAGTTTAAATCGTGGAGTTTAAATCGTGGAGTTTAAATCGTGGAGTTTAAATCGTGGAGTTTAAATAGTGGAGTTTAAATAGTGGAGTTTAAAAAGTGGAGTTTAAAAAGTGGAGTTTAAATAGTGCAGTTTAAATCGTGGAGTTTAAATCGTGGAGTTTAAATCGAGGAGTTTAATCGAGGAGTTTAAATCGAGGAGTTTAAATCGAGGAGTTTAAATCGTGGAGTTTAAATCGTGGAGTTTAAATCGTGGAGTTTAAATCGTGGAGTTTAAATCGTGAAGTTTAAATCGTGGAGTTTAAATCGTGGAGTTTAAATCGTGGAGTTTAAATCGTGGAGTTTAAATCGAGGAGTTTAAATCGAGGAGTTTAAATCGAGGAGTTTAAATCGAGGAGTTTAACTCGTGGAGTTTAACTCGTGGAGTTTAACTCGTGGAGTTTAACTCGTGGAGTTTAACTCGTGGAGTTTAACTCGTGGAGTTTAAATCGTGGAGTTTAAATCGTGGAGTTTAAATCGTGGAGTTTAAATCGTGGAGTTTAAATCGTGGAGTTTAAATCGTGGAGTTTAAATCGTGGAGTTTAAATCGTGGAGTTTAAATCGTGGAGTTTAAATCGTGGAGTTTAAATCGTGGAGTTTAAATCGTGGAGTTTAAATCGTGGAGTTTAAATCGTGGAGTTTAAATCGTGGAGTTTAAATCGTGGAGTTTAAATCGTGGAGTTTAAATCGTGGAGTTTAAATCGTGGAGTTTAAATCGTGGAGTTTAAATCGTGGAGTTTAAATCGTGGAGTTTAAATCGTGGAGTTTAAATTGTGGAGTTTAAATCGTGGAGTTTAAATCGTGGAGTTTAAATCGTGGAGTTTAAATCGTGGAGTTTAAATCGTGGAGTTTAATTCGTGGAGTTTAAATAGTGGAGTTTAAATAGTGGAGTTTAAATCGTGGAGTTTAAATCGTGGAGTTTAAATCGTGGAGTTTAAATCGTGGAGTTTAAATCGTGGAGTTTAAATCGTGGAGTTTAAATCGTGGAGTTTAAATCGTGGTGTTTAAATCGTGGTGTTTAAATCGTGGAGTTTAAATCGTGGTGTTTAAATCGTGGAGTTTAAATCGTGGAGTTTAATAAGTGGAGTTTAATAAGTGGAGTTTAATTCGTGGAGTTTAAATAGTGGAGTTTAACTCGTGGAGTTTAACTCGTGGAGTTTAAATCGAGGTGTTTAAATCGAGGTGTTTAAATCGAGGAGTTTAACTCGTGGAGTTTAAATCGAGGAGTTTAATAAGTGGAGTTTAATAAGTGGAGTTTAATAAGTGGAGTTTAATAAGTGGAGTTTAATAAGTGGAGTTTAATAAGTGGAGTTTAATAAGTGGAGTTTAATAAGTGGAGTTTAATAAGTGGAGTTTAATAAGTGGAGTTTAATAAGTGGAGTTTAATAAGTGGAGTTTAATAAGTGGAGTTTAAATCGTGGAGTTTAAATCGTGGAGTTTAAATCGTGGAGTTTAAATCGTGGAGTTTAAATCGTGGAGTTTAAATCGTGGAGTTTAAATCGTGGAGTTTAAATCGTGGAGTTTAAATAGTGGAGTTTAAATAGTGGAATTTAAATAGTGGAGTTTAAAAAGTGGAGTTTAAAAAGTGGAGTTTAAAAAGTGGAGTTTAAATCGTGCAGTTTAAATCGTGGAGTTTAGATCGTGGAGTTTAGATCGTGGAGTTTAATAAGTGGAGTTTAATAAGTGGAGTTTAATTCGTGGAGTTTAAATCGTGGAGTTTAAATCGTGGAGTTTAAATCGTGGAGTTTAAATCGTGGAGTTTAAATCGTGGAGTTTAAATCGTGGAGTTTAAATCGTGGAGTTTAAATCGTGGAGTTTAAATCGTGGAGGTTAAATCGTGGAGTTTAAATCGTGGAGTTTAAAACGTGGAGTTTAAATCGTGGAGTTTAAATCGTGGAGGTTAAATCGTGGAGGTTAAATCGTGGAGGTTAAATCGTGGAGGTTAAATCGTGGAGGTTAAATCGTGGAGTTTAAATCGTGGAGTTTAAATCGTGGAGTTTAAATCGTGGAGTTTAAATCGTGGAGTTTAAATCGTGGAGTTTAAATCGTGGAGTTTAAATCGTGGAGTTTAAATCGTGGAGTTTAAATCGTGGAGTTTAAATCGTGGAGTTTAAATCGTGGAGTTTAAATCGTGGAGTTTAAATCGTGGAGTTTAAATCGTGGAGTTTAAATCGTGGAGTTTAAATCGTGGAGTTTAAATCGTGGAGTTTAAATCGTGGAGTTTAAATCGTGGAGTTTAAATCGTGGAGTTTAAATAGTGGAGTTTAAATCGTGGAGTTTAAATCGTGGAGTTTAAATCGTGGAGTTTTAATAGTGGAGTTTTAATAGTGGAGTTTAAGTCGTGGAGTTTAAGTCGTGGAGTTTAAATCGTGGAGTTTAAATCGTGGAGTTTAAATCGTGGAGTTTAAATCGTGGAGTTTAAATCGTGGAGTTTAAATCGTGGAGTTTAAATCGTGGAGTTTAAATCGTGGAGTTTAAATCGTGGAGTTTAAATCGTGGAGTTTAAATCGTGGAGTTTAAATCGTGGAGTTTAAATCGTGGAGTTTAAATAGTGGAGTTTAAATAGTGGAGTTTAAATCGTGGAGTTTAAATCGTGGAGTTTAAATCGTGGAGTTTAAATCGTGGAGTTTAAATCGTGGAGTTTAAATCGTGGAGTTTAAATCGTGGAGTTTAAATCGTGGAGTTTAAATCGTGGAGTTTAATTCGTGGAGTTTAATTCGTGGAGTTTAAATCGTGGAGTTTAAATCGTGGAGTTTAAATCGTGGAGTTTAAATCGTGGAGTTTAAATCGTGGAGCTTAAATCGTGGAGTTTAAATCGTGGAGTTTAAATCGTGGAGTTTAAATCGAGGAGTTTATACCGAGGAGTTTATACCGAGGAGTTTAAATCGTGGAGTTTATACCGTGGAGTTTATACCGTGGAGTTTATACCGTGGAGTTTAAATCGAGGAGTTTAAATCGAGGAGTTTAAATCGTGGAGTTTATATCGTGGAGTTTAAATCGTGGAGTTTAAATCGTGGAGTTTAAATCGTGGAGTTTAAATCGTATAGTTTAAATCGTGGAGTTTAAATCGTGGAGTTTAAATCGTGGAGTTTAAATCGTGGAGTTTAAATCGTGGAGTTTAAATCGTGGAGTTTAAATCGTGGAGTTTAAATCGTGGAGTTTAAATCGTGGAGTTTAAATCGTGGAGTTTAAATCGTGGAGTTTAAATCGAGGAGTTTAATCGAGGAGTTTAAATCGAGGAGTTTAAATCGAGGAGTTTAAATCGAGGAGTTTAAATCGTGGAGTTTAAATCGTGGAGTTTAAATCGTGGAGTTTAAATCGTGGAGTTTAAATCGTGGAGTTTAAATCGTGAAGTTTAAATCGTGGAGTTTAAATCGTGGAGTTTAAATCGTGGAGTTTAAATCGTGGAGTTTAAATCGAGGAGTTTAAATCGAGGAGTTTAAATCGAGGAGTTTAACTCGTGGAGTTTAACTCGTGGAGTTTAACTCGTGGAGTTTAAATCGTGGAGTTTAAATCGTGGAGTTTAAATCGTGGAGTTTAAATCGTGGAGTTTAAATCGTGGAGTTTAAATCGTGGAGTTTAAATCGTGGAGTTTAAATCGTGGAGTTTAAATCGTGGAGTTTAAATCGTGGAGTTTAAATCGTGGAGTTTAAATCGTGGAGTTTAAATCGTGGAGTTTAAATCGTGGAGTTTAAATCGTGGAGTTTAAATCGTGGAGTTTAAATCGTGGAGTTTAAATCGTGGAGTTTAAATCGTGGAGTTTAAATCGTGGAGTTTAAATCGTGGAGTTTAAATTGTGGAGTTTAAATCGTGGAGTTTAAATCGTGGAGTTTAAATCGTGGAGTTTAAATCGTGGAGTTTAAATCGTGGAGTTTAATTCGTGGAGTTTAATTCGTGGAGTTTAAATCGTGGAGTTTAAATCGTGGAGTTTAAATCGTGGAGTTTAAATCGTGGAGTTTAAATCGTGGAGTTTAAATCGTGGAGTTTAAATCGTGGAGTTTAAATCGTGGAGTTTAAATCGTGGAGTTTAAATCGTGGTGTTTAAATCGTGGTGTTTAAATCGTGGAGTTTAAATCGTGGAGTTTAATAAGTGGAGTTTAATAAGTGGAGTTTAATTCGTGGAGTTTAAATAGTGGAGTTTAACTCGTGGAGTTTAACTCGTGGAGTTTAAATCGAGGTGTTTAAATCGAGGTGTTTAAATCGAGGAGTTTAACTCGTGGAGTTTAAATCGAGGAGTTTAATAAGTGGAGTTTAATAAGTGGAGTTTAATAAGTGGAGTTTAATAAGTGGAGTTTAATAAGTGGAGTTTAATAAGTGGAGTTTAATAAGTGGAGTTTAATAAGTGGAGTTTAATAAGTGGAGTTTAATAAGTGGAGTTTAATAAGTGGAGTTTAATAAGTGGAGTTTAAATCGTGGAGTTTAAATCGTGGAGTTTAAATCGTGGAGTTTAAATCGTGGAGTTTAAATCGTGGAGTTTAAATCGTGGAGTTTAAATCGTGGAGTTTAAATCGTGGAGTTTAAATCGTGGAGTTTAAATCGTGGAGTTTAAATAGTGGAGTTTAAAAAGTGGAGTTTAAAAAGTGGAGTTTAAAAAGTGGAGTTTAAATCGTGCAGTTTAGATCGTGGAGTTTAGATCGTGGAGTTTAGATCGTGGAGTTTAATAAGTGGAGTTTAATAAGTGGAGTTTAATTCGTGGAGTTTAAATCGTGGAGTTTAAATCGTGGAGTTTAAATCGTGGAGTTTAAATCGTGGAGTTTAAATCGTGGAGTTTAAATCGTGGAGTTTAAATCGTGGAGTTTAAATCGTGGAGGTTAAATCGTGGAGTTTAAATCGTGGAGTTTAAAACGTGGAGTTTAAATCGTGGAGTTTAAATCGTGGAGGTTAAATCGTGGAGGTTAAATCGTGGAGGTTAAATCGTGGAGGTTAAATCGTGGAGGTTAAATCGTGGAGTTTAAATCGTGGAGTTTAAATCGTGGAGTTTAAATCGTGGAGTTTAAATCGTGGAGTTTAAATCGTGGAGTTTAAATCGTGGAGTTTAAATCGTGGAGTTTAAATCGTGGAGTTTAAATCGTGGAGTTTAAATCGTGGAGTTTAAATCGTGGAGTTTAAATCGTGGAGTTTAAATCGTGGAGTTTAAATCGTGGAGTTTAAATCGTGGAGTTTAAATCGTGGAGTTTAAATCGTGGAGTTTAAATCGTGGAGTTTAAATCGTGGAGTTTAAATCGTGGAGTTTAAATCGTGGAGTTTAAATAGTGGAGTTTAAATAGTGGAGTTTAAAAAGTGGAGTTTAAAAAGTGGAGTTTAAATAGTGCAGTTTAAATCGTGGAGTTTAAATCGTGGAGTTTAGATCGTGGAATTTAGATCGTGGAGTTTAATAAGTGGAGTTTAATAAGTGGAGTTTAATTCGTGGAGTTTAAATCGTGGAGTTTAAATCGTGGAGTTTAAATCGTGGAGTTTAAATCGTGGAGTTTAAATCGTGGAGTTTAAATCGTGGAGTTTAAATCGTGGAGTTTAAATCGTGGAGTTTAAATCGTGGAGTTTAAATCGTGGAGTTTAAATCGTGGAGTTTAAAACGTGGAGTTTAAATCGTGGAGTTTAAATCGTGGAGGTTAAATCGTGGAGGTTAAATCGTGGAGGTTAAATCGTGGAGTTTAAATCGTGGAGTTTAAATCGTGGAGTTTAAATCGTGGAGTTTAAATCGTGGAGTTTAAATCGTGGAGTTTAAATCGTGGAGTTTAAATCGTGGAGTTTAAATCGTGGAGTTTAAATCGTGGAGTTTAAATCGTGGAGTTTAAATCGTGGAGTTTAAATCGTGGAGTTTAAATCGTGGAGTTTAAATCGTGGAGTTTAAATCGTGGAGTTTAAATCGTGGAGTTTAAATCGTGGAGTTTAAATCGTGGAGTTTAAATCGTGGAGTTTAAATCGTGGAGTTTAAATCGTGGAGTTTAAATCGTGGAGTTTAAATCGTGGAGTTTAAATCGTGGAGTTTAAATCGTGGAGTATAAATCGTGGAGTTTAAATCGTGGAGTTTAAATCGTGGAGTTTAAATCGTGGAGTTTAAATCGTGGAGTTTAAATCGTGGAGTTTAAATCGTGGAGTTTAAATCGTGGAGTTTAAATCGTGGAGTTTAAATCGTGGAGTTTAAATCGTGGAGTTTAAATCGTGGAGTTTAAATCGTGGTGTTTAAATCGAGGTGTTTAAATCGAGGTGTTTAAATCGAGGAGTTTAAATCGAGGAGTTTAAATCGAGGAGTTTAAATCGTGGAGTTTAAATCGTGGAGTTTAAATCGTGGAGTTTAAATCGTGGAGTTTAAATCGTGGAGTTTAAATCGTGGAGTTTAAATCGTGGAGTTTAAATCGTGGAGTTTAAATCGTGGAGTTTAAATCGTGGAGTTTAAATCGTGGAGTTTAAATCGTGGAGTTTAAATCGTGGAGTTTAAATCGTGGAGTTTAAATCGTGGAGTTTATTAAGTGGAGTTTATTAAGTGGAGTTTATTAAGTGGAGTTTATTAAGTGGAGTTTATTAAGTGGAGTTTATTAAGTGGAGTTTAATAAGTGGAGTTTAATAAGTGGAGTTTAATAAGTGGAGTTTAAATCGTGGAGTTTAAATCGTGGAGTTTAACTCGTGGAGTTTAAATCGTGGAGTTTAAATCGTGGAGTTTAAATCGTGGAGTTTAAATCGTGGAGTTTAAATCGTGGAGTTTAAATCGTGGAGTTTAAATCGTGGAGTTTAAATCGTGGAGTTTAACTCGTGGAGTTTAACTCGTGGAGTTTAAATCGTGGAGTTTAAATCGAGGTGTTTAAATCGAGGTGTTTAAATCGAGGAGTTTAAATCGAGGAGTTTAACTCGTGGAGTTTAACTCGTGGAGTTTAACTCGTGGAGTTTAAATCGTGGAGTTTAAATCGTGGAGTTTAATAAGTGGAGTTTAATAAGTGGAGTTTAATAAGTGGAGTTTAATAAGTGGAGTTTAATAAGTGGAGTTTAATAAGTGGAGTTTAAATCGTGGAGTTTAAATCGTGGAGTTTAAATCGTGGAGTTTAAATCGTGGAGTTTAAATCGTGGAGTTTAAATAGTGCAGTTTAAATCGTGGAGTTTAAATCGTGGAGTTTAAATCGAGGAGTTTAATCGAGGAGTTTAAATCGAGGAGTTTAAATCGAGGAGTTTAAATCGTGGAGTTTAAATCGTGGAGTTTAAATCGTGGAGTTTAAATCGTGGAGTTTAAATCGTGAAGTTTAAATCGTGGAGTTTAAATCGTGGAGTTTAAATCGTGGAGTTTAAATCGTGGAGTTTAAATCGAGGAGTTTAAATCGAGGAGTTTAAATCGAGGAGTTTAAATCGAGGAGTTTAACTCGTGGAGTTTAACTCGTGGAGTTTAACTCGTGGAGTTTAACTCGTGGAGTTTAACTCGTGGAGTTTAACTCGTGGAGTTTAAATCGTGGAGTTTAAATCGTGGAGTTTAAATCGTGGAGTTTAAATCGTGGAGTTTAAATCGTGGAGTTTAAATCGTGGAGTTTAAATCGTGGAGTTTAAATCGTGGAGTTTAAATCGTGGAGTTTAAATCGTGGAGTTTAAATCGTGGAGTTTAAATCGTGGAGTTTAAATCGTGGAGTTTAAATCGTGGAGTTTAAATCGTGGAGTTTAAATCGTGGAGTTTAAATCGTGGAGTTTAAATCGTGGAGTTTAAATCGTGGAGTTTAAATCGTGGAGTTTAAATCGTGGAGTTTAAATCGTGGAGTTTAAATTGTGGAGTTTAAATCGTGGAGTTTAAATCGTGGAGTTTAAATCGTGGAGTTTAAATCGTGGAGTTTAAATCGTGGAGTTTAATTCGTGGAGTTTAAATAGTGGAGTTTAAATAGTGGAGTTTAAATCGTGGAGTTTAAATCGTGGAGTTTAAATCGTGGAGTTTAAATCGTGGAGTTTAAATCGTGGAGTTTAAATCGTGGAGTTTAAATCGTGGAGTTTAAATCGTGGTGTTTAAATCGTGGTGTTTAAATCGTGGAGTTTAAATCGTGGTGTTTAAATCGTGGAGTTTAAATCGTGGAGTTTAATAAGTGGAGTTTAATAAGTGGAGTTTAATTCGTGGAGTTTAAATAGTGGAGTTTAACTCGTGGAGTTTAACTCGTGGAGTTTAAATCGAGGTGTTTAAATCGAGGTGTTTAAATCGAGGAGTTTAACTCGTGGAGTTTAAATCGAGGAGTTTAATAAGTGGAGTTTAATAAGTGGAGTTTAATAAGTGGAGTTTAATAAGTGGAGTTTAATAAGTGGAGTTTAATAAGTGGAGTTTAATAAGTGGAGTTTAATAAGTGGAGTTTAATAAGTGGAGTTTAATAAGTGGAGTTTAATAAGTGGAGTTTAATAAGTGGAGTTTAATAAGTGGAGTTTAAATCGTGGAGTTTAAATCGTGGAGTTTAAATCGTGGAGTTTAAATCGTGGAGTTTAAATCGTGGAGTTTAAATCGTGGAGTTTAAATCGTGGAGTTTAAATCGTGGAGTTTAAATAGTGGAGTTTAAATAGTGGAATTTAAATAGTGGAGTTTAAAAAGTGGAGTTTAAAAAGTGGAGTTTAAAAAGTGGAGTTTAAATCGTGCAGTTTAAATCGTGGAGTTTAGATCGTGGAGTTTAGATCGTGGAGTTTAATAAGTGGAGTTTAATAAGTGGAGTTTAATTCGTGGAGTTTAAATCGTGGAGTTTAAATCGTGGAGTTTAAATCGTGGAGTTTAAATCGTGGAGTTTAAATCGTGGAGTTTAAATCGTGGAGTTTAAATCGTGGAGTTTAAATCGTGGAGTTTAAATCGTGGAGGTTAAATCGTGGAGTTTAAATCGTGGAGTTTAAAACGTGGAGTTTAAATCGTGGAGTTTAAATCGTGGAGGTTAAATCGTGGAGGTTAAATCGTGGAGGTTAAATCGTGGAGGTTAAATCGTGGAGGTTAAATCGTGGAGTTTAAATCGTGGAGTTTAAATCGTGGAGTTTAAATCGTGGAGTTTAAATCGTGGAGTTTAAATCGTGGAGTTTAAATCGTGGAGTTTAAATCGTGGAGTTTAAATCGTGGAGTTTAAATCGTGGAGTTTAAATCGTGGAGTTTAAATCGTGGAGTTTAAATCGTGGAGTTTAAATCGTGGAGTTTAAATCGTGGAGTTTAAATCGTGGAGTTTAAATCGTGGAGTTTAAATCGTGGAGTTTAAATCGTGGAGTTTAAATCGTGGAGTTTAAATCGTGGAGTTTAAATAGTGGAGTTTAAATCGTGGAGTTTAAATCGTGGAGTTTAAATCGTGGAGTTTTAATAGTGGAGTTTTAATAGTGGAGTTTAAGTCGTGGAGTTTAAGTCGTGGAGTTTAAATCGTGGAGTTTAAATCGTGGAGTTTAAATCGTGGAGTTTAAATCGTGGAGTTTAAATCGTGGAGTTTAAATCGTGGAGTTTAAATCGTGGAGTTTAAATCGTGGAGTTTAAATCGTGGAGTTTAAATCGTGGAGTTTAAATCGTGGAGTTTAAATCGTGGAGTTTAAATCGTGGAGTTTAAATAGTGGAGTTTAAATAGTGGAGTTTAAATCGTGGAGTTTAAATCGTGGAGTTTAAATCGTGGAGTTTAAATCGTGGAGTTTAAATCGTGGAGTTTAAATCGTGGAGTTTAAATCGTGGAGTTTAAATCGTGGAGTTTAAATCGTGGAGTTTAATTCGTGGAGTTTAATTCGTGGAGTTTAAATCGTGGAGTTTAAATCGTGGAGTTTAAATCGTGGAGTTTAAATCGTGGAGTTTAAATCGTGGAGCTTAAATCGTGGAGTTTAAATCGTGGAGTTTAAATCGTGGAGTTTAAATCGAGGAGTTTATACCGAGGAGTTTATACCGAGGAGTTTAAATCGTGGAGTTTATACCGTGGAGTTTATACCGTGGAGTTTATACCGTGGAGTTTAAATCGAGGAGTTTAAATCGAGGAGTTTAAATCGTGGAGTTTATATCGTGGAGTTTAAATCGTGGAGTTTAAATCGTGGAGTTTAAATCGTGGAGTTTAAATCGTATAGTTTAAATCGTGGAGTTTAAATCGTGGAGTTTAAATCGTGGAGTTTAAATCGTGGAGTTTAAATCGTGGAGTTTAAATCGTGGAGTTTAAATCGTGGAGTTTAAATCGTGGAGTTTAAATCGTGGAGTTTAAATCGTGGAGTTTAAATCGTGGAGTTTAAATCGAGGAGTTTAATCGAGGAGTTTAAATCGAGGAGTTTAAATCGAGGAGTTTAAATCGAGGAGTTTAAATCGTGGAGTTTAAATCGTGGAGTTTAAATCGTGGAGTTTAAATCGTGGAGTTTAAATCGTGGAGTTTAAATCGTGAAGTTTAAATCGTGGAGTTTAAATCGTGGAGTTTAAATCGTGGAGTTTAAATCGTGGAGTTTAAATCGAGGAGTTTAAATCGAGGAGTTTAAATCGAGGAGTTTAACTCGTGGAGTTTAACTCGTGGAGTTTAACTCGTGGAGTTTAAATCGTGGAGTTTAAATCGTGGAGTTTAAATCGTGGAGTTTAAATCGTGGAGTTTAAATCGTGGAGTTTAAATCGTGGAGTTTAAATCGTGGAGTTTAAATCGTGGAGTTTAAATCGTGGAGTTTAAATCGTGGAGTTTAAATCGTGGAGTTTAAATCGTGGAGTTTAAATCGTGGAGTTTAAATCGTGGAGTTTAAATCGTGGAGTTTAAATCGTGGAGTTTAAATCGTGGAGTTTAAATCGTGGAGTTTAAATCGTGGAGTTTAAATCGTGGAGTTTAAATCGTGGAGTTTAAATTGTGGAGTTTAAATCGTGGAGTTTAAATCGTGGAGTTTAAATCGTGGAGTTTAAATCGTGGAGTTTAAATCGTGGAGTTTAATTCGTGGAGTTTAATTCGTGGAGTTTAAATCGTGGAGTTTAAATCGTGGAGTTTAAATCGTGGAGTTTAAATCGTGGAGTTTAAATCGTGGAGTTTAAATCGTGGAGTTTAAATCGTGGAGTTTAAATCGTGGAGTTTAAATCGTGGAGTTTAAATCGTGGTGTTTAAATCGTGGTGTTTAAATCGTGGAGTTTAAATCGTGGAGTTTAATAAGTGGAGTTTAATAAGTGGAGTTTAATTCGTGGAGTTTAAATAGTGGAGTTTAACTCGTGGAGTTTAACTCGTGGAGTTTAAATCGAGGTGTTTAAATCGAGGTGTTTAAATCGAGGAGTTTAACTCGTGGAGTTTAAATCGAGGAGTTTAATAAGTGGAGTTTAATAAGTGGAGTTTAATAAGTGGAGTTTAATAAGTGGAGTTTAATAAGTGGAGTTTAATAAGTGGAGTTTAATAAGTGGAGTTTAATAAGTGGAGTTTAATAAGTGGAGTTTAATAAGTGGAGTTTAATAAGTGGAGTTTAATAAGTGGAGTTTAAATCGTGGAGTTTAAATCGTGGAGTTTAAATCGTGGAGTTTAAATCGTGGAGTTTAAATCGTGGAGTTTAAATCGTGGAGTTTAAATCGTGGAGTTTAAATCGTGGAGTTTAAATCGTGGAGTTTAAATCGTGGAGTTTAAATAGTGGAGTTTAAAAAGTGGAGTTTAAAAAGTGGAGTTTAAAAAGTGGAGTTTAAATCGTGCAGTTTAGATCGTGGAGTTTAGATCGTGGAGTTTAGATCGTGGAGTTTAATAAGTGGAGTTTAATAAGTGGAGTTTAATTCGTGGAGTTTAAATCGTGGAGTTTAAATCGTGGAGTTTAAATCGTGGAGTTTAAATCGTGGAGTTTAAATCGTGGAGTTTAAATCGTGGAGTTTAAATCGTGGAGTTTAAATCGTGGAGGTTAAATCGTGGAGTTTAAATCGTGGAGTTTAAAACGTGGAGTTTAAATCGTGGAGTTTAAATCGTGGAGGTTAAATCGTGGAGGTTAAATCGTGGAGGTTAAATCGTGGAGGTTAAATCGTGGAGGTTAAATCGTGGAGTTTAAATCGTGGAGTTTAAATCGTGGAGTTTAAATCGTGGAGTTTAAATCGTGGAGTTTAAATCGTGGAGTTTAAATCGTGGAGTTTAAATCGTGGAGTTTAAATCGTGGAGTTTAAATCGTGGAGTTTAAATCGTGGAGTTTAAATCGTGGAGTTTAAATCGTGGAGTTTAAATCGTGGAGTTTAAATCGTGGAGTTTAAATCGTGGAGTTTAAATCGTGGAGTTTAAATCGTGGAGTTTAAATCGTGGAGTTTAAATCGTGGAGTTTAAATCGTGGAGTTTAAATCGTGGAGTTTAAATAGTGGAGTTTAAATAGTGGAGTTTAAAAAGTGGAGTTTAAAAAGTGGAGTTTAAATAGTGCAGTTTAAATCGTGGAGTTTAAATCGTGGAGTTTAGATCGTGGAATTTAGATCGTGGAGTTTAATAAGTGGAGTTTAATAAGTGGAGTTTAATTCGTGGAGTTTAAATCGTGGAGTTTAAATCGTGGAGTTTAAATCGTGGAGTTTAAATCGTGGAGTTTAAATCGTGGAGTTTAAATCGTGGAGTTTAAATCGTGGAGTTTAAATCGTGGAGTTTAAATCGTGGAGTTTAAATCGTGGAGTTTAAATCGTGGAGTTTAAAACGTGGAGTTTAAATCGTGGAGTTTAAATCGTGGAGGTTAAATCGTGGAGGTTAAATCGTGGAGGTTAAATCGTGGAGTTTAAATCGTGGAGTTTAAATCGTGGAGTTTAAATCGTGGAGTTTAAATCGTGGAGTTTAAATCGTGGAGTTTAAATCGTGGAGTTTAAATCGTGGAGTTTAAATCGTGGAGTTTAAATCGTGGAGTTTAAATCGTGGAGTTTAAATCGTGGAGTTTAAATCGTGGAGTTTAAATCGTGGAGTTTAAATCGTGGAGTTTAAATCGTGGAGTTTAAATCGTGGAGTTTAAATCGTGGAGTTTAAATCGTGGAGTTTAAATCGTGGAGTTTAAATCGTGGAGTTTAAATCGTGGAGTTTAAATCGTGGAGTTTAAATCGTGGAGTTTAAATCGTGGAGTTTAAATCGTGGAGTATAAATCGTGGAGTTTAAATCGTGGAGTTTAAATCGTGGAGTTTAAATCGTGGAGTTTAAATCGTGGAGTTTAAATCGTGGAGTTTAAATCGTGGAGTTTAAATCGTGGAGTTTAAATCGTGGAGTTTAAATCGTGGAGTTTAAATCGTGGAGTTTAAATCGTGGAGTTTAAATCGTGGTGTTTAAATCGAGGTGTTTAAATCGAGGTGTTTAAATCGAGGAGTTTAAATCGAGGAGTTTAAATCGAGGAGTTTAAATCGTGGAGTTTAAATCGTGGAGTTTAAATCGTGGAGTTTAAATCGTGGAGTTTAAATCGTGGAGTTTAAATCGTGGAGTTTAAATCGTGGAGTTTAAATCGTGGAGTTTAAATCGTGGAGTTTAAATCGTGGAGTTTAAATCGTGGAGTTTAAATCGTGGAGTTTAAATCGTGGAGTTTAAATCGTGGAGTTTAAATCGTGGAGTTTATTAAGTGGAGTTTATTAAGTGGAGTTTATTAAGTGGAGTTTATTAAGTGGAGTTTATTAAGTGGAGTTTATTAAGTGGAGTTTAATAAGTGGAGTTTAATAAGTGGAGTTTAATAAGTGGAGTTTAAATCGTGGAGTTTAAATCGTGGAGTTTAACTCGTGGAGTTTAAATCGTGGAGTTTAAATCGTGGAGTTTAAATCGTGGAGTTTAAATCGTGGAGTTTAAATCGTGGAGTTTAAATCGTGGAGTTTAAATCGTGGAGTTTAAATCGTGGAGTTTAACTCGTGGAGTTTAACTCGTGGAGTTTAAATCGTGGAGTTTAAATCGAGGTGTTTAAATCGAGGTGTTTAAATCGAGGAGTTTAAATCGAGGAGTTTAACTCGTGGAGTTTAACTCGTGGAGTTTAACTCGTGGAGTTTAAATCGTGGAGTTTAAATCGTGGAGTTTAATAAGTGGAGTTTAATAAGTGGAGTTTAATAAGTGGAGTTTAATAAGTGGAGTTTAATAAGTGGAGTTTAATAAGTGGAGTTTAAATCGTGGAGTTTAAATCGTGGAGTTTAAATCGTGGAGTTTAAATCGTGGAGTTTAAATCGTGGAGTTTAAATCGAGGAGTTTAAATCGAGGAGTTTAAATCGTGGAGTTTAAATCGTGGAGTTTAAATCGTGGAGTTTAAATCGTGGAGTTTAAATCGTGGAGTTTAAATCGTGGAGTTTAAATCGTGGAGTTTAAATCGTGGAGTTTAAATCGTGGAGTTTAAATCGTGGAGTTTAAATAGTGGAGTTTAAAAAGTGGAGTTTAAAAAGTGGAGTTTAATAAGTGGAGTTTAATAAGTGGAGTTTAATAAGTGGAGTTTAATAAGTGGAGTTTAATAAGTGGAGTTTAATAAGTGGAGTTTAATAAGTGGAGTTTAATAAGTGGAGTTTAATAAGTGGAGTTTAATAAGTGGAGTTTAATAAGTGGAGTTTAATTCGTGGAGTTTAATTCGTGGAGTTTAAATCGTGGAGTTTAAATCGTGGAGTTTAAATCGTGGAGTTTAAATCGTGGAGTTTAAATCGTGGAGTTTAAATCGTGGAGTTTAAATCGTGGTGTTTAAATCGTGGAGTTTAAGTCGTGGAGTTTAAGTCGTGGAGTTTAAGTCGTGGAGTTTAAGTCGTGGAGTTTAAGTCGTGGAGTTTAAATCGTGGAGTTTAAATCGTGGAGTTTAAATCGTGGAGTTTAAATCGTGGAGTTTAAATCGTGGAGTTTAAATTGTGGAGTTTAAATCGTGGAGTTTAAATCGTGGAGTTTAAATCGTGGGGTTTAAATCGTGGGGTTTAAATCGTGGGGTTTAAATCGTGGGGTTTAAATCGTGGGGTTTAAATCGTGGGGTTTAAATCGTGGGGTTTAAATCGTGGGGTTTAAATCGTGGAGTTTAAATCGTGGAGTTTAAATCGTGGAGTTTAAAACGTGGAGTTTAAAACGTGGAGTTTAAAACGTGGAGTTTAAATCGTGGAGTTTAAAACGTGGAGTTTAAATCGTGGAGTTTAAATCGTGGAGTTTAAATCGTGGAGTTTAAATCGTGGAGTTTAAATCGTGGAGTTTAAATCGTGGAGTTTAAATCGTGGAGTTTAAATCGTGGAGTTTAAATCGTGGAGTTTAAATCGTGGAGTTTAAATCGTGGAGTTTAAATCGTGGAGTTTAAATCGTGGAGTTTAAATCGTGGAGTTTAAATCGTGGAGTTTAAATCGTGGAGTTTAAATCGTGGAGTTTAAATCGTGGAGTTTAAATCGTGGAGTTTAAATCGTGGAGTTTAAATCGTGGAGTTTAAATCGTGGAGTTTAAATCGTGGAGTTTAAATCGTGGAGTTTAAATCGTGGAGTTTAAATCGTGGAGTTTAAATCGTGGAGTTTAAATCGTGGAGTTTAAATCGTGGAGTTTAAATCGTGGAGTTTAAATCGTGGAGTTTAAATCGTGGAGTTTAAATCGTGGAGTTTAAATCGTGGAGTTTAAATCGTGGAGTTTAAATCGTGGAGTTTAAATCGTGGAGTTTAAATCGTGGAGTTTAAATCGTGGAGTTTAAATCGTGGAGTTTAAATCGTGTTGTTTAAATCGTGGAGTTTAAATCGTGGAGTTTAAATCGTGGAGTTTAAATCGTGGAGTTTAAATCGTGGAGTTTAAATCGTGGAGTTTAAATCGTGGAGTTTAAATCGTGGAGTTTAAATCGTGGAGTTTAAATCGTGGAGTTTAAATCGTGGAGTTTAAATCGTGGAGTTTAAATCGTGGAGTTTAAATCGTGGAGTTTAAATCGTGGAGTTTAAATCGTGGAGTTTAAATCGTGGAGTTTAAATCGTGGAGTTTAAATCGTGGAGTTTAAATCGTATAGTTTAAATCGTGGAGTTTAAATCGTGGAGTTTAAATCGTGGAGTTTGCCACGATTTAAATCGTGGATTTTAAATCGTGGAGTTTAAATAGTATAGTTTAGATCGTGGAGTTTAGATCGTGGAGTTTAGATCGTGGAGTTTAGATCGTGGAGTTTAGATCGTGGAGTTTAGATCGTCGGGTTTAGATCGTCGGGTTTAGATCGTCGGGTTTAGATCGTCGGGTTTAGATCGCCGAGTTTAAATCGCCGAGTTTAAATCGCCGTGTTTAAATCGCCGAGTTTAAATCGCCGAGTTTAAATCGCCGAGTTTAAATCGCCGAGTTTAAATCGCCGAGTTTAAATCGCCGAGTATAAATCGCCGAGTATAAATCGCCGAGTATAAATCGCGGGGTTTAATTCGTGGAGTTTAAATCGTGGAGTTTAAATCGTGGAGTTTAAATCGTGGAGTTTAAATCGTGGCGTTTAAATCGTGGCGTTTATATCGTGGCGTTTAAATCGTGGCGTTTAAATCGTGGGGTTTAAATCGCTCGGTTTAAATCGCTCGGTTTAAATCGCCGAATTTAAATCGCCGAGTTTAAATCGCCGAGTTTAAATCGCCGAGTTTAAATCGCCGAGTTTAAATCGCCGAGTTTAAATCGCCGAGTTTAAATCGCCGAGTATAAATCGCCGAGTATAAATCGCCGAGTATAAATCGCCGAGTATAAATCGCCGAGTTTAAATCGCCGAGTTTAAATCGCGGGGTTTAAATCGCGGGGTTTAAATCGCGGGGTTTTAAATCGCGGAGTTTCAATCGCACAGTTTCAATCGCACAGTTTCAATCGCACAGTTTAAATCGTAGCGTTTAAATCGTAGAGTTTAAACCGTAGAGTTTAAACCGTAGAGTATAAATCGTAGAGTTTAAGCAATTATATATTTAACACATTTTTAGTAAGAGATAATCCATGAATGTTATGTGATTTGTAACGATAATTGAATTGCAACCATTAATAATTAAATGTCTGGGGGATGAGATAACTATATATTCTCTAGTATTACTATAAATACTGGAATGATTATGAAGATTATTTACTGTGTTGAGATAATAATTAGTGAAGCTGGGACACACACACACACACACACACACACATACACACACACACACACACACACATACACACACACACACACATAGAAAAACAAACACAGCAAAAAACAGAAAAGAGGTTAGTCGGTGGAAGGTGCATGTTGTGAGTTCACCTAAAACCTGAACAACAAGGGAAAAGAATGAAGAGGAAAAGAGGTAAGGTGTCAGAAAGCGTGAGTAATACTATGAGGAAGTGTTAGGCGAGGAGAGGAGAGGAGAGGAGAGGCGGCGAGGCAGTAGGCTAGTAGTAGTAGTGGTAGTGGTGGTGGTGGTGGGAAAATGCAAAAAGAAGAGAGATGGATGGAGGAGAAGGAGGCGAGGCGGTGCAGGTGGTGAGGGAAAGGATGGTGGAGAAACACGCAAGAAATACAATAAAGATGGGGAATAATAGGGGAAGAATGCATGGCAGGGAGCTAGGGAGGGAAAGAGAGGAGCTAGGTGGAAGAATATGTATACAAAAACTCAAGAATATAGAAAAGAAAAGATGAGGAAGAATCATGGAAAGAATGAAAAATAATAGATGATTATGGAAAATATGTTTGTCTGTGTTGGTGTGTGTGTGCGTGCGTGTGTGTGTGTGTGTGTGTGTGTGTGTGTGTGTGTGTGTGTGTGTGTGTGTGTGTGTTGCTCCCTTTCTCTTTCTCTCTTGGTTTCTACGTGTCCCAGAACTTCTTCCTCTTAATTCTCTTCCCAATTATTTCTCCTCTTCCTGTCTGGTGTGTACGTGTCTAGTATGAGTTGTCCATTTCCTATCCACATGTTCTCAGTATTTAATAAACCAGATAATTATGTTGTTCTTCTGCCTTGCCTTTCTATCAACTTCTGACTTCCCAATTATCAGAAAGTTTCTCTCAATCTCTCTTTCTATCGCCCTCTCAATTTCGTTTCCCCCACTCCTCTCTCTCTCTCTCTCTCTCTCTCTCTCTCTCTCTCTCTCTCTCTCTCTCTCTCTCTCTCTCTCTCTCTCTCTCTCTCTCTCTCTCTCTCTCTGATGCAATTTTCACAGTTCTCCTCTTATTATTATTATTATTATTATTATTATTATTATTATTATTATTATTATTATTATTATTATTATTATTATTATTATTATTATTATTATTATTATTATTATTACTGAGTGGATAAAAGAGAGTGTGAAAGGGATGGCAATAAACCATACCGGTACTTATAACAATAAATTAGGTGGTTAGAAGTGAAAGACGAGGCCTTAACTCCTCTTTCCCACACCACACATACCTTAATTAAGAACCCTGTGTGTTCGTGTATGATAAATGGAGGCTTCTGATTCCTCCTGACCATGCCACGAAACAAGCTCCTTCCATGTAGGTAGAGTTTCGTGGCAATATTTGAAGGACTCGTGTATCTCCAATTGTCTGACTACATCACAGGGTCCATTAAGTGGGAAGCATGTACAGTGTTGGTAAATTTGGGGCAACTGAATCTTCTAAACATTTCCAAACAACAGACCAATTTTTTTTTAATTTTTTTTATTCTGGTTCTGTTTATTAGTATACTTTGGAGGAAACAAGGCTCTCTAATGTATGTACAAGTTGCGTTCAGGAGTAATGCTACACTTTGGGCTCGTGGGAAAAAAAAATCTTTGAAAACCCGCGACTGAACACCGTAGACTTGCATGCTCTGGAGTCGACTGACTGCTGGCATCTTAGAGCAACATCACGTAGTGTTATTGTAATCAGGTTGTGGACATCGGCGAGGTAAAGTAACTTACTCAGTATTTGTAAAATGAAAAATCATATAAATTTAGTTCTCCATGCAACACATGATCATAATACCATTTATTAGAAATAATAGTAAAAATTAAAACAAGAATAATATTAGACAGGTATTACAATAATGGAACGCATCAATACAGAAGCGTCACAGCTGTAATGGGTGACGAGTTTGTGTGTTTTAGTAATGGTCAAACAGTTTAAATGTCAAGGGATTTTTAATATTATTGTTCTGCAATTTTAAGTAACGTTTTACATGTTCACTATTATCTTATGGTTCCTCCTTGGCCTTTTGACACTGAATTTATCAATATAATCAAATGGGGCTGGTGGAGGAACCATAACATAATTGTGAAGACAAGCACTGGCTTCGCCAGCCACGGCTACGCCGTGGGTGCTTTTGCCTGCGGCGCTGCTCGCTTTTTTTTTATATATTTTTTTTTTCATATATTTTTTTTTATATAATTTTTTTTTATATAAATTTTTTGTTTATATAAAAAAAATATATATATTTTTTTATATATATATATATTTTTCATATATTTTTTTTTTATAATTTTTTTTTTTATAATTTTTTTTTATATATTTTTTTTTATATAAATATTTTTTTATATATTTTTTTTTATATAATTTTTTTTCTATATAATTTTTTTTTTATATAATTTTTTTTTATATAATTTTTTATTATATATTTTTTTTATATATTTTTTTTTTATATATTTTTTTTTAAATATTTTTTTTTATATAATTTTTTTTTATATATTTTTTTTTTATATATTTTTTTTTTTATATATAATTTGTTTTATATAAAAAAAAATTATATAATTTTTTTTTATATAATTTTTTTTTATATAAAATTGTTTTATATAAATTTTGTTATATAATTTTTTGTTTATATAATTTTTTTTTTATATAATTTTTTTTTTATATATTTTATTTAATATAATTTTTATTTATTTAAAAAAAAAAATATATAATTTTTTTTTATATAATTTTTTTCTTATATATATATTTTTTTATATATTTTTTTTTTATATAATTTTTTTTTTATATAAACTTTTTTTTATATAAATTTTTTTTATATAAATTTTTTTTATATAATTTTTTTGTTTATATATATTTTTGTTTTTATAAAAAAAAAATTATAATATTTTTTTTTATATAAATTTTTTTTTATATAATTTTTTTTTTATATAATTTTTTTTTTATATAAATTTGTTTTTATATAAAAAATATATATATATTTTTTTTTATATAAAAAAAAAAATATATAAAAAAAAAAATTATATAAATTTTTTTTATATAAATTTTTTTTATATAAATTTTTTTTATATAATTTTTTTATATATAAAAAAAATATTATAATTTTTTTTATATATAAAATTTGTTTACATAAAAAAAAATTACATAATTTTTTTTAACATAATTTTTTTTTATATATTTTTTTTTTTTTTATAAAAAAAAATTATATATATTTTTTTATATATATATTTTTTTTATACAAGCACTGGCTTCGTCAGCCACGGCTACGCCGTGGGTGCTTTTGCCTGCGGCGCTGCTCGCTTCACTCACCCCGCCCCACCCCCTCTCTCTCTCTCACTCTCTCTCTCTCTCTCACTCCACTCTCTCTCTCACTCTCTCTCTCTCTCTCTCTCTCACTCACTCTCTCTCACTCACTCTCTCTCTCTCTCTCTCTCTCTCTCTCTCTCTCTCTCTCTCTCTCTCTCTCTCTCTCTCTCTCTCTGATCTAACCCTTCCCCCTGCACTACCACTACTACTACTACTACTACTACTACTGCTACTACTACTAC
>JAWZYT010001443.1:200000-325000 GCA_034508575.1 Petrolisthes manimaculis | reverse complement strand
ATATCCACACAAACCCATTTCACCCAAAGCACCCTTCCCTTCTCCTCTCCTCCCCTAACTTCCCTAAGAATAACCATCGCCTCCCCTTCTCATAATACTCCCCTTCTCCCTTCAATTACTACCTGCCTCCCCTCACTCATCTCTCTCTTTCATGAACACCTCGCCTGCCCCCTCGCCTCGCTAGTTCTTCCCTTTACCCAAAACGTTATTATTATTCACCTGTTCTCTTCTTTCAGCTCACCTATCCACTTCATTATTTTATATAGCCTATATTTACTACCGTACCTTTCCTTCATTCTTCATTTCTCTCTAGATTTCTCGCAATCACAAAAGACGTCTGCTCTCCTTTTCCATTCTTCTCTCTTTCCTCTCTCTCTCTCTCTCTCTCTCTCTCTCTCTCTCTCTCTCTCTCTCTCTCTCTCTCTCTCTCTCTCTTATTTTTGTCTGTCTTCCATGCTTCTTGATTAGTTCTCTCATTTTCTTCCCTTTTCCCATTAGGCTATTCTTCTTATTCTGCTCGCCACTTTCACTCTTTTTTAGATGGATCACTTTTTATTCCGTTTCGTGCCTCCATTTCTCTGCTTCTCGTCTCCCTCCACTCACATCGCACTAGGCTACATTTCTTATTCTCCTCTTCATTCTCGTTTCCTTAACCCTCTTCCTTCACACAATATCAGCCTCTCATCCTCCTTTAAACACCCCGCCTCCCCTTACATAAACCCTCTTCCCACTAAGCTCTAATTGGTACAGAAAATCACACACCGATACTAAGAACTACGATATCACTAGGCTATTGGCAGAGGCCGAGCATTTCCGTGAAGAGTGGCTCACAGAAAGACCATAACAGCTGGTTGGGTTACACATAGGCCAGTCCCACCATGAAAGTCTCTCGTATGTGTACACTCTCCAACCAAAGAAGTAAATAGTAACAATTCCCTCAATCTTATTAAAGAAACGTCACGAGCCTAGGCTAACAGATCTGGGACTGGGACTTAAACTCACTTGCCACTGTCATTGCCTAATATCCACCACTCTCCCCATAATGTGCAGTAGGCTATACAGGACTCTTAAATTTGATCTCGTTTCTATCTATCGTATTGTTTCAGACTTGTTCCACACACTGTAGGCCCTCTATTGCCATCATCCTAACGTATCCTCCAATATATCCGACCCTCGTCTCTTTCCCTGTGATACAAATCCTCATTTTCCCTCCCCCTCCCTCCTCTCACATTTCCCCGAACTACCTCTGGATATATTTCTCTCCCTTTTCTCGTACAGTCGTGGACAAAAGTTTCAGGACACACATTGGTATTAAAGAAACTAAGTATATGACGTAAGGCAGCATAGGCTAGGCTACAACTTGTTAGTGCAATGTTTCACCTTTCTGTCTTTCAAAGTTACAAAATCAACAGTAAAAAACAAGTCAAAATGTTATCGGTTACATTATGAAAATATGAAGTAGAAAAAATAATAAGACAACTTCGGTAATCACGGTACATTTAGTATTGCCGGTAACAAGTTTCCATGACAACATACATCCCCACAGCCACAAGCACTTGCTCCTCATTTAATAGTTAACGCTCCTTGACCACCGTAATTACCATCTAAGTGTGTTAATTACTCTCCTGCCTCAAAACATGCACTCGACCCCTGTGTGTATGAGGGAGGAGAAATCATGATAACAGGGAAGTGGGAGGAAGATAAGAAAGTGAGGGAGGTGACACGAAGGAGAAGACTGGGGGGGAGGGAGTGGGGGAGGGGAGGGTCGGTAAGGGAAGGGAGTAGGGAGATCAGTTAGGTAAGAGGGTTGGGAGTTCGGTAATGGAAGGGGATAGGGAAATCAGAAAGGGAATAGGCTAGGGAAATCAGAAAGGAAAGGAGGTAAATAAATCAGAAAGGAAATGAGGTAGGGAAATCAGAAAAGGAAGGGGTAAGGAAATCAGAAAAGGGAGTAGGTAAATCAGAAAGGAAGGGACTAGGAAAATCAGAAAGGGAAGGAGAGAGAGAGACTAGAAATTGAGTTCAGGAAAGCAGGGAAATAAAAAAAAGGGTAGGAGAGAGAGGGACTAGAAATTGAGAGAAGGAAAGCTCATGTGACGGAGGAAAGGAGACGATCGTAAAGTGAGAAAGTGGAGTGAAGGATCAGAGACTTTGCGAGAACTGAGGGAAATCAGAAAATGCGAGAAGAAAAGCAAGATAAGAATTTGTGTGCCAAGAAACTTAGAATGTGTGCTGAATGTAAATTAAAATGAGTAGGATTCCCAAAATAGTGCGGCGATATCATCAACTATTTTACATAACAAGTAGGTATTATAGTGTTGGTAAATTCGGAGCAACTGATTCCTTCAAACTGTACCAAACTAGGCTACTGGCCACCGATTAGGGCCTTGCAAGAGTGTTATGCTAGGCTACTGTATGGCAGCTCACAGTCCCGAGGTTGATGTATAAACAAAACTTATCCCTTTAAAGTTTACACCAGGCAACAACGGCACATTTGTGAACAAAAACCAGAAGAATGATAATCGAATCTCAACCTCCAAACAACACTCAATATTGTTAACAACTGTATAACTTGTATCACCGGCGCCAAGTTTTCTATATAATGGTTTTAACAATAGTTGGCATCCCTAACTTAGTTACATGGTGCTTGTCTGAACCGTGCAATCATACCCCGAGTTAGGCTAGGCTACTAGGTTTACTCTTAAATTAAGCTAATAATCTTGCTATGAATCCTATTAAAGATTGTACGACGCAGTGTATTTTTTATTCCATCGTTTGTCAAAATATAGACTCAATTTCCAAGTGAGATTGTTCAGTTTGCAGACAGGTCAACAATTAAATCTTGTGACAAAGGCTATTTACTGAAGTTTTTTTTTTTTTCTTATACTCCTTGGCTTCCTTGTAGCCAATTTTCTTAACTTCGTTGCCTTTACTCTCCTCCAGTACCCTTTGATATTTTGTGTGGATGCAGTGTCTGTATCTGAACCCTGGGGGACGGCTTTGGTAGCCTAATGATAATAATATTAACAACTCGTACACTCGTAATTTGAGAACGGTACAGTAGCCTACTCCTAATTAGGATACCTTCATCGTGGCTAAGAATCCTACTGTAATTAGATACCTGGTTTGATTTTCCTCAGTTCTCAGTTTCTAATCTGAATGCGAATAACCTACTCTCCAGAAATTTAACGTCTTGACATAAATCTGATCTAGTTTAGCTCAGAAAATAATTGTCTTCCCTCCCCTGCCTCCTCTATCCTAACAGGATTATAATGCAAATATACTTAGGCTATACCGTATGTCAAATGTTGTTATGTTAGGATAGTTTTGGATACTTACTTACCTTGAATGGTCTGGGTCAGAACATAGTAGTAAGTGGGATCACGGGCAGCCAATCCTTCCTCTTGCGCAGCCGTAGATAACTAACTCACGATACTTTGACGTAGCCTCGTGTTCACTCTTTTTCTTCCCAATCGATAATCCTGATAATTATTTCCTCAAAAAGTATACCAGTCCGTCTATTATTCCCAGATTTCAAAGGGAGGATTGAAGGACGGGCTTTCGTTTTAATTAAATACCTAATGAATAGTCGATCGCCTTTGACGTGGGTCCCAGATTTTTTTTTCAGCAAATCTGGATATTTACATTCCCTTTAGGAAATATTATTTTAATTAAAATCACACGATCAAGGAGGTCACTTTATCACGAAAGACTACACTCGCAATGAATACAACAATAATTATGAGTTTAATAGTGATTCCAACTTGCTTACTCCGTACTCACTTGCGTGCAATGTTGTCGAGTTTAAATCACCTAAAACTTTTTCTCTGACACCTACAGCATATTCCATTCTTGGTGTCACTTCACTGAATGGTCACAGTTCAACGCACCTCAACGACAGCTTCACATATCACCTCGGAACACGTCAAATAAGCCAAGATGCAAGTGATGGAGAGGAGAGATGACAATGTGCACACTACCCCACCGAACGCTAGGTCAACACTGATGGTTGCTTGGCCGTGCTCTGGGAGTTTGGACCTGCTGGGTGCTGGCAGGGAGCAGGGCAGCCGGCTGTACCCCTGCCTGGCTTCTCCTCCCTCCCATACTCTCCATCCTCCCTTACAATCCCCATCTTCACTCTCCTTATCCTGTTGCTAGTTTTATTTTAACCTAAATTCTTATACATTGACATAATTATATACATGTTTTTTATCAATATTATTTTCGTTTCTATTTGATACTCTTCTTTTCATTTGATCATACCATATAATTTCCTCGTCTATCTGCATTTTCCTTCCCTACATTACCTCCATTCTTTCCCACCTTGTCACGTGGCGCCTCTCCCACAAATTCCCCCACCCCCACATTTTCTCTCCAATTTTGTCTGTCACTTCTTTCTCTCTCTTTTATCTATCCCTCTCTTTTCTTTTCCTCTCTCCCCCTCGCTACCTGTCACGTTCCTGCCTCTGTCACACCCTTCCCCTCCTGTCACCTTGTCCCTCACTTCCTCCAATAACCCCATTCCCATGTTATTTTTTTTTTATTATTATTTCCTATCCTCTTTCGTTCTTCTATCCCTCTCTCTTACGTTCTTCCATCCCTCCCTCCTTCCCTCTCTCCCTCTCATCTATCTTACGTTCTTTCTGTCCCTCCCTAATCCCTACTGCTTCTCTTTCCTTCCTTAGTTCCTTCCTTCTAAGAACACAAGAAAAATTTAATCAGATTTTTAGATAATAATTTCGGAAGGTTGTTCAGTAAATACATATTCCAGTAAAAATATTGAGGGATAATAATATAGACTTAACTAGTGTTCTACCAACCTCTGAAGGAATATAAAAGCCAGATGAGCATGGTCTGAGGGTGTGTGTGTGTATGTGTGTGTGTATGTGGGTGTGTGTATGTGTGTGTGTGCGTGGTGTGCGTGTGTGTGTGTGAAAAGTGGTATTCTTTGTCCAGCGGAGGGTGATCAAATGTTGTGGGTACGGTATTGAGTGTGTTGGACTCGGGTTTTTTTTCACACGTTACAATGCTCGCCTTCTATTCCCTGCAGCCTCACACTCGATGCTCATTCTTTTATCTTATTAATACCCTGTGCAACTTTTGATTGACTTGGAGAGCGGAGGAGAGTTCGTGACACCCACCCACACTCTCCACGTCACGTCAAGGTTAGCTAGTGCCAAACCATTTACATAGATACAGAGAACACTTCGAACTTTATTTATTTTTATTTTTGCTCCATACCAAAACGACATGACCATAACCTTGTACATACTGTTTAAGATAATACAAGGAACTATACTCTGTTCAAAATTGTGTGTTCCTTTTGGCCTCTTATGCTTAGATAGATAAAAATAGATAGATAGATAGATAGATAGATAGAAATAGATATATATAGATAGTTAGATAGATAGATAGAAATAGATAGATATATAGATAGATCGAAATAGCGATATATAGACAGATAGAAATAGCTAGATAGATAGAGGCTAGTGGAACACAAATTTTGAACAGACTTGATCTAAGTAACTGAGGTATCGTAAAGAGAACCTCAAAAGTATCCAAGTCTCGTTGTTGAAGTTTCGAATCACCTGCTGACATATACAGACCAGTGAAACAATTACGATGCTTTATTATCCTTGTCTCGTATACTTCCTGGAGCTCGTGTAATTCCCCATCACACCCGTAGTTAAAAAAAAAATTGAGGGCCCTTACTGGAGCTCTATGAACCCTCCAAACTACTCCAGGCAACAGATTCCCTATTCGAAACACTGAAGCGTTTTGTGGCCTGGATTATTTGGAGGGTTCATAGAGTTCCAATGTTTTAAAACTACGGGTGTCAGTCTATTCCAAGCAGATCTGGATACTCATTACGGCTCGTGTGTGAAAGGTTGAGTGAGTAAGTTGTGACTGTCATTGATATTTTTTATTTCACACGGGCGACAACCGAACCTGCTGAGTGTGTTAATGATCCGCTTGTAAAATGATCTGAGGTAAATCTATGTCGTGGTAACAAGGCTCGGTGGGAAGGCCATTACACAGGGTTACACAACGAGGTTATGTATTAGGTAAGTCCAGTTATTTAAGAGGAGAGTATACTTTTGACAGATTGGAGCACCTTGAATCCTCCAAAGTATACCAGGAAACAGACCCAGATGAAGAAAAATAATGGTATCTCGTTGCCTGGAATAGTTTAAAGGATTCATTATCTCCAAAAATGTCAGAACTATACCCTCCCCTTAAGTAAAGGGAAAGTACACTGTTGGTAAATCTGGAGCAAATGATGCCTCCAAATTATTCCAAGCAAAAGGCATATTTTGGAGGAATCAAGGTGCTCCAATGTACTCTACTAAATGTATAAAATAAACAACCTCAATGAGCTTCGACAAAGACTGTAGGCACTGCGACACCCACGTCCCTCACCAAAGGCCCCCCAACCCCCCAACACGACAAGGTCTCAGGTCTTTCCACCCAGCGAAAGAATACATGAAAAAAGTTACCGGTATGTATATAGTGTTGATCAAAGGGAAAATAAAAAGGTGAAACTCGTACTCGTTTCATCGTCTTCTTTACAGCCCAAGGGAATAGCAATTTGTACAGTACTTCCATTCGTATTGTGTGTTTTCAAGACGAGCCTCGTGACGCCACAGACGCTATCGTCCTCCTTCACTAACAAAGCTATAGGGATGCTGAAAATTATTTGTGGCTCCTCGAATTAATTTCTTGACTTTATCGATCAATGTATAACGCAATCCAAGGCTTAATATTTATTTATAGTTATACCCTAAGCAGGTATTTATCGACAACATACAAACACAGAAATGTACAGAAATGTTTACTCTTAGCGTTTAGAGAATAAAGATATACGTACTTTAGTTGTAACCCAAACATTACTGCCATCCAGGTCCCCATACCAACGTCAATGTGTGTTGTGTATATCCTTGACCTTTACTGTACACACAATGGAGTCACTGGGGGAAGGAAGGCTAATGGTTTATAAATACAGGTGAGTTGTGTGAGAGAAGAGGTAGGGAAGGTAAACACACCATACCATGAGAGAGAGAGAGAGAGAGAGAGAGAGAGAGAGAGAGAGAGAGAGAGAGAGAGAGAGAGAGAGAGAGAACACCATACCATAAGAGAGAGATAGAAAAAGAGAGAGAGAACACCATACCATAGAGAGAGAGAGAGAGAGAGAGAGAGAGAGAGAGAGAGAGAGAGAGAGAGAGAGAGAGAGAGAGAGAGAGAGAGAGAGAGAGCGTGTGTGTGTATTTCTCCCCTCTGGCTCCTCATTAATAAAAGATCTTAGAGAGTCTATTAATATTTCTTACAAGTTCCCTCTGGTTTCCTACTTGAAGAAAAGTTTTTGCCTCTCAGACTACACACGGGTTTTATAACTCTCCCTGTGACGTTAACAAAATAAATTATGCAAATAAATGTATACGAAAAGGTTAGTATGCAAATATATGTATACGAAAAGGTTAGTATGCAAATAAATGTATACGAAAAGGTTAGTATCACCTTAATAAATAAACAAACCACAACATAAACGACAATGGAATTAAGGGGGAAGTTTTATGTTGGTAAATCTGGAGCAACTGAATCCTCCAAACTATTCCAAGCAACAGAACACCATTATTTTTACTCCTCTGGTCCTGTTTCCTGGCATACTTTGGAGGAATCATAGCACTCCATGAGAGAGAGAGAGAGAGAGAGAGAGAGAGAGAGAGAGAGAGAGAAAGAAGCCAACAGATGGGTGATGACATCTAGAAACCACAAATTACAGTAGTCTAATTAGCTATAGATAGTTTTAGAGTCAAAACTAGAACTTTAGTTTAAGTAGGATATAAGGCTAGAATAATATCTAACTTATACATAGCTATAATAAATCCTAATACTAAGATGTTAAGATGTAAATATAAATGTTAAGTACAGGGTAAGCTATGGTATAAGGTGACCTTACTACTAGATGTATAATAACAACATATGTACACTGTTTAAATAAAAAAAAAAAGGGAGAGAGAGAGAGAGAGAGAGAGAGAGAGAGAGAGAGAGAGAGAGAGAGAGAGAGAGAGAGAGAGAGAGAGAGAGAGAGAGAGATCAAACATGGAGGGAGAGGAACGGAAAAGGATGGTGGGGTGGGGGGTAGGTAGGAGAGGGAGAACCAGTAACGGAGAGGGAAGTAGAGAGAGAAGAAGTGAACAAGGAAATGTGTAGTCGTTATTCTCACCAGTATAGGAAGCAAATAGCTGTAGGGGACGGAGAGAGAGAGAGAGAGAGAGAGAGAGAGAGAGAGAGAGAGAGAGAGAGAGAGTCAGTATATCCCACGTAAGTTATATTCTAATTTATATTCTAAGTAATTTATATTCTAAGTTATTCATATTCTAAGTTATTTATATTCTTATTTATATTCTAAGTTATTTATATTCTAAGTTATTTGTATTCTTATTTATATTCTAAGTTATTCATATTCTAATCTATATTCTAATTTATATTCTAAGTTATTTATATTCTAATTTATATTCAAGTTATTTATATTCTAAGTTATATTCTTATTTTACCAGTGAGTTTGGGTTAATAAATCCGGAGCATATGATTCTTCCAAACTATTCCAGGCAACAGACCACCACTATTTTTGCTGGTATAGTCCTGTTTCCTGGCAAACTTTGGAGGAATCAAGGTGCTCTAATGTATCAAAAGGAGAGATTGGTGCAGGGGTTACTAAGAAATGAATAAGAACAGGACATATATATATTCTTTAGCATTGTTTTGAAGGGTTAGGTATATAGGTCATTTTTTCACCTTCCTCTGTCGCTTTCTATTCATTCTCACCTTTCGCATCTCATCCTTTTGTTTATTCTTACATGTCCTCTCATTTTCATTTCCTCTCCTCTTTTTCATTTATCTCCTCTCCCTCTTCCCTGCTTCCTCCTCTTCCCATATTCATTCTGCTCCTCTCATATTTCCCTCTTCCCTCCACCTCTTCTACTCTCATTCCTACCCCTCTCTCCTACTCCCTCTCCTCACTTCTATACTCGTACCTCCTCTTCCTCCTCCTCCTCCTCCTCCTCCTCCTCCTCCTCCTCCTCCTCCTCCTCTTCCTCCTAAACACATCACACTATTCCCTGACATCTTCCTGACAGGTTGATATGAGTTACCTTCCCTCACATCCAAACTTTCACTAGGCAGGACAAAAGTTTGGTCACACCACCCGGCATCCCCAATAATTCTCATGACCGTCAGTCCTTCAGTCCATGTTTGGGTCGTATATACAAGACTACCCGTGGTGCTGACGATGACGTGGTACCGATACGATGATTCCTAGACAAAATATATATAGCAACCGTTAACAATACACCGTACGACCTGGCCCACACCCTCGAGGAAATGCCCAGAATTTACCTTTTTTTAATTAAGGATACGATATAATTTCTATCAACAAGCCACGCCAATACAGTAAGTGACCTCTGGTGGTAACGAACACGAATTTAGTCCAGGAATATACATGCAGGTTCTCACAGCACCAGAATCCCGCAGGGCATAATAGCAGTGTGAGTCCCTGTCTGTCTGCCTGTCTGCTTCAACCCTTAATTCCCAGAACTCAACGTCATAAACCCCGACTACAAGAGGTTTAGTGAGCTCTTCTTTTGCACTCCTCTGTTTCACACCTCTTCTCCATTTCTCTCTCCATACCTCTTCTCCCTTTCTCTAACATACTTCTTTTCCATTTCTCTCTCCATACCTCTTCTCCATTTCTCTTCCATACCTCTTCTCCCTTTCTCTAACATACTTCTTTTCCACTTCTCTCTCCACACCTCTTCTCCATTTCTCATGCATATCTCTTCTCTATTTTTCCTGCATACCTCTTCTCCATCTGTCTCTTATACCTTCTTTCCTCCACACCTCTCTAATACCATTTACCACAACTTTCCATAGGCTATCCCCACACTTCTCTGCATTTGCCCACAGCTGTCCACATTCCCACACACTTCGTCTCATCCCATTCCCTCTCATGTCCACTACATTTCCTCACTCACACCTCATTCTGAACACCTCTATAAAAACGAAATGTTCCTCACTCACCTCGACATACCACCAATCCATCTCCATGACCATACCTGAGGAATAGAAGAAATGACCACAATATGAATGTTCAAACCCTGTGCTTAGAAAGGATAAGTAAACGAATAAGACGTAAAGTAAGTAAAAGAATAAGTGAACGAATTGGAACACATGCATGAATCATTATGTGAATTTTAGCCAACTATAAGTCTTTGGGATTGACTAAAGAAACACGGCGCTGGATCAGAATAGAAAAACAAAACACAACGTCAAACTGAAAAACCTATGCAGACGGAAAAGGTAAAGTGTCAAGAGACCATAAGATTTCAGAGAGACAGGTCGATGAGCCACTTATAGTTTTGACATTTTTGGAGATTATGATTCCTCTAAGCTATTCCAGGCAACAGGATACCATTCTTTTTCTTCATCTGGGTCTGTTTCCTGGCATACTTTGGAGGAATCAAGGCACTCCAATCTATCAAAAGTATATTCTCCCCTTAAGTGTGTGTGTGTGTGTGTGTGTGTGTGTGTGTGTGTGTGTGTGTGTGTATGTGTGTGTGTATGTGTGTGTGTGTGTGTGTGTGTGTGTGTGTGTGTGTGTGTGTGTGTGTGTGTGTGTGTGTGTGTACAGTGTTGATAAATCTGGAGCAACTGATTCTTCCAAACTATTCCAAACAACAGGCCACCAGTATTTTTCTACTAATCTGGGTCCCGTTTCCTGACTTACTTTGGAGGAATCAAGACGCTCCTATGTTACCAAAAGTATACCATATACTATCCTCTTAAGGGCGAAGTTCAGTGTTCATAAATATGGAGCAACTGATTCCTCCAAACTATGCCAAGTAACAGAACACCTTATTTTTGTTCATTTAGTCCTGTTTCCTGGCATATTTTGGAGGAATCAAGGCACTCCAATGTACCAAAAGTATACTATATAGCTCCTTAACTTTACCCCGCCCGTGCCTTATCTCCCTCCCTCGCCTCACACCTTCCACCTCACTTTTCTCCTGCATGTAATACTCGACTCGTTCCTTCCTGGGCCTTACACAGAAAATACACAGTGATTTTTTTTCTGCATTCTGTCATTCGTAAAGAGCGTCCCATTGGTCATTGAGGTAAAGGGGGCGTGGGATTTGGGGGCAGGCTTGGGGGGTGCGGGAATAGAGGGACAGGCTTGGGGTGGGTAGAAAGCCTGTCACCCTATTCCCTCATGCATCCCCCTAACCCCCCCCCCCCCTCCCAAGCCTGCCCCCCTATTCCCGCACCCCCCAACCCCCCCCCCCCCAAGCCTGTCCCCTACTCCCACACCCCTTTAATTAACTTTGCTTTGGGATAGCATTACTTCCTTTCGAATCTAAACATTTTCTTTTGTTTTACTAATTTTTCAACCATAGGAATTCTACTAGATTCGTCATGTATGTTAAAATACTAATACTAATAATTAAGAGGTAACGTTATGTTAGGCTACATGTTTATAGAATTGGTTTTTGTTACGTTACGTTACCCTGTTAATTGATTGCATCTCGTTCTTCATCCACATTTTTTTCATAATAGGTAATGATGAGATCTCTCTCTCTCTCTCTCTCCACAAGTTGTTAATGTATCTGTATTTTGTTTATGGTAATAATGTTACATAGTTGATGGTACATACATACATACATAGGAGCCAGCAGGGAAAGGATTCACTAAACATTCCCTTAAGTGTTCCTATAAGGGAGTAGCGCTGAGGCTTCCTTACGATAACGGCAGCGCGACGCTTAAATAATAAATGAATTAATTAAAAGGTCTATTCACTAAACGATCGTAATTACTTCACTGTGAGTCGTAGTTATGATGAACTACGACTCATGGTGAGGATAATGCTTGCAGTACTGCCTGGATTTATTGTATTTTAACACACACACACAAACAAAATTACTGTTAACCTCCCTTGTTACCCAATTAAATTTAAAAGTAGTTACAGTATATCTGTTTTATTGTCATTGCCTTTTTCCAGTGCAAGCGTGGAGAGATTTTTCAGTAAATAGCCTACAACTTAATTAAAGACTCCACAGAGAACGATCGAGGCTTAGAAATAAAACCCTATATGGCTTAATTAATACACATGATAAACACATGACTGCGGATAATTTAAGTATTGATGATAAAATGTCTTCAGCACTCAGGGTAATAAAAAGTAATACAACTTACGAACGTTTACGAAGTGAAGAGTTGTTGAGCCATCCAGCTGGTGTCTCCCTCTCTCTTATAATGCAAAGCTGGCAGCCTCTGTGGGTCTTCTCACAGTAGGTGGTAAATAATCCATATATTTCTCCGGATCATCCTTCCACCACTCCCCCAGCCGGTTCTTGAACTGGTTTACTGTTGCACTGCTGATCACCCCATCTGGCAGAGATTCCACTTATTCAAAACACACTGACTAAACACCTTGTTCTGAAATCCGTAATTGATCATTTGATGGTACAGTCGCGAACCCAAGTTTCGCACCCCCCTTGGCTGATAGGAAGGCGAAGACAGTGTTAAAGATATGCTGAACGATCGGACAAACTGGTGTATCAGGTTTGTAAAGAAACAGTGTAAGGTTCATTTTAACAAACAACAAACTGCAGGTAATCGAAAATGAAGCTCACACTGTCTCGTTACCAACTCGATACACCAGTTTGTCCCATCGTTCACCATATCTTTAACACTGTCTTCACCTTCCTATCAGCCAATTAAGGGGGGTGCTGAACTTTGGTTCGCGACTGTACTAGCTTATCACACCAACTAGAGTCGTATCGTAAGCAAGACAATCGGTGTTATATTATAGTGGTGACAATAGATGGCGTGGTACAGTCATGGTCAATAGTCCTGCAACACCTTCCAATGAGATGGCTTCGAAGTATGATCGGAAACTATATGTATAGCTGTTGGTCTCTGCTATATTGGTTCATGAGTTTCAATCAAATGGCTCGCTTTTATTCGCCAGGTTGCATGCAGGACTTTTAACCATGACTGTACTTAATTTGCCATCCAAAATATGTATCCAGGCTTGCTTCGAATAGCCTGATCGAATATTAAGAGTTCAAGCAAATACGTAACATGATCAGCGTTGTAATAATTGGTTCACTAGTATGTCAAATGATTCAAACCTTCAACAATTAAGACCAGGATACACATTTTGGATGTAGCAAAACTGTACTGTAGGTCAAAGTTCACTTACTGAAACCAAAGCTGAGAAGACAAGGAAATAGTAGCACGCCATAAGTTACAGTACAAATGATTCAATCGGTACCACTTCAAGTCGTTCTGCCCAAGGATGAGAAACATATTGTCTCTCATCCTTGGTTCTGCCTCGTTCACCATATTATTCAAGACCTTGCATTATATTACCTGGGCCAGGTTATGTGTATTTGGTTCTGTTTGTTTTCTATCACTTAATTAAACGAGTATCAAATGCAGTACACGTTGTTTGAATTGAAATCTTTCCTCCTTTCTTCCTCGGCCACACTCACCTGTAAAGGACTAAAGGGACAATAATAATAACAATGCCGTGATGGAAAACGGGTATTTTTTTTATATACAGTATAAGAAATGTAGCCTTATATTATAACAAAGGATGAAAGGACTAATAAAAGATGAAACGAATAAAGAATGAAATAAATAAGAAAGGATGAAAGGAATATAATGGATGAAAAGAATAAGAAAGGATGAAATGAATATAATGGATGATAATTATATTGTGTATAGGACGAGGAAGTGAGTTTGAAGGAAGAAAATAAATACGAAAGTTAGTTAAATAGGTTGGTGGGAGACTGGGAGTTTAGTGGCGTGGGTATACAACACTCCCCCTTCTGACCTCGATACTATGACCAGTTCCAGGTTGAGGTCTGAGGAGTGATGAATGTTGTAAAAAAAAGTTATAACATCACAAGGGAGGAGAAAAATAAATGAGGGACAACAAACACGAAGGAAACAGATTTAACAGAAAAACAAGATGGACAGTTATAACAAAGGCAAAGGATGGCTAGGGTCTGATGGGAGGGTTCAGAGGTTGAGACAGTATATACAAGTAATGGTCCAGACTCCAGCCAAACACTATATATAATACTTCCGCCTCACCATACATTATTATTTTCCCCTCCATATATTGTTCAGTACGTTCTGGCAGAGCTGTACAAAACACTTCCTTTTCCAACCCTACTGACAACTCTCAATTTATTTTTTGGAACTGATCTATCTCAGCATAATGGAGCATATTAAAAATTCCTGTTAAATATACATAGGAATTACAGAAACACAATTAGTTTTATTACTTATGTATTTCAATAATATACTGAAGCTTGAGGAGACAGGAGAATAGTTTGAGGTTTTAGGTATGGGCAAGATGTGACAGGAGCGGATTAACTCGCCAGGTGCCTAAGTTTCTCATCTTCTGCACTGTATTTTTGTCTTTTTTCTGTGAAAATATTGAACATTTGTAGACAAAGTTAGATTATTCCTTCAATAACATATTATACGGTCTGAACCAGGTATTAAATCATGAAGTAACAATCTTTACACATGTGTTTACATATCCACATACAGATGGAAGCAGTGTACAATACATTCATTCACACTT
Source organism: Petrolisthes manimaculis (assembly GCA_034508575.1). Classification (NCBI taxonomy): domain Eukaryota; kingdom Metazoa; phylum Arthropoda; class Malacostraca; order Decapoda; family Porcellanidae; genus Petrolisthes; species Petrolisthes manimaculis. The sequence goes on along the minus strand of JAWZYT010001443.1, from coordinate 310,344 downwards.
CAACTGTACACCATATATAAGTTACTGAAAGGAAGGATGGATAAGTTTATATCACTTATATTATGTAAGAAAAATATCTGCTTGATGAAAAAGGCATACTCTTAAAACAATCTCACATGCTATTTTATCTTATTTCAGATGAAAAGTATCAAACGTACAAATGTTGACAATGCAAAGCAATACTCATTGCTAGCTGTACTTATCCAGTTGGGTTCATTTATATTCAACATCCTTTTAAATTTATGTTTTAACTAGTCAAACTGGTATACATAATAAGATAATAATTTACATTATAATAACTTTTCATGAATACTGTATTTGCCAAGAGTATGTATACTGTATCCAATTACATTTCAGAACTTTTAATTATGCCAGATGTAATGATAAACATAACTTTAATTCTTTGCAGCAGAGCCCCAAAGGTCTGTGGGCAACAAAGACACCAGGCCTTCAGAAACAAGAGGGAGGAAAATTTAGCAACTTATGTAGTACTATAGTAACACCAGAGCAAATTCTTCTCTTTGGTTATCTACATGTCTATTGCTACCATACACATTTTGTTGATTTGTATTATCAAACATTCCCCTATCCACCAAGAAATATAGAGATCTATATATATAATGTACTGTATATGTTTGTAATTGCCCACTTGAATATTACAGTATAACAAAAATATTCAATCATGGGACTTGGCAATATATAGTTTTTGCTTTGTTTAGTTTGGCATGCAACACTTAACATAACAGCAACCACAATTTGTATAATATAAATTTGACATTGAATGTGCTCAATGCAATATTAATACATTACCCATAGAGCTTCACTGCTGCCCGAATTATTTCTGGTATTATTTAAATAAGGGGTAATCCTGTATTTACCTTTCACATTTATACATTATACTTCCACCCAATCATCAAAACAATAAATGATAATATTATTTCTTCTTTAAGTCTACAGTATTGTTTTCCTCAGCTTAGCACAACTCTACAGCACTTAGTACTCCATGTTAAACCTCATTACCAAATGGAGATATAGTACTATCCCTTGTTTATATAATACCACTGCCAGAATGAAACACCTTAGCATGCCTTATACTGTACAGAAATAATGACCAATAATTAAAATTTGGTGATTCTCATGGTTGCTGTTATATGAATCTTTTTGCCACCACAGAGGGTACAGTTACAGAACAAATTAGTATGCATTTAGAATGTTTTGGGTTTTGTTATATTGAAGTAGAAAACATGTGGGGACCATTCAAGGTCAATTATGAGGTTCAAGATGTCATTAATAAATTGATGGCCACAAGTTTCCTCTAAACTGTGTCCCTGACCTCATGTCAGAGTTCAGAGTATTGTAATCAGTAACTGCCAATTTTTCTGACATATGGTCCCGTTCTAACAAGGCATTGTTATATTGTCTGTCTTTTGTGTTTGCCAGGAAGCTGAGTATTTTTCATGCACATATGGAACAAATTGAGGACTGCTTTCAGAGGTTAGGAGTCATATATAATACAATCAGGCATACAACCACCAGCACACAACCCATGCTGTCCTCTGTCTTGCGGCAACTAAGCAAAGTTTTCCACACCAAAAATGAGAAATATTGGTACATGCTTAAGTTTACCAAGAGAGAGGTAGTAGACTGTAGAGTAAGAGAGTGAGATCAATATAAAAATGGCGGCTAATTACATAATGGTGCAAAACTTACAAAAGAAAAATATAACTTTCAGAGTAAAACCCAAACCCTACTATACATTAAGTCTTATTTATGCTCTACATTAATATTCACATATGTGATGTATAGTAATGTTCAGAAATTTACAAGAATATCAAGCAATTACTATGTACTTGATCAAAAGCATCACAAATACTCCATTTCCCTATTTTCAAGGGATGGGTACTGATGCTTATTCATCTGACAAACCAATGCAGTACCAACAGCCTGTAAATTATATATTCCTTGTGGTGTCGCTTGACCAAGTGTTGTATAAATTCTCCCATGATGAAGTCCCTCATTTAATAATAAACTAAGTTAATTTAGTAATAAATGAATCAGTCATTTTGTACTGTACAGTATATGACAACCAACTACATGTTTCATCTATTAAGCCACTAAGGTGCAACAGCCATGGGCCCTCATATCTGCCCATCCAGTACAGCTTCATTTTCTTACATTTATCTACTATTCCTGGTTGGGCAAAAATTAGGGTTCATGAGTGTATAGTATCAGCAGTTTTGACAACTTAGAAATTTCCAAGTAAAGCATTGAGTACAGTAGTAATTCTCTCAGGGAAAAAGGGTAACATATACTCTAATGGCCATACACTATTAATAAGACACTGAAAGCATATCAATTAACAACCAACAGTCCTATAATGTCATTTCCGCCTTTAGAGACTAAGAGCAGAACAAAATGAATGGAATAAGAGATACTATTCATATGGTGTTAGCCTTACATTAACCTCTTCCTCAATACACAATAGATCCTCAAATACTGAGCTTCCAGAAACCTCAGTGACTCGTTATAACAAAATAAAAAATGTCCCTGTGATCGTATAGGAGATTTGGTGGCTTCCGATTCCTTTGGACTATGCCACGAAACAAGCTCCTTCAATATAGGCAGTGTTTCGTGGCAGTGTTAGGACTCGCTAATCTCCAATTTTCTGACTACAGTACAGTACATCACAGGGTCCCTTAACAGCATACTGCTTTAGTGCATGTTTTGCTAATGGTACAAAAATTGTGGCACACTTGTGTATGGCAGTTAACAATGATTCCACTCTATGTAAAGCCATGATTTCTGTCCATGTTGTATCTTATTTAGGGATGTTATAGTAACTCTGCAAAACGGTTGTCATGAAATACTCTCAGGAACTGTATATACTCCCTCAATCTATTTACTCAACAAAGCTAAAGAAAAACATCAAACACTAGGCATGACAGGGCTGAGTGTTTGTCATTGAATGTGTGGCTATTAATTCCTTCACTAGTGAGATATTACATGCTATCAGCAAATTAGAGGCTGCCGATTCCTCTAAGCTGTACTTTCATGGCCCAAATAGGATGAATTGGTAGGCTCCAATTTACTGATAACATTTTACACCTTCACAGACTGGACAAGGAGTGTGTGAGAAAACTAAATGTCTTTTTTTGAGAAATATGTGGCTTATAATTTAGATAATATGGTAATACTATACAGAAATTACGGTAGTTCCTTAAATACAATAAATACACAACTTCGGCTATGTGAGAATGATTAATTCAATTAAGTAATACTGTAACAGAAGATTTAATCAAATAATTCATTAAGCACTAGCACCAAGCCTGAAAGGGTTATATGGCACTAAAATGTGCACAGAACCGGTGGGCAAGAAACTCAGTGCAAGGTCGAGTAGACATGAACTATGAGGAAAGGCTAAATAAGGGTCAAAATAATTATGAGTATAACTGAAGCTTTAAACATGAATCGACTGAACTACATAAAAATTATGAAAATACCTGAGACTAAAATTCTTGAAGTGACAATACAGCTCAAACTTACCACCTCTCTCCTGAACTTCAGAGTTCTCTAATATTACAAAAAAATATTTGAAGCCGAGAGAGTTAACATAAAACTATCTACACAGGATGTAATAATCAAGTAATGTATGACAAACATTAATATGGTACCTAATGACGTGTGTATGTATGTATGTATGGAGGGTGGTATAGTTTCTTTTACAACTTAAATACTAATAAATGCTTTTCTTCCTTAACAAACAAAACCTGATATAAATAAACATTGTTGCACTGATAAGCTTTTATAGTCACTAAAATCCTATATTTCACCTCTGGTTTTGATGGATACCAGAATGAAATATCTAAGTAAATAATTATCTTGATTTATCCAGTGTGTCATGTTGTAGCCAACTATATGGCACAATATAAGTTCCTTTCAGTGACTGTAAAATGCTTAATAAAACATGTTTGCAGTAAAATAATACAAAATTATTCTAAAACATGAAAAATAAAATGAGTACAATCATGTGTTTCCATAAAATGAATCCCGTCTAACAAACATTTATCATAGGAACGACACAGATTGGCATTGCACATTAAAAAAGTTTCCTCTACTCTCGCTGCATTACAAAGCTCCTCTACCATCGATGTATGAAGCCTTACATTCATATAACTTACTGTAGCTCCAAGTATCCAAAATAAGGACTGCTCTGAGGAAGAAGCAAATCCATCTTTTGCCAAGTGTTACTAACTAAGAGGAAAAGATTCACACTTGGCAACGGACTTAACACGATTTTGCTCTGCAGCGTAAAAATGTGTTATGTATCACTCGTCAAATTTTGGCAGTACAGTACACTTTTTTTTACTCTAACGTGAAAGTGAGAAAATGTGAAGCCACTCAACAATATGTACTGTACACACACATATACAAGTCTGTCACTCTTCTCTTTCTCTCTCTTCTATGAACCTGAAATTACACACACTTTCACTGTTTATCAGGGATAGCTTTGTAACCAAAGATAGAATAGTATGGAACAGTATGGCAATGGGAAGAGGAGTGAATATAAAAGCAGATGGGGTACTGAATTTAAGGAATAAGCACCCTGTAGAAATGGAACAATATAACATCAATATTGACTAGATGTACAGTATATGAAAATATCAATTAAGAAGTCTTTTATGTGAAAGTATGCAGTGGCTCTTTCAAGTCAAAAGGTGAAACTGTATCAATATAAGGTCCCTTCTTTAACAGGGGTTTCATTAACACTGTACAGACTGGTTGCCTAATGCACTGTTTGAATTTCCTTGGAAAATGTTTGAAGGAGAGGCTTGATGCAACTACCATATTGGGGTACAGTATATTGCAAGGAAATGTCCAAGACTATCTTACAACATGATATCAAGGTATCTTAACTTCTTACAACCTTGGAAACATACAACTAACTTCAAATACTGTAGTTCTTATGAGAATATGACTTCATTATCATAGAACAATTGGGCATTCACAGATAAATGCTACGAGACTGCTCATATTATAACGTAGAAGCAATTTGTGTTTGCCAGATACAGTATAGAAAGTACAGGTAATAGCAAAAAGTATGAGATGTGAAATGGGGATATTAATCTACACCTATAGTACACCTTTGAGTAGAGTAGCTTGACTCAGTACTAACTCTTCCCATGATGGTATGCTTGTAAAGAATCATTTTGGATTACTGTAATTGACTGAATAAAGTACTGTATGACAATTCAGTAGCCAACATGACCTTCTCTTGGGTGGGTAAAGCTAATGATATTACTCTTTAACTGTATTTAGAAACTTTCAGATAATATTATCTATCATACCTAACTCTCAACCAGTATATCAACTGATCAATATGCAGTCAAACTATTCCAGTCGATAGTGTTGAGTAAATGCATGGATCGTGTGAGAGAGAAAGAGAGAGAGTAAATGAGTGGGAATGGTTTGTGAAAGGTTGTGTATAAGGCCTCAAAAACACTGCTGACTTGAGTGATGCATAAGGCTCAGTATAACCCACCCTGGATGTGACCAAGGGATGAAAATTATAACGAAAGTAATAATTTTCCAGGGGAAGATGGCTAACAAGAATTAATACTTCCACAGCAAGGATGCACAGCAACACAATGACATATGCCAGTCCTTAACCCTTATACAATTGACATTTTTAAATAATTATCTCACAGCTTACAAAAACTAGATCAATTTTATCCAACTGTTCAGTTTACATCAGGTGCTGTGGCTAACACCAGATAATTTACTGTTCATCAAACTATTTTAAAAGCATAAATGAATTTACTAGCCATATGGAAGTCTACATATATCATAGCTAAAGGGTTAGGTGTACAGAAGTAGAAAATAAACACAAAAACAAAATTCTGTGCTGAACCTCCACAACAAAAGTCAGCATGTATAAAAGAAATTACCGTATAAAACAATATGTAAAATTGTCGTTTCTCCGTGGTGACTGGTGACCTTCAGCATCAGTTCCCTTACACAGCTCTGATGTTCTGTGGAATAAAAAAAAGTGCAGTCAGTGATGTAGAAGTCGTGAACTAATGAGGCTTTTCAGAACAACAGGCAAACTCAACAAACTGAAGCTGTGAAAAATTTCCATTCATAGTTACCTATGAGTAACTCGTTAAGTGACTGAAATACTATGTGTACATATTTATACATTATTTGCTTCACTCATCAAGTACATGTACTGTATGTGGTACCCAATGGCCAAACTCTGCACTGGAATATTTCAATTCACTGGTTTACTTTAGAACACCTCAATTTCAATTATTGTAAAGCCATTAGAATTAATATCTACAGCTTCCATTCAGTATTCCAAGTAGTGATATATTAGGTTTTCAAAGGCTATGTTCAATATTGTAAGGAAACTTGAAGAGCAACTAATACATAAAGTACAATACAGAAACCATTACAGATGTGTTGCATGTATTCCACAACATACATAGCACCATACACTACTCATAATGTGAATATGTGGACAGGCTAACACAGTCCAGTACAAGTGTGAAGTGCAAACAGTGCTGTGAGGAACAAGATCATTAATGTGGTCCGTAAATTCCTAAACTCTGACAGCCAGTTACCTGTACATTTACTGTTCCAGTATTTCATTATATAATTAACAGGTTGCATCTCTGATTTATTCATTGATACAACTATAACAAAGGAAAGCACTCAATCCTCCTTTCACCATTTTCCACTTGAAATAATTTATCACATAAGGATGATGCAACACTATCATCTTATGTGTACAGTATATACAATACTATACAATATTTTAAAAAATACAGAGCATTGCATATGACTTTTTCATTTCAACAGCTGTCTAAATAGGTTAGTGGTAACTTTCAATTCCACTACAGTATGACAAAAGATGTAGCATGTTTTACTGATGCTATTGAGTGACTTCATATATTAGGAACAGTATCTGGACCAGGTAAATGCTTGTCTCCTGAAGCATCAACACACAGGTACAGTAATACAGCAAAACTAATGTTACAATCTTTTTAACCAGTCACTGTGGTGGTACCTGGCTGGGAGAGTTCATTATATATCTTGTAAAAGAAAAGAAAAGTACAGTAAAACAAATCAAAACAAAACTTCAATGCTGTGCAAACTCCAGGAGCCAACTTAAGCAGTAAAATATAAAGAAATCTTTGATCAATATTAACCTTACCAATAAGGCTATGATCTGAATAAACAGCTGAAAGATAATCCCCATTAAAAAAGCTGAATCTTGAACACTATGTACACCTTTGTGGCTTTAGAATGTTTCCCAACTTCATTATACTATCAGCATAGTCTGTTTTTCTGTTGGTACAGTACTTTGCAAAATAAGCCTGATTCTACCATAACTTTAGACCAGTTTGTGATCTGAAGTAAATACATGTAAGTATACACTTCCACTTGCACATACAAACACATACTGTACACACTAGTATACTGGTAATGAATGCATACCAAGCACATACTGTGTACAGAATGACACACCCACAGCATGCACTCACACACATACACACCCCACCCATGGACTCATACTAACACGCATACAATTCAGGTATACACAAATATACATGCACACACATGCATGTATGCATCCTTAGTCTTCACCTTATACAATATAATAGGAAGAAATAAAATGATCAAGAAAATACTGTACCGTACAGTTCAAGTACTGTATAACCAACAAAAATACTGATAAACTGAATGTGAAGAGAGGGAAGTACAAGTGAACTCCACATGTGCAACACTACAGAAGCTACAAGTCACAATGCAGGTGATTAAAATTTGATGGCCATGAAGATATTCAACCAACACCTTTAAGTGAAATGGTCCACCTTACTGGTGCATGAAACATTCCCAGGCAAAACTGTCAAGGCATCATTATAGCTCACCACAAGAATAATAATTTTTAATTTTTCTATCATCATAATTTTCTATGTACAGTCGGCGGCAAAAGTCCTGTAGTCTCACTTGCTTCACCGAGCCATGCGATGTTCAAAGACTCGAGATTATTAAGTGCAGAAAACGTGCGTATTTTTCGAGTCCATGAACACTGCATGTCTCGGTGAAGCAGGTGAGGCGACAGAATTTCTGTCGCCGACTGTACAGGTGGTCATTAACAAGGTGTGCCTGGGAAAGCCTTATAATACATGTCACTCATGACAACCTCATACCAAAAGGTGAACATTGCACAACATAAAAGAGCAAATATAACACATGACCATAAAATGTGGAACACATAACAGATAAGACATGGTTCGACAGAAAGTCACGAGACCAAAAAATGATAAGCAAGAGAGGAACAAGGGTCAAACTATATACCATAACTAAAGGAGAGGCTTAATAACCTACTTCCTCTATACAATAGGACTGTAGCTCAGAACTATAGGCCATTATCGCTGAGTTGCAGGACTAGCCCAGGCTGGTCTGGTTGGTACCGAGTCAATTACGCCCTTCGGGAGAGGAGACACCAGTGGTAGGTGGGTGGTGGTCATGTACAGGTTAGGTATAGTATGGTATATGGAGAGTATTAGTGTAGGTTAGGTATACTGGAGGTGTAAATATAGGTGTGCTGATATATGGAGTACTATGGGTGTAAACAAAGGTGGTACTGTATGATGATGATAATGATGTTAGGTGTACTGAGGGTAGTAAGCAAGAGGTGTAGGTAATAAAGTTATTTATAAAGCCAAGTTATAGCTGTGGAAGTATTGGGTTAAGCCAAGTTGGCAGCACAAATGTATGCACACACACATATATTATACAGTAGTGTACTTTAATCCAAATTTAGTGGCCTTATCATAATTGTATAGTAGTAATAAAAAATTTAATGTCTATCTAAATAAATTTAATTATCTTACCCTCATGATAGTTATCAAGTGATATACATCATCTATTTCACTATGTTTCTGATTATTTTTGTGGATAGTGCATATTCTAGTCCCATGATAAAAAAAATAGAAAGAAAGAGAGAGAAAGTTGAACTTGGGTAGTTTAAAATAGGCTATTTTAGTATGAATTTATAATAACTAATACTGAAATTAATCTGAAAATAATGATTACAAAACAGTTTGAATATAGAACTGGCAAAACGCAGCACCGAGGAACTGTTTACCGAAATATTAAATAATAGAAAGGAAAGACAGGAAGAAAATGCCTCGAAATAATAAGAACAACTAAAAATAGGTACATGAGAGAGGAAGGAGCAGACCAAAGTAAAGATATGAAAGGGAAGATAAACATGAGGATGATAAGGAAGGCAAGGAAAAGGTTGAATGTGATATGGGAGGAACAGGAGCAAATGGATGGTGTTGCTGTCAATATAACACACCATCCTCTCTCCTTCACCATCAAGCATCTGACGACCATTCAAAGAACCTAACATCAACTACCATACCTAAATACAGTATGTTGGTAACCTTGTAACCTTACTGGGATTTAAACCTGGTGTCTTCAGTGTCAATTAGAATTGACAGTATATATATTTTCTACATGTCTCTATTTTCATTCATGAAATTTATTCTACACCACAATGAAATATAATATCCCAGCAGAGTGAAGATGCAATGAGGAGGATTCTATCAAAACACATTTCCCCTAACAATATTTTTCTTAGCAAATAGGAGATATGTCAGCAACCTCATCCATCTACTTTCAAGGTCTGATAGAAACCTAAAACTAGTTCTGTAGATGCAATGGTAAAGTTCCCAAACAAACTAACACCATACAAGACTAAAACTGTATGTCACAATGGTAGTACAATACACATTGGAAAATGTCTGTTATAATATACAGTTACATACTATTTTTACAAACAATTTCCAATATATGTAAAAAAATAAAGAGTGTTTTGGCCACTGCAGTGAGTGCATCAGTTGTTCCACCATATTTTAAGTGAGCAGCTGCAATTTGCGGCCTGTGACAGAGAGTGCACTTTTCAAAATTTTCTCAAGTGAACATGAATTTATGGCCAGATAAGAAGGGTGCACAAGCGCCTTTCCACCAATTGCCTGAGCAAGCAAGAATTTGTTGCCTGGGAAAGTAAATGTGTTGGGTGACTTTCCACTAAAATTAAGTAAGCATGAACTTGTGGCCAGGGCTGTGAGTGTACAAATGACCCTTTACCTCCTATATGCTTAAAGAGGAGAATTCTCATACACTTTCATGCAGTCATATGAGCCGTTCACATCACTATCAATTCTCTGCTTGTACAAGGTGCTCCTGGGGCGGCTCCGTGTGATCTTTACACCCTGTCCAGTAGAAGTTGTGGCCGACTGATTATAGTAACACAACAGTACGTACTCAACTTACAATTTAAATCATGTGTACTTAAATCCACTTCATGGGAGGACAGTCTACAGTATAAGAACTGGTATAAAACTATAGTAATAGTTCTTTCTTGAGTTTTATACCAACTACTATGTTATATGCTGCTGACCTCTTGCTATGTGGATTTGAGCAGACATACAGGGTAAGTAGTTTGTAATTGGGTTATAGGAGGGAGCTGCACCTCCCTATCTGGTTTATTCAAAATTATTGAAAAGTAATTGGTGAATGGAGAGTAAGGGGTCTCAATGCACATTAGTTTTTCAACTGTTGCATATCTGACAAAGTCCTCTTACCCATCAGAGGTCTACATTATTATGGGAATAAGACACAATGTCTGACTACATAATCCTCATCAAGCTAACACAAAACAGCCTCTACAAGAATTTCACAGAAGCAATGCCCAAAATAAGAAAAGACTACAAAAGACTGTAAAAAACAGAGTACTGTAAAGTATAATACAGTACAGGACACCTACCATTAAAATTTTCATTCTAACTGCCTATTCTTACACTATGAATATGAAGTTTTATATCTGTGAAATATAATTACTGTACTGTACTTTATCTAGCACAAGAAAAGATTAACCATAACCCCTTCAAATTAACACAGTCTATATTGGTTCCTTGATACAGGAGGACAGGAAGAGAGATGAAGCATTAATACGCCATGGTCTATCTATAGCTCTGACGCCTCTCCCTCCAAGGGGGTGGCCATGGCTGAAGTTTTTCCAGTTTTCCCTGTTCCAACACTCCCTCCTTATTTGGTCAAGCCCTACTCTGCCCCTCACATTTCTCTCCCCTACATACTCTTCCACTCTGTTCTGCCATCAAACAGGAGGTCTGCATCTCACACCAGGTGCCACAACTTCACTTCCATACACCTTCTTTACAAACTCCTCACCTTGCATTCTCTCTACATGTCCAAACCACCCCAGTGTATTACACTTCATTCTCTCAACCACTTAACACTCAACACCAATTGCCTTATCATTCATACCATATCTCTCATTACTCTCTCCATCCAACCTAGAAACTACACATGCTCCTCTCAAGTAAGTCATTTCCACTGCATCTATTCTAGACTGATGAGCCCTACTCCATGTCCATGTCTATGGCGCACATGTCAGTGTTGGCAGGACTATACTATTTCGTAGTCCCCTTTTCACTTCCAAACTTCTATCCTTCATAATCCTCCCTAGTAATTATATGACTTGTCTACCCCTCATTGCTCTCTCCCTAATTTCTCCTTCCATACTGCCATGTTTACACAGAACTGTACCCAGGTACTTAAACTCTCATTTCCTACTCTCCCATCATTACAATCCTCCTCCCACTCTCAAACACCCATTCAGGTCCTCCCAGAAAACTCTCATCCTCCTTCCCAATCTTGGTCCTCTCATTCACCGGTACATATGCACACACCCATGCATACTTTAACAATCCAATCTTCTCTGTCAACCATACTACTCTTGTACACATCATTAATCAAATACTGTACTGTGTTGTTGTTGTAGTGTGAAGGACAACTGATATTATGATTGTGTTTACCGGCATATAATGATAAGCACAGAATGATCAAGATGCCATGCCAAACCATTGCACAATAAAATTTCCACCATCTATTAAAAATTTCCTCCCACCTTCAACATAAACAACATGACAAGTCTGGACAAGACGGACAAGAGAGAGAGTTCAGTGCCTGGAGTGCTTACATGCACAGTAACCTTATATTTTAATCCTAAAACTAAAGGCATCTAGTTATTGTTCATTCATATACTGTACTTACATTACAGTACTTTTTCAAGTTAGAGAATTCATAGAATTATCAAGTGTAATACAATTATTTTTTTATGCAGATAATATTATAAAGGTACAGTAATTTTTTTCCTACTTTGTTCCAAAAATAATCTGTTATAAAATTACTTATGCAGTACAGTACAGGAATGATTTGTAAATAATACCCAAAGTTTCAGGGCTAAAATATCTAATACAGTATACTCCATTCTTTATAAATGTGCCAAAAGTCCCTTATACCTGTGTTAAGAATGTACTGTTAATACTGTATATTGTAGTAGTTAGAAAAATATATGCTGTAGTATGTACTGTATTTCAATAATACAGAAATGCTGGCCTAATAATTTTTCAGGGTGCTTCTGTTTTACCTTGAGAACATTACCAGTAGGAGTTGTCAACAAAATTTTATCTTTTTCACAATCCTGCATTTTTTACGGGACAGCGAGGAGAGAATTTTAAAGTGAAATTTTAATCCCTTACTATACATTTCTCCTAATAAGTAGCATTATCATTCTTAACAATGTACAGTATACATAATAAGATGACAGTTTGGCATAGTCTGGCACAAATTAAATGAATGGACTATAGACTAAATAGCAGGTACAGTTCATTTCAGTCAGGGGCTCTAAGTTGTGTACATAAGCTTTACATTTCCCTTCATATATATACAGTATACAGTAATTGGTTGTGAATTGTTGAATGTAAATATTAAAATAAAACTTAAGACAATTAAAGTATTAATCTAAGTACCATGTGGGATTCAAAAGTTCCTGGACTGTTCATGAAGAATGCCATCAGGTTGCAGTATGGACTTATATGTGAACACCCAATCCCTTAACTTTGGGGGAAGGATGGTTTCAGTGCTCTGTTGAATTATAATTCTACAGATACAGTTGCTCCCCAGTATTTACAAGGGTTATGTACAAAATCACCTTCATAAATGTATTATGCAAATCCACGAATATTGTATTGTACTGCGTTATACTTATCCCCTACTTCCACCTTCCTTCATGGACAGTCAGGATACTTTGCATAACACCTGAATGGTGTTCAGAACTATATAATTTTCAATGTCTCTTTTTTCCCCTCAAATTTAAGGGGATAATTAAGATCCAGAGGCCCAACATGAAAGACATAAAACTATGGATTAAAATAGGCCTATAGCCCCTTTCCCTTAAAATGAGAGATACAACTTGAGCCCCTGACTGAATGCATGACAAGGAAACCAGGAGGAATATTGCCTCTGGGTCTCTTTACCTCGTCTCTCCTGTCCACCTCTTTACAGTCTCATCTAAGGTCATTATCAACGACCTTCATGTAGAGTGAGCGTGGCGGTCCCTTCAGTTCTAAGTCCTGTAAGGTCTCAAGTCACACATGTTGACTGTTGAAACTTAACACTAGGAAGGTGTCTATCTTATGTTGGTACAATTTTCAGACACTTACTTGAACTTAAGCTTTTGATACTTTTTTTTTATAACACACCCTGTTAATTAGCATATTTGCAATTCTGAGGGTACATAATTACGAATGTGGCATAAAGTCTCGCAGTTTCCAAATAATTCCCAAAAGAGAATGAGAAATACTGTTCGGAAAAATATACACAGAATTTCACTCACAGAAAATTCACAATATTTCACTCCATATCTATATTATTCCTGTTATTATGAAAGTTTCTAACTTGGCCATAAACACTACAAATAAAAAGTACTGTACAGCACTACTTACAATAAGCAAAGTATGACCAAAGCTTTGTTATGTACAGCATGATATTGAGAAAAAAAAAAAATATGATTGGCTATAACTGTACAGTGGGTGGGAGTAGGTCCTGTTGGTGGTGTAAGAGAGGGTTCAACTAGCAAAGATATACTCTATACTTTTAACCTACTGCCATAATCTCTTCAAGAAAAGGAGCTTGCACTGGCATGATGAATGAGTGTAAACAGACAGATGGATAGGATGAAAGACATAATACATTGATAAATAAGAATGAGCAGGAAAGTATGGCCAAGATAAAACAGATGGATATGGATGAGCCACACTACAAATGGGAGGTACAGTACTTGACAGACTGATTCAAAGAACGACAAAGAATAAACTGCTGCAGATGAACCACCTGCAATTCAAATGCAAAGACGAAAGAAAGAGAATACGAACAGTCAGAAGGGATAAAATAAATATACAGTATATATATATCTTATGCATAGCACTTATGTGCTACAAGAAATGAAGAAGAAAAAATGTTCTAGCAATGAGGATGAGGAATTTTCTTCTTCAAATTATGAATACTCATACAAGTTTCTAGATACAAATATTTCCTGACTTCAGTCAACCTTCCTTCTCACTTTTACTTAGCCCTAATGAATCCATCACCGTTTTTCCCAATGAAAAACCTAATCTCTTTTGAAAAATTCCTGGATCCAGATCTTTCCCAAAATCTAATCCCATGTAGCCAGTCACAAGGACCATCTTCAGTAAAAAAGTAGTAAAACTCACACACTTTTTGCATAATCCTGCTAACCAACAGCCAGACAGTTAAACAAAAATACTTCCTGGTAGATATAATTATAAAACTACCACTGAACCTTTGCTTGTGGTGGGAAATAATAATAAGCAGGGGAAAATATGTCTAATTAAAGTACGGTAATTCCATTCCATATGTGCCAGGGATAACAATGATGTCTTTTCCTATGGAATAAAAAAACTGCAGGGGTATAATTTCTAACTATACTATATTTGAGTTGGCAAGCTTTATTAGGAAGAGAATATAGCTAAGCAGGGGGAACATTCTAGAGCAAAGGATAATATACCAGTACCCAAGAATGAGGAGCATAGCAATTAATAAAATAAAGGATGGAGGAGGACTCTATCAGACATGGGGTGGAAGGAGGGACACAACTGCATTAGAGATAGAAGTGACACAAATCCATTGGAGAGAAGCCTAACTAACTACTACTAATAATGTGAATAGGAACCTACCTTGGTAACATCAACACCAGTCATGTTCTTAACCATGAGAGGGACGCGTGCAATAATTTCCATGACTTCTCCTGTCAGTTTGGAAGCTCCCAACTCACTCTTGCCACTGCTCACCATTGTTACCTTCTTGGCTTGTGAGAGAGGAGCTGCCACTTCAGCTGCCACCTGGGGGGGAGGGAAGGAAATTTGAGCTTGAAGTTAAATAAAAAAGAGAAAAGGAAAATTGAGAATTCAGAAATGTCATGTAGCAGGTATCAAGAATTTCACTGCATCAGGCACAGCTAAGTACCCATGGGTTATACATATCAAATGCCTGGTTGAATATGGCTTCTGCAAAGTTTCTGTCATGGTCCTTTACACAATCCTGATCGGTAACAAGGCATCTTCACTTATAAAATGAGATAAGAGGAAATCAAAATATATACAGTATAATAGAAGCAACAAGAGACAAAGAGATCAAGTAAGAGAGAAATAAAATAAGGAAGTTGTTGAACCTTTGGCAGTGTCTCAAGGAACATCTCCAACATGGCAGCATCCTTGTATTCTTTCTGAGCCTCTGCCTTCTGCAACATGATGAGGGCCTCTGCCTTAGCCTTGGCCTCCACAGCATATGCTTCTGCCTCACCCTTCACACGGATGGCCTCTGCCTCTGCCTCAGCTTCCAGTAAGGTCCTGTTACGGGCTGCCTCTGCTAGCTTCTCCAGCCTGGGGACATGACAGGTTGTCAGGACTGGTCAGGTTGGAATGATTGGGTAAATATAAACTGGGTTGGTTTAAACTGAACTCAGATGGATTGATATGTGGTAGGAAAGGTTGGGTTATCATACATAGTCCCTTTTTATGTACAGTATTCTCTCACTTTTGTATACTATTCATTCTTTCTCTCACCTGAACTTCTCAGAGTCAGCTGGCTGCTTGATGGTGGCCTCCAGTTCCCTCTGTCGTCTCTGAATTTCCTGTTCTTGAATCAAGATTTCCTGAGTTCTCTCCACCACCTGTCACAGACAAACACACTAAAGTTAAACAGGTCATATAAGAGTGTGTGTAGAAGTGAAATGGGATTGTGGTACAGTTTAATAATACCATTATTGACATGTTTTAAAAAATATGGACATAGAACTGGGTACAAATCCAGAAGGGATCTCGATTGTGAAAAGTAAATGTTTGAACTGGAAAAATTGGACACTTCTGCTGTAGCCATTTTTTGAGGGAGTGTTCCCAAAAGTTATGAGGAATCATACTATAGAAACGTAAAATTTTATGATCATACAATTGATATTCAAGACAAAATGTCATAAGAATGCAAGTCACTGTTTCTGCTGAATGATAAAATATGACACTTATATCAATAACACATATGACATTACTCATGGTTAAGAGGGTTACCCTGCCAATAACATAACCTCAACAAACCTTAATCTGCATCTGCTCCTCCTTGATTTTCTGACGTGTTTTGGCTGCTTGGAGTTCATAAGCAAGCTCAGCCTCAGCTTTCTGTAAAGGAAGAGTGGTGTAAACAATTAATCTTAACATGCATGATATTTCTATGGCCAATGGACTGCTACAGATAATTAATGGACCAATAAGCATTTTGTCAATGGATAAACTCTAACAAAGTCTGTTTACATGACAAGATATATATACAATTACACAAACCAGACATACCTTAGCCTGAACTTCCATGTCATAGGTTGCCTTTTTTAGTTCAAAGTCACGCTGTGCCTTGGCAATTTCTGTGTCGTTGCTGTACTTGGCAGCCATTCGTTGCTCCTCCGCCATGGCCTCCTTGATCTGGGAGTCCATGTTAGCATCAGCTTCTCCGATGCGGGCATCTCGCTTCACCTCAGCTGTACGGGCCATACCCAGTGCGTCCAGATAACCCTAGGATAAGATACCAGGTAAGTATCGACCTTGGGAATGAAGGGTCAAGGCACTGATGCCAACTTAATAACAGTTTGTAGGTAAGAAATGCCAATTTAGTAGTTTTTCTACAGCTGGGGATCAACTGTGAACTGCAATGGTCTTCATGCACACATAATATCACTACTACTTCTATTCTTCCATAGTGTTAACGAACATCAGCAACCTATAACAGCAGCCCTAGAATAACCACTATATTGGGCTACCATAATTATATGATGTGAGGATGTATGGGGAGGAAAGGGAAGAAGGGATCAGGTACACTACATTTACTCAATATCAAATTTGAGTTGTTAGTAACCAATTCATTTTCAAAGGACATTATCAGTACATTATAATGTGAAAGAAACAATGTCATTACAGTATTGTATGAAAACTTCAAAGCAAAATAACTTTTGAGATGAGATTATATCACATAACACTGCTACTTATTGTTTAGCTCTAATTTACTAATATAGTACAGCAGACAGTACAACAATGAACAATAATAACAAGTTTAAGTCTATACTTTCAATTTATCAAAAATGATTTATCAAAGCAGCTATGGCACTAACAACAATAATCATGATGATATTTACAAGGAAATGTATATACAGTGCTGGTTTATAAGCATAAAAGCATTGACATTTAAATATACAGTATAATAACTACAACCACAGAAACACTCATGAAATAGAAAATGACTGACAATAATGATTGTACAGTACAAAATTAGA
The DNA here is from genome assembly GCA_034508575.1 of Petrolisthes manimaculis. Classification (NCBI taxonomy): domain Eukaryota; kingdom Metazoa; phylum Arthropoda; class Malacostraca; order Decapoda; family Porcellanidae; genus Petrolisthes; species Petrolisthes manimaculis. Next base: position 292,571 of record JAWZYT010001443.1, on the reverse strand, counting down.
AATACAGTACGATATCAATGTACAGTACAGTTGCGGCACATAGTTCTTGACCAGGATGTAGGGGAAGGCTAGTCAAGAACTATGTGCCATGACTGTACATCACAATATTAATTGTAAAGACTCTGAACATGAAAGAGAATTTAATGATGAGATACATTTGAATATACCGTACATTATATACATCAACATATGAAGCCATCTCTGTATGCCATTGGGTTTGCTTTAATATTAAAATATTGGGAGCCAACAACAGCAAAGGATTTATCAACAGAATAAATGTGACTGACGAAGACAAATACTGGATGTAATGTAGTGTTGCAGTGAGAGTGAGCAGACAATACTACAACACAATTATGTCTACTGTCTACTAATACACAACATGCACTAACTCATTCCTATTTATATTTTTAAATATAGGAGGGATCTGGGGTGCATATATAATCACTGACTCCCTTGACATCTAAAACAGTTACATCACAGATGTAACATCTTGTATTTTACTGTAGCTGTGGGAAGAGGGCACAGAGCCTTTTACTGTCTAAGATTTAAATATGCCAGTTCCTTTAAAGTTCTACTTATATTAATATATAACATATTCATATTACTTAATATCAATATTCTGATACCCAAGGAGTAGTACTGCACTATGGGGTTGCCTACCCTTAAATAATAAAATTCTTATAACAATGCTACCATTATTGTTTAAATATGCGAGACATCATCTAACCATTACAGTAAACCCTCTGTATAAAATGGGGTTATGGACACAAAATGTACAGGAGTAATGGACCCCTGGCATATAAAGGTGGAGAATACTGTAGACAAAAACTTCAAGTGGTATGTAGAAAAATTCTGTATATTGTATTGTACTTTTCCAGAAGTAAGAAACATACAGTACAATGCCACCTTATCTAATGAAAAGGAGGGAGGTACTGAATTAAATATTCAGCCAGTGTATTATGAGAATTTTTTGTACACACAATATGCCACCGAGTTATCTAACAATGTGTTAAAAACATTATAATTCTTGTCATAATACACTACAGTACTATTGTGTATTAAAACTGTATTCTGATACTATGTTAATTACGAAATACTGTTGTTCACCAATTAAACTCTGCATGCTTTAACAGTACTGTACTTTACTACTGTTCCTTCGTTACATTTGTGCCAAAAATTTACACTTTTCTACAGTCATCCCTCCGCTATCGCGGGTTCCACTTTCGCGTTTCGTAACTATCGCGCATGTGTGAAAAGTTCACCTTCATCCTCTATAGCGCATCCGTATGCTTACTATCGCGCACGTAACATTCAAATTTGGCAGTGTGAAGGTAGCGACTATGTGATTGGCCAAGCACACTGGACCGACAGCTATGTTTATCATGACATGGTGTTACAACAGTGAAGGTAGCGCCTATGTGATTGGCCAAGCACACTGGACTGACTGCCATGTTTACCATGACATGGTGTTACAGCAGTAAAGATGAAGACTGGGTGGGTTTATAACTAGCCCTGCTTATCAACCCTATATTTGTTTAACACAAGAGAGTTAACTAGTGATACAATGTGTGGAGATAAAGCTTTTTCATCGGTGCCTAATTACACCTCGGTCTGGTATAGAATGTCCAATACGTCGATATAAGACATCGTTCCTATAAGTATGTATATTACAATTCGTATTAAGCATATTAAATGCATATTACAATTTGTATCAAGACGATTCATGACTGAAATGAGTCGTCGGCATCGATGGCAGTAGTGGAGGTGGTAGGGGGAAGGGGGGAGATAGCGTGATATCGTTTGTTTAAATTTTATTAATCATACGTTATTAGTGTTTCCTTTTTTTTCTGTCCGAGAAATACCGAAATAACTTCCTTCTTTATATGGAAGGATATGGCTTTCCATTTTGTAAATGCACCACCTGGCATGACTGAGTGGTGAAGCTAGTGTTTAACTCGTAATTTACTAAACACGAGAGTGTCACACACACGGTGACAAGGCAGGCTAGGCCTATATTCCCATGACCTTGGGCTAGGGGGAATGGAGATACTGAGGGTAGGGGGGGAAGGAGCGCGGGAGAAGTGGTGGCAACACACACATACACACTTCACAGACGAGTAATAAAATTTCCTAACATGTTCATTATCATTTTGCTCATTTTGTATACAAACTCATTGGATATGCTTCACTTATTTTCGCCACCCATTTTATATGGATGCAATCGTTTTGAAAATAATTTTAAGTTAATATTTTGGTAGCTAATTCTACAGTCAGTCAGACATCCTACTCTGGTGCGTGCTCTCGGAATCAGGCACCCGACTCTCCATATGTGAACACATTCTGTTATGTTTAATGAATTGCCATCGTATTTGAGGTCTCATAGTAAAAGAAAACGTCACTTTCGAGAGACATAAGAACCTATCCCAATTTTCATCATTAATCTTTAATCCCTAAGGTCAGTGAGGCATATCCATTTACGCACCACCTAACCACAACACTCGACACGCCTACTGTACTTGTGGGGTCCACTGTATTAGGTTAAAAATGCTATTTTCTTACTAATCTACTTTAGTTTTCATTATATGCAAAGAAATATTAGTAAACAAAAACATGTTTAGGGAAGGAAAAATCTTGAAATATGAGGGACTGGGAACCAATTTCAATTATTCCCATTAGTTATTAAATTCCGCTATCGCGAATTCCGCTATCACGTGCTACTTACGGTACCAATTATTCGCGATAACGGAGGGTTGACTGTAGTTTGCTGGAAAAATTAAAGAAAAATAACTTAAAGCTATACATAATATTCCATATACATGTATACTATATTGTTTCATGTACAGTTGTGTAACTCTTGATGCAACTCATTATTCAAAATGGTGGCTTGGTAAAGCTTGGCAAATGAAAGGATTAGCTTTCAATGGTCTAATGATTACTGCACAGACTCAACAATTGCAACCACAACTTCTACCAATACTGTACTGGAAAATGATAGTAATAATTTACAGACACATATGTTTGCCAAAAGATTGTCAGTAGAGTATTACCATACATAAAAACCACAGTTGTCAATTTTGTCTGAAGAGCATATCAGTTTTGCATTGAGAAATTGCCATTGCATTCTTAAGTTAAAACATCCTGTTCAGTGAGTGACCTGACTCTTACACAATGAGTACAGTTCTTCTAATGAAGGATGCCTGTAAAAGAATGGCTGAGAAGGAAAGAAGTTACTGTACTATATAAGAAGCGTAAGCATAAAGTAACCTGAAACCTCGTATACTACTGGTAACTTTTTCTTAGAAAGTTCCAAGGAAGGAACAAGTTACGAATGATACTGATTACAAAGACCTGTAATTACTCTCATCCTGAAGAAAAAATACTTCAAATCCTTATGAATTACTACTGATACCTATATACCACTACAAAAGTCACAGTTAAACCCAAATAGGTTTGAAATTCAGCTCTGCCTGAAGCACTTCACAACATACCGGTAACTGTCAAGAATACAGTACAGTACAGTACAACTAATATACACACAAATAGTCCTCAACAATGTACACAAGACTCACATTTGGTCTCCCCAGCTTCACATTTAACCAAGAAAATATGAAAAGCAATAAAATGGATTAACAATACATACAGTTTCACATCAAACTAAAAATAACATTCACTAACATTTATTTTCATACCGAACCATGAAAACCATCAAAACAAAAAAATATAAAGGACACTCAACTCTCACTCTCTCATTATCTTTACCATTATTATAAGCACTGCAAGCCCTGCATGCAACAAATACCAACATTCTATGGTATATAGGGGAGAGCACTTTGGTGCACATTTTGAAGCTGTGCCACAAACACCTGAAACATCATGTTTTCAGAACTGGTACCCAGCTGCAAAAAGAGGGACAAGTAGGTGTATCCCAAATAATGTAACCGGAATGGTACCGCCAAGTGTGACACAGTATGTGATATTTGATGATCAGCTCCTAAAATTCTCTTTTCACAATCCATCCCAGAGCTGAACAACATATCATGTCATTTAGTGCCGAGAGATGATGCAGTTAACACTGTGCTCAGACTACTATTATACAAAACATGTGAGGTGCCTCCCAGATTATCATACCCATTTAAATTCATCCCTTTCTCAAATGCTTCAGTCATTCCCACTGTCTTTTATGAGCTGATCTCTAGTGTGCATGTGCTCCTCTCAAGAGAAAATATACTTCCTGGAACTAGTGGAATTCAGTCTGCAATATATTTTCTTTTCTTTTTCTCCTTACCTAATCTTTATGTGCATAATTTTAAATCCTGGCTGTGTTCTATTTCTATTTATATATTTACTGTTACTTCTGGGTTGCTTCAAGTTTACTTATTATCATAAACTGTATTAAAAATATATGACATACATTTGATGACAGTCAATGAAAGCAATTTAGATGTCAGAATTCAGAGTGTAAACAATGATAATGTTAATAGCACCATTGTGTAGAATATATGGATAAATTTTACTCTTCAAACCTTAATGTTGAATATATGAGATACCAAATGCCAAGCACTGTATAGTAGGAGGGATGTACACACATCCCTCAAACCACAAAAATACTAAATCTAAACTAAACACCTCACTCTCTGCTAGGGAGATATTTTGCTAAATAATACTGAAACTATAAAGATTGGAACCATTAGGAAATATCAGAATTCAATACCATTAATTCAAAACCAAAATGAACATTACATCTAAGACACTACAGTTTTTCTTCTTTTACAATAGCTGCCTAATTTCAATAGTTTTTGTAGAAAAAGACAAAACAAATACATCATAATTATAAAAAATGTCAAAAGATATTACTGTGATTTGGGGGGGGGGGGGAAATACTGTTAATCGCTTTCAGCAAGATGTGCTAAACGTTGCTGAGAATGTTAATTAAAAATCACATGTAAATACTTCCTAAAGGGTTCAGGAACAGCACTGACTCTCCTCATACACACTACTTGTCTACTTGTGAGCTACATGGTGGTGAAAACATCAAAGACGGCAATGACAATACAACAACAGTGTCTAGGTGGGAAAAGGTTGTGGGGAGGAGGGAGGAAAAGTGGGAGATGTGGGAAAGAAAGAAAGGGAGAAGGTAAATGGAGTGTGAGGATTGCTTGAGGTCCAGGTATTGAAATAAAATTCTGAAGGTGGGAAAAATGCCAACACCGTCAATGTAAAAAGCATTTATTTGAGTTGACCGCGTGGGGCCCTTAAGTCATATTGTAGCTGGAAGCATGTGCATAAATAAAGGCATTTTGGGGGTCAGGGGAGGATAACGTCTTGGTTATTTCATGCATGGCTATATTAACAGAAAGGGGTGAGAGGGACTAGGTGGACCATTCTGTCACCACTGGGAAAATGCTCTACCCTGCTGCACTAGTTAGTCAAGAGAAGGAGAAGGTACACATTGAGCAACTGACTTACAATGCGCCTAATACATAATGTATGGTATTGGTACAAGTTTCTGTATGATAAAAAATATGCTCTGTTGCAAGAAAAGCCTGGCAACTGTTGTTTGGCAAAAAAAAAAAAAAAAAAAAAAAAAAAAAAAAAAAAAAAAGCAAGAGTGCAAAAATTAAGAAAATGCATCTCGCTCAGCTTTTATGGAATGCCAATCAAAACAAACAATACATTGCCACTTGCAATGAAAGAATAGGAAGGAAATGAGTCAGACCAAAGCAACATCATGGCAACAAACTGCCCTGACAGAAGAGAAAGTTGAAAAGAGAGCTGGTATAATACAGACACAATGCCCCAAGAAAAGAGAAGAAATTAGAAGAAAATGTGGAACCCAATATTATTACAGGGCCTCTAGGTGCGTCCCTTCCAAAACTTGCATGACCACAACTAAAGGCTAAAAAAGAAACTTGGCAACAAATCACAATGGTGGAATGCAAGTGTGCTCATCTATGATGTGAGATGAACATCCTCTAGTCAGGTACAACAGATGTCCAGACAGACAGACAGACAAATGCACCAAGAAGCGGGACCACACGATGCACGTGCAACCAACAAGTGTGTGCAAACAATGTGAATGCCCGCCCTGGAGCCTGGGACTAACCTTGGCATAGTAGGTCTGAGAGAACAGTGACAGTGGGCAGGAGGAACGAAATAAAAAAAAAAGGAGAGAGAAAGAACGGGCAAAAAAGATGGTTAGACAGTTTGTTCTTCCGGCAGTGTTCAAGATAGATGCAGTCAAAATGGTGATGGGTTATACAAACACTGAATTGGAGAGGAAGGTGGAGATGTTAAAAATGAGCAAAATATGCAATATCATGAGTTCATCTGGGCAACACTAGCAGCAATGCAATCCAAGCAAACACTGACACCAGGCCGTAAAGGAAGCAACAAAGAAAAAATATACCATATTGAATTCAAATCCTAATATATACAAGTTTAAAAAACACACTAATAATCTGGTTTGAATCAATACAAATACCGTAGTAGAAAAATTTCAGGCTCTTCCTAGTCAGTAATAATGTTCCTTGTGAATCCAGACCCAGAAACAAAGATAAATTCAAAGAGAATCCAATTACAGTACTAAGTTAAAGGAAATGTATAGTATAATTACTATATCAACCCAAATCCTAAAATCCTAGTAAATACAAATTCTGAATGTTTCAAGACCGAAAGCACCCATATAATATGAACAAATAAAAAGAAAATAAACCACGAGTTGAAAGACTTTATATACTGTATACTGAAGTGAATAATTTAGGGACCCTATTATTTCTTCAAAGGTATTTCCAACATAAACCTTTGCAGTGCTGTGGCCAAAACTTGCTAAGACTGCACTGCTGGTGGTGTTAGTATATCAATGTGTCCATAAAGATGACTATGATGCATGGACACAGATACACACGAGTGCCGCGCGCACACATACACACGCACAGACACTTTATGATGATTGCTATATTTTTACTCCCAGCATTAACATTAAATGATGGTACTAGTTAACTGAAACATATGAAATAAAAAAAATTGAGTTCTTTCACTTACTATCCAGATCACAATGGTATGCAAAAATAACAAAATTGAAGGAAATTTTAAATTTATCATTGGAAAAACTACATCCTACTTAACTTTCCAAAACATTTCAGTCAATGCCTTTATAATAGGCAGACTCCTAAGTTCTAGCATAACAACACATTGTGAGACCATCAGATAATGTATCAACAAGGAGTGAAAATGGATGCATGGCTGAACTATGACCGAAAGACTGAGTGAATGCCTTATCTATGCACACAGCTTCCCTTATGTTGATGACAACTGTGCTAAGGAGGAGAGTATGTGAGTTTTGGGGAGGGGAGAGCAGTACAACCCTCACCAATACTTACCACAGCCAACCACAACTACTACCGGTATCCTTATATACTACTATAATTACCCCCTTGGCAAGTTTTTGATAAATAGTAGGTGTTCTCATTCATTCTTTTGACACCATCAGGCTCAATAAATACATGTGTGACTTTTTAACAAGGTTTGCACTAGTTCTATGATTCAGGCTCCCCTGATGCTTATTAATGTACAGTACCTGCTAAAATTTAATTAAAAATGTAAGGTAATCAATTGTCTCAATCAATGGAACTGTTTTGATATCCAGTTTCTAAAAGCTGAACCTGAGAATGTCAATAACTTCCAAAGAGTCCATTTTGTAAGGTAAACTTTGCTTAACTACATTCATACACCTCCATCTAAAAAAGCAATTATGTAAGACACACCAGATCTAATTCAACTTGTGATATCATTGCGTTTCATACCACAAATTTATAAGTGAGACACTTCATATTTAATTAAACTATAGTGCCACAATTGTAATGTGTTTTCAGAAGGTAAATTAAAATATGAGACAAATTTGATATGGTGCATTTACAGTGGGAGAAGAGAGCATTACCATTCCTTTCCCTAATTTGCAGCTCATGACCAAGTTCAGTACACCACCCTCTTTTCTACAGCCAGATAAAGGTATAATTTTCTTGATGAAGGAAAGGATCAAAGCTTAGTATAGTTGTTCATTAAACTACAGTAAACCCTCGCTAACTTGGATCAATTGGGGGGAGACCCTTGACGAGTTATCAGAAGATCTGAGATATCCGAGGGCTTAAATTTGATGCATACGACTGACTGCATGCACACCCACCCTCAATAGTACATGTGCTTTCACTCATATCTCTGGTTCCCATACACAGCTGCACACACACAAAAATATGACAATTTCATAAAATAAAAAAAACTGCAGAAATACATTTCATAATGTATATTAACATGAAATAAGGTATTGTGGTGTGGTGGTAGATGAGGAAGTGTGGGAATCAGAGCTGATATCAGTTAGTTTGTCAGTCACGGCATACTCATTGCCACCCAGACATATTATTCCCGCAACTTTTGTGATAGTTTTGAGTTTACTTCTTGTACAGTAATCTTTTAATGGCGCTGAAGAGAAAGCTTTCAAGTGATATTAGTAGCGATGTACAGAAAAGACAGATCATCACATTATGTGAAAATATCTATATCTTTTTTAGAGAAAGGAGAAAAAGCGGCAACAATTGGCCATGCTTTAGGGTTGATAAAAACAACTGTAGCCACCATAGTTATAGACAAAGAGCGCATAGCGCATCTATGTCAAGTTTAAGATATATCTATGTAGTAAACTATAATAACAGAGCAAAGATCAAGTTTGTAATGAATAATGGAACACTGAGTGGACTGTGGTAATACCATAATGATCGATGAATATGTGGCTTTGTGGTTCACTTGGCAGTGATCCAGCCAATTATATATTAGTACAGTGAAAGCTCTTTTATTCGGCATTCTGTTTACCGGCAACTTCCCGTATCCGGCATTTTTTTTCATAAAAAGATAAATATAGCAAAAAAGAGCGGCCACGCACACCCACTCAGAGCGCAGAGTGAGGAGGGAGTGACGAGTGTTAAAAGTGAAGAGAAGTGTACTGTACTGTTACTTTACAAATGTAAATATAGTATTACAATTCGTATTAAGCATATCAAATGCATATAACAATTTGTATTAAGGTTTTCGCAGACAACTCATGACTGAAATGAGTCGTCGGCATGCGTGGTGGTGGTGGAGGTGGTAGGGGGAAGGGGGGAGATAGCGTGTGATATCATTTGTTTACTTTTATTAACCATACTCTGGTTTTCCTTCTCCTTTCTCTGTTTGAGAACAACCTTCCATCTTGATATGGAAGGATATTATGGCCTTCCGTTTTGTAAATGCACCACCTGACATGACTGAGTGTTGAAGCTGGTGGTTAACTCGTAATTACTAAAAACGAGCGAGTCACACACAAGGTGACAAGGCATGCTAGGCCTATATTACCTTGACCTTGAGCTAGGGTGAATGGAAACTGAGGGTAGGGGGGGAAAGAGCACGGGAGAAGTGGTGGCAACACACACGCACACACACTTCACAGACGACAGTGATATAATTTCCTGACATGTTTATTATAATTTCGCTCGTTATGTATAAGAACTTCTCGGATTTATTTGAGAGTCAACTGTATATATACATAAATAGGTATGTAATGATGTGTAAATAATGTTCCTACCGAAATCCGTTGCATAGGGGTCTTTTAAATCAAGGTTTAACTGTACTTGTGAATGAATGTAGAGTAACGTAATTTTAAAGTACAATTTCTTGTATCCGGAATATTCTCGGTCCCACTGGTGCCGGATAAAAGAGCTTTCACTGTACATCACCATTTTTCAGAAGTTAATTATTTCAAAACATTGAGTTTCTTATACATACCTGTCATGGTAAAAGCATAACTATATACAGTATATGATTAGTCAACATAGGGTATAGAGATGATAATTCGAGTTTTGTACAAAATCAACTTGTGTCAATTCTCAGGCTGTAGGCCTTTATGATGATGCACCCGGAAAATCTCAGCATAAGTCTGATATACATCAGAGTTATTTATATGTGTCTGAGACACTGACAGAGTCTGAGTTATCCGATAGCCGACTATTAAATATCAGACTTAGCGAGGGTTTACTTTACCCATATTTCTCGATTGGTTATTATGCTCAATATCTCAGATGGTTTAACTAGGTTTACAGATAATGTTTCTGAGAAACTGTACCTATGAGCAGGTTAATCTTTACCATCTTCATCTCTACCCAGACAGTATGAATGTCAACACTGATTTTGATTTTTCTTGGAAATGAAGAATTTATGGTTTTTGAACTATGCATTCTGGGATAATATATAATTTTTTTCACATACCATTCTAATTTTGATTACTGTATATATTTCACTATAACAACTTTAAAATACAGTATATCTAACTATTGAATTACATTTTCACAGGTTAGAGCTTATAAAGGTTTATGTCCACAAGAAGCTACAAACCAAGTTGCATTGTGAATACAAAGCTACCGGTATTGACATAGGAATAAAATCATAATCCCTACTGTCATTTTCTCTTGCCAAGAATAAGCTTATATGATATTCAAAGCAATTATTAATATCTGTTGATTTCATTAAGACATGAAAATAAATGATCAAGTACAGGAGTGGAGCTAAGAGACAAAGGTAAAGCTGCTGACCTCATCATCATGGATATCCTTGAGTGTGTAGGAGAGGACGGTGATTCCCATGTTGATAAGGTCACTGGAGGCTACCTCAAACACATTTTGGTTGAACTTCTTCCGGTCCTTGTAGATCTCCTGCCAATAAAAGGAATGTTACGTTACAACCATTACCTATCCTATCTTTAACTCTTAACTAGAGCTTCGATGCCTCATCCTCTCCAGGAACTCCCCCAAGGGTGAGACCATGGCAGCATTGTAGTTTCATGATCTTTCCCCATTCTGACAATCTTTCCTTGTTTAATGAAGCCTTCTCCTTCCATTTTCACATACCATGTACAGTACTGTACTATTCTTCCAACCTATTCAACCCTCTGATTGGTGGCTTCCCTCTCACACAAGACTGCCTAGGTACAGCAGAGTTTTACAGCATCATTACTTCTTTCACCACCAATGCACTGCAACAGTAGAGTATTCAAGTGAATCTCTTAAAGATGAATTGGTAAACATTAGTGGGGTGATGGACAACAAGATAAGGTGAGAGAAGCAGTTCACACCTCAACAGACATGGACCCCATGATGGCACGTTGATGACCTTCCAGAGTCTCCAGGGCTACCTGCTGTACCTCATGCTCTGTTTTGCCCAAAAACTGCTCACATGCCGCCAGCAACATCTCCTCATACTGACCCTGCACCTTCACCTGCAAAACAACAAAATTTGGTGTACAGTATATATTGATTTCAGTATTATGTTCTCCATTTTAAATTCTTCAAACATCACTGGTTTGAAATAGTTTTGCTTTACAGTACACTAGATAGAGTCATTAATGAACCTCATAGACCTGGATTTTTTTTAAATATGCTTAATGCATCAACATCCTTAAAAGAGAGTAAGAGATTAAATAAACATCTAACCCCGTCAATGGGAGCCACAGACATAAAAGTGAAAATGAAGATGAAATAAAGGATATGTCACATGATAAAACAAATCATATCGTGTATATAACCTTAACTGACAATGGTTTGCTAATACAGTACATTATCAATTCAAAAGCCAAAGTGATGAACAGACTTTCTGCCACACCACCAGACTGACCTGAGCAATACCAGTGACAGAGATAGGGACGCCTTGGGCTGTGTATACCCTTGGAGACTCCACATTCAGAGTCATCACGTTGAGGGAGATCCTGCACACACACACACGCACACACAGAAATATATTAATATTTACTTCTGAATGACATCTGAATTATATAAAAAATTAACCTAAGGAATGTGTTGCTTTGAATGATGACAAGTAAAGCAATGGCATGATCAAATTACTGTACTGTGCTGTGATGGGCTATACTTTAAGTCAGAGTTAAAAGATAAATTTTCGTAAAAAACAAGTGAAATTCTACTCAAACTTTAAACATTACTTGAAAAGAACTTTCCAATACAGTTATTAGTTCAATCAAATGTGATGAATGTTAGTTAAAACAAATTGCAGTATTATTGTAATGATTAAGCATCTAAAATTGCTTACCCTTCCAGTCATGCCACTCCGTATAATAGTATACAGTATTGGGTTGCGAATAAATTACAGTACAGGTATTGTAATGTAATTCACTTGGAGGTTCACCATTTAATTCATTATATATCATTATGCAGGTATCATGGTTTAGTCAATAGGCAGTATGTATACTGTAGTACACAATTTTCAGTCATGAGTCACCCACTATTTATACAATGAAATCTAGTGCTGCAACAGAACATCTATAAAGAAAATATGTTTCAATAACAATCCTTAAGAAAGCTGTAGTTCACATTTGATTTTAGAGTTTCTAATTTCATACCCATTGCATAAGTTTGACCTTTCAAAAATTTGCTGTAAGGTTTGACTTACAAGCAGTAACGGTATGGTATTCTGGTCATCATACTGGTCCTCTACATTTTTACTTTAACTTTTAATAATAATGTACAACACTCTGATGTGTTGGTTAGTGGGATTACTTTCAAATATTCACAGCCTGCATGACAAGCTTGAAAGTTTATATATGTACAGTACAGTATGATCAATGAGGGAGTCATTCTTTTTAAAAAATATGTCACTCGTCGAGTTGTGTTATGACTGGAGAACCTCCATTTCAAATATAAATCCTTAAAATCTAATATTCTTAACTTATAGTCATAATATACACAGGAACAATTACTATAGTACTACAACAAAACCACATCGGAACTTGCTACCCTTCCCATCACAGTTGAGTAGTTACTACAATGGCTCCCTCTCCCTTCCCTGGTTCCCTATCCTTGTACAATAAGTTAGTTTGCCAACACTCTCATCCCTTTATTACATCATAAAAGTTGTTAACATTTTCCCACACTATTATCAATAACCAAAGGGTAGACCAAGGCAGGGAGAGGAAGCCAGCCAGCAAACAGATCTTGAGAGTGGCAGTTTTTTCTAAGCTGAAAGTACTATACTGTACTTCACCATACTTGGCTATAAAACTTCGGGCTTTGCATAGTTTTCTAGGCATATAAGGGAGCAAGAACCAGGCACCCTATATCAACAGATACTGTAAATGCTGTAGAAGGTTTGTTACCATTTTCAACCAATTATCAACAGATACTGTAAATGCTGTACAGTAGAGGATTGTTACCATTGTCAACCAAACACTATGGATGTAGAAAAGAACTACAGTGGACGTGGTAATGTCCTGAGCCATCTGCTAAATAAAACAGTCTATAAATAGGTGGTTGTAGGACACACTGTAAATCTGCTTCATGCAACTCTGGCAGTGGTGAATAGGAGTCATGCTTGGAGGAACACTTAAGAGAGAATAAAGAAACATATGAGTGAATAACAAAACTCGCTGGGATAAGAGTAAGGTGAAAATACTACAGCTGTTATATAGCTTTTTTTTTTAATGCAATTAATTTGGTCACTTCCCAACAATCCTCAAGTGTTGGGCAAAAGTAGTTCAATATTGCAAAATGCGAATACTGTATCTGGTACCATATAGGGCTTTTGGCACCAAGACGGGACAAGGAAACGGACAAGTAAAATGTGAACCAGGCAAAGAAACATCTACATCCAGGAGCAAAGAGAAGTGAGTGACATATTAATATATTGTCTGAAAACTTTAAAGTACTGCAACAATACGGAAAGGTTACATATATCTTAGACATACATACAGACAGCTACCCTCTATCTAAATCTGTCAAGGTGACATGCCGAGGAATGAAAAACATGCAAGAAGTGGCAATGCACCTCCAAAGACACACACAGCGGTAAAAGTAGTCACAGTGGTAAGCAAAAGTTTGTTATACCTGCCCATCTATAAATTCCAGTAATGAACACATACTGAAGCAACAGTATTTGATTTTCATGATTATATGTTACACATGGATGTGCACAATTTAAAAAAGTATACAGTCATGAGTTCCCACAGACCAATAGGTAAGAAGAAACTTATGTCTATGACTGTATATTAGAGGGAAGAGTCAGGGTAGGACAGGACCAAGACACAGATAGTGATACAGAAGACATAGTAACAGTAACAGCAGTAGTAGTGGTGGTTGTGGCATACACTTTTTTGGTTTAGGCATAGTTATTCCATCTTTGTTTAGTGTGGGAGCTTGGATCGGACACTTCGACACTATACTGTATAGAGGTGATGTGACGGTTTGTAACGGTGCGGGTGTATAAGAAACGAGGGTGGTTATTGACACTCAAATTGGTGTGATGACATCTTACTATTGTGAAGGTCTAAATTCTCAAACTATGGTGGCAGACACAAAGAGGCTTGATCTCAGCCCATGGTATCCCGGGAGTGAGGCAATTCAAAGCTTGACCATTTATTAGAATGAACCGTAAAGACAGACGACACATTCATCATACAGTACTCTACCAATACACACTTTATGAGAATCCTATGCTATGGTGACAAATTCAATACATTCCACAATCATACATCCTAAGGAGTTCTTGTGCTGTGGTGAAAAATGCAGCACAGTAATAATTGCACATACTGAACTGTGCATTCATATCCTGGGAAGTTCTTGTATCATAGGGCCTTTTGCAGAGGAGACACACTCACTCACTCACTCGAACACACACACACATACCAGTACACTGTATAAGCACAGTGCACATAAACATAGAAATAAACTACAATACTATATATACTGAGTCAAAACAATTCTTTCTCTCATTATTTATCAACTGCACATGTAAGACACTTGCAGAACAGAATGCTAAGCTGCAACTGAAGAGTTTAGAGAGATTTTCCTTGTGATCCCCTCTTGACCTATATCAGTCTCAGGGTCTGGGTAATTCTTCCACTACATATTATGTATGTTTAGTCTGAATCTATTGACAAAATGCATTAAAAGCAAGCTATCATTCTTATACAATGGTTTAGCTAGTGTATTATTTAAATGTTAAGTTGTTGTTGAAGTTCCTCAAGCTGTCTGGCCGAGCAGCCCCGTAAATGTTAAGTACTGTAATAAACTATACTTGCAAGTACAGGTACGTATGTACAGTCAGGAGCTGATGGATGAGAGATTGTTTGTAATTCCACACAGATATTGACCAGTATTAGGTTCTACAGAAGCATGTTACAATGTTTATCTTTTACTTTCAGGACATCCACTAGACACTAACAAAATACAGTACAGTAAAAGTGTTTGTGGCAGGAAGGGACTTATCCATTCGATCTTCACAAACTGGCAAGTGGAATTATACGATAAAATACAAAAGTAATACAATCTACCAATTAAGTTGAAGAAAAGTCCAAGGGCTATGTTACTGTACAGGGTTCAATATGTATATCATAGTGTGTTTGTGTGTGTGTGATTACTGTACAGTATAGTAAACACCAGTCCAAAGCAGAGTGATTAATAAACTGGAATTACATCACATCCACATCCTAACTTTACTTTCTTCCCTCATACACATCATAATAGGATTCATAATTGCATACTGTATATGACACAGTGCAGGATTTGAACGTTCCACAATGGAAGGAGTAACAACCAAAATACTGTTGTGGCAGAAGGTTGGAAAGGGATCTATCAGGTGAGAGGGTGGATTTGTGTTGTAGTGGCTATGTTTGTGTATACTTGCACACACATCCACACACAAATTCACATTACTGTACTGTACTGATCTGTAGTTCCTCTTAGAAACACTCACCTTCCTTGTCCTGTGTTTAAATTCCTACCAATTAAAAACAGTATCAGTCCTGTTCTGACCTTATAAGAATAATTCAACAATTCTCCAAGACTACTTCCTATCATAAAACTAACCATTGCTGAGACATCCTTAACAATTACAGCTAACCATGCATTGAGAGATGCAGTGTTGTGCTGGTATTTAAAAAGTTATGTGAACATCAATCATAACTAAATGAAGGGAAATGAGTAGAACCGAAATACTCGTACTATTGTACAGGAAAATCAAGCCTAGCAGAAGGTACCATGGCTTACTTTCCAAAAGCAAACAAGAAAAATATAATTGTAAGTACAGCACACTGCAATACTATCTATAAATTTACAAGTGCAGTACGAACTCAACCAAAATGACATATAATGTACACTCATTCTGAATCTAGCTCCCTCTAAGAAAACTCTCACTTTTATTCTCTTCTTTCATACACTGGTTAATGGGAGCCATGATAATCTTCATTCTTTATCACACCTCTGCTCAAAGTCCACTTTAGTCCTCTTGGGGTACAAATTTTTAAACATACAATTTATTAATTCCTAAAAAGTAATGTAGGTATCATAATATTTGTAACAATATCATCAATAAACATTACAAATTCAAATTTACCGGTAGTTATGTTGTTACAAACGGCTTAGTTAAAAAAAAAAAAATTGTGTGGATCAAGGTTATACCACAATTAAGTGATTTTCTTCCGCAATATCATCAGCTGAGATGTTGGATGAGAAAAGTGCTATTAAAAGTCGCTGCAATATTTTAATGGAGATACAACTGTACTTATAGCTGGTAGATATTAAATGTGTACAATGAATGTGTTATCCATACAATGCCACAATTACAATTAAGGAAATGAAGAACTATTAACACAGTTGAGTTAACAGTATTTTCCATGATATATGATACAAACTCTTACACATGTAAGCAAAAATGTCAAGCTGTCCACAAACTTAATTATTTTAAAAAGCACAACTGTGTGACTGGACATGGAAAGCAAGGGTCTGAAAAAGAAAAAGCTAGAAATCACACCACCAGATGAAAGCACACTTACAGCCCACCTTGAAAGAAGTCATTATCTAATAGCAAGCAAACTCAAATTTGAGAAAGAAAACACAACACACAGGCAAAATATAATCATCTCAAAAGTCTCTCAGGGGGTAAAGGATGACAAGCTTAGAGTCTGGCTTATAAACAAGAAAATGTAAGACATAAATTTCAACTGCCCAGCAGGTTCCAAGGAATAAGCAAGACTGAGGCAAGTAAGATATACAGGGAGTCCCACAAGAAACAAGCAAGATGTCAGGAGGCGTTCATTAAGCATATTGTAAGCATAAAATGTTACTTATATAAAGGTCCATTTTAATTCACAATGGCTTGCCCAATTATTTTAATATATAACTGTAATTCACAGTAATCAATGCTTAGCTTAGTCTTATCACTTTGTTAACCTACTCGGATGATGCTGAATAAATTCCTCTTGAATAATTCCACCTTTTTCCTGGGACATCTTGTATAGAGAACTTGAGTATCGAGCAAGGGTTATGAGGAGAAAATTCAGACTATAGAGATGGATATGAAGAATGAGTTGTAATAAGACACATGAAGCTGTCTTGTAGGAAAGATATTTCAGTCAACCACATCAAATCACTATTACTGTATACCATTTTATTCCTATACAGTGTAAGTTCATTTACCTTTTCTATCAGAGAGACATAATATCCCTCTAACTAGAAAAGGCATAATAGTTATCTCATCTGGTTGGCTGCCATGCATTCCCTATGTGGACTGCCTCACTGAGAACAGAGGAAGGTACCTACATAACCCTTAAACTATGGTTGTCACTTAAAAAGTAAATGAGTCACATATTAGGATTTCCTGGCAAAAGGAGTTCTAATATATAGTACAGCACAATATTCCAACTTATATTAATAATCTTTATTAATCTGTATGTTGATGACAAAAATATTATCTACTATACTTAAGAAAATTATTCTGATCGAATACAAGCATACACTCATAGTTTAAGGGTTAACCCTATCATGGTAAGTGGAATGGTTGCGGGAGTGTGTTGTACCTCTGCACCTGCTGAACTGTCGGCCACACGAACGCACGACCACCAGGCACAAGGAGTGGCTTTTTGTGGCAACATCCTGTAACACAAACACACGTCACGGTAACACCACCTCACCTCCACACTGCATGTACACACCCACATACATACACTCTGGTCTCAAGTGCATAATACTCTACAGGAAAGCCGACACTCCAGACATTACTGCAACGTGAACAAACCGGACGCTGACTACTAAACCCACACAGAACCCATAAAGAACCAATACAGTACAGATAGGATGGCACTGCATACTGTCAAAACATGTACAGTACCAGTAGTCCTAGAAAATCAACACCACACAGTACACCACGATACACAGTCAAGTAGCTCTTCATGTCCCAACAAAGACAATATACTGTATCACCTTTGACGACCTGAACATTTGATATGCTCCAAATGAAGGCACCACATTACCTCCAAACCAATGAGTTTACCTTTCACACACAGATCATAGCAGCCCCACCCACTTTGCCATATAATTTTATTTTGTGGGACTGATGAACGAGTCCCAGTTTAAGTGTCATAACATTAACAGCTAATAAAGGTATAGCATAGTGATAATCAGATACTATGCCATGACATGAATAGATGTATGTTGATTATCAGATAAGAATAAAGAAGGCAGATGAAGAACACCTATCATTCCATCAAATTAATGTTACTGTACAGTGAAGAAACTAAAATAAAAACTAGCAAAAAGACAGAGATAATAATAGATTTAGGGAGAGATGTGGCTGTAGTAAAAAAGCCAATGATAGACTAAAACAGATAGGGAAATAGAAATGAAATAGAATTGGGGCAACTAACAGTATTAATTGATCAAGTTGTGGTGGGAGGTGGAAGAGCAAAGTGACACACTGAAACTGGCAAAACACAGACTCATCAGTCATGGTTAAGATTGGACCATGGACTACCAACGATGATGATACGAAAGATAAACTACAGTACCTCAAATAAAAGAGATGAAAACTGAAAGTAATGATATATAAATAAAGCTCTGCAGAATTTGTAAAAAATCAAGGATGGACTAATGAAGGATATCCAAGAAGCAGCAAATAAATATACAGGCACTCCTAATGCACATACTGTACTGTACTTAACTGTCTTTGTAAGCCATACATTAATATTACTTACCAAGATGTAATTGAAATACCTGGTTTAGTACTGTTTGTCCCGTGTCACTCAAGCACTTCATTTTACTTTTGCTACGGTACGTATTTACTTACATCTATATTCATTAATTATTTCACTCCATAACACAGTTATCCAGTAGTAATGTTGATTTCAGATATCTTCCAAACCCCAACAACTTGCTGCCAGTCATGACACCCATCCATGGTAATATTTTTGTAATAATCCACATACAAATTGTGTAATCATACTAAAAATAAAGAGAAACGAATGGAACCAGAAACATAACCTTCTTGGAGGTGGTAATAAACCTACTCTAAAATGTATGAGTGTCACTCACATCAAAGATAGACATGATGAGATTAAAGATGATCTGCAATGCAATATACAAAACTGTATATATGCAATGGTACTGTAGTTATGAGCTGTCTCCAACTCCATCCACAATAGATGAAGTGAAACATACCTGTATATGATTGTGCCACACTTCCTGGGATAGCATACAGCACCGGGAGTGGGTGTCAAGACCCTGGTGTGAATGTTAGTGTTAGTTTAACTCATCAACAATTGAAAATAACCATACCAAGGCAAACAAAAATGGCTAATTTGATATTAGAATTATTTGATTATTCTTGCATCCTTATACAGCCATTATTCACCACTTCTTCTGTGAAACTAAATGTATACGGTACATACCACCTGTGTCTTGCCTGTACAGAACTGTGGCCCCACAAATTTTATTATCAGTAATATACTGTACACTAAAAGATGAGTATAACAGCTACTGTATTTTTATTGTGCCTCTCCTCATTAGCTGTGAAAATGAATGCATAAAAATACATTAAGTTTGTACGTACAATACTGTGTGTTCCAAACAAGAATTTTCAAATAAAAGCATTGTACAGTATAGTGACCTCTGTACAAAACAGGATGGTGTATCTCATTGTGACTGTACAAAAGACATACTGTACATGAAGTGATGTATATCCTGGAGGGAAAATGGTGCACATAACAATATGTACAGTGCAATTACCCTTTCCCTCCTCCCAAAAAAAACAACAGACTATAACCCATTCCAAGCATTCCACAGCTTTTCAAATTCAAGAAGATATGAATCACTAGGCACATGGATGGGAGGGAGCGGCAGAACTGACAAGATTTTTTAAGGTATGTGTACAGTACTGTACAATTACAAAAGAAATCGGTCTTTTTTCTGTCACACACATGAACTCTGGGAGTTACAGAGAGGCATGTGCAACTAAGAAAACTAACAGTCAAAACTACAGGACATAATTATAATATATATATTTTTTTCAAATTTCCATGTCATGAGGTTTTAACGTGGATTCGAAGATGAATATATTTTTCTACAACTGAATAACTACAGCCTTGACGTGATATAATGCCAAGAGAAGGAAATACATTTGGATATCTTGGCTATCCTCCAATGCCAATGTTAATTCATTTATACAGTCTGCAATTTTTCAAACATAAATATTATGCCTCCTAAAAAAAGTGCAGAAATAATCATGTGTCTTCTGGGTGATCTTGAATATATTTTTTTAATGAAACTAGCAAGTGACTGAAACAAAATTTGAGAGGAAGGAAGGGAGAGAAGCAAGGGATGTAGATCAACACAGAGACGAAGCACTACAGGACGGGAATGACTGATCAGAGACTTAAGCTAAGCTCTGATTTTCTGTAAGGCAAAGAATAAACAACATTATATTCTCCAAGCATAAAGCACAGAGGAAGGAGGGAAGGAAAGAGACAATGCATCCCGACAACATTTCACCTCAACAGGGACATCAAAAAAACTGCCAACCCCACACAAGATCTACAATTGCTGACACTTGGAACTGTCACACCATAATATCTGCTGGTGAGGAAATGAAAATAGAAAAAGAAAACAAAAAACTTTGTCATGGGTACCTCAGCATGATTTAGGTACGGTATTGGGTGAGGTTCACAAACAAAGGTGGAGTGCCAATTTCACTTTCATTCCCACACTGATATATCTGGAAGTGACAGTCTCATGTCTTGGTAACTGTACCTCATGCCCTTCTGGCCTATCCCATGCACAGAACATTAAACTACCCAGTCAACACAAACTTTCCCACAACATACCAAACATTCTTTCAATAGACTTTTAACAATATCCAAGCATTATATTCTAAAAAAAATAATGATGATAATAGTAATAACACAATAAATAAAGAATATCAAGACTTGGATGCTGTGTTTCCTGGGTATCAAACTAAATAATGTTCAATGTATCAGATGGATAATTAGGTAGCAATGAGATTACAAGTTGTCCTTAAGAATAATTGGGTACCCAAAAGTTAATATGTATTGGATCCTGATGGAGCACTTGTAATTTCCTTCCTAAGTAATCAACCAACTACTTTATAAAACTGGGTTGGCTGAGAAGGGGTAGACATCCCAACAAACACAAACGATTTCTTGACATTCTTATCATATGGAGTGAATGATCTTTTTCATACATTACAACTATAGTTGAAGAAAATGCCAAGAACTGTTTAAGTGTTTCCTGGGATAAGGTTTATATAGCATGGAGTGAGGGAGGGCTTCTGACAGCCCAGGAGTCACTAAAGGTGCCCCGGCCGGTGTGCCAGGACCCAGCCATGGTATAGGTACCTTTGCAGCATCTGAATACAGGGCCACACAAAGGCCCTCCCTCCTACAACTGTCAGGGGCTTTCCTTGGTAGCAACATCCTGTAAACGTGGCAACGACAAAGTGAGTAACAGAAATGTATGGGAAGTGGATGCACATGGCCTGGGTGTGAGAGAATGGGACAGAATGCCGATATCTGGGGATGGTGGAAGGTATTTAAGGAGACTTGGAAGGGTAAAATATTTAAGGAGAATTTGACAAGAAGCCTCTGTGATAAAACACTTATTATCTGGTAATGGTGAAGAGGCATATTTATTCTAACATAGGCTACTATTGAAGCTATATTGTTCCAGTCAAGTACTGTACTAAGCAAGTTCACTCGTTTTCCCTCACCAACATGTCGTACATCAGGATTTAACCCTTCCAACATGAATAAGGTGGGAGAAGCTATTTAACGTACTGACCAAGTAACACTCAATCGATTAATTAACTATTGAATGCCAATATATATACCCCCCAAAACAGTGGTTATTTTACTGTAGGCCTACTGTGTAAACTGTCAAACTGGAAATCTGAGATCTTCTTAGATGGACAAGGTAAATACAGTAAAGGTTAATTTATGACATCCCTAAGATGAACTAGTTACGAGATACTCTACCAGTATTAACTGCATAAAGGGCAATATGCAAGAAAACTAATTACTGTATGAAGACCTGATAAACATACATGCAGGTACTGTATTAGTCAGTGGTATACTCCATCAGTTTTATATTATACAGCCACATATATTGAAACATACAGTACCAGTAGTAGCAACATCCACGTAGCAACATGCCACAAGAAACAAAGCATGTATCCTTCCATGTATAATTATTTGGGTTTAGAATTACAATTTAAGATAAGGTGACATTGATAACAGGTTTGATGGAAGGATAAGTGGGGAAGAGCATAAGAGAATGATAATATACTGTACTGTGTTTATGGATTTAACTTATCAGAGGTAATAATATGGGAAATGCCTATCTTGAGAATACAGATAACATGAAATACAATAAAATTTCCCAGACCAACTGAAACCTTATCAATAAGTAAGATGATTGTTCTGTACTTCTAGATTTGGAAATTCCCTGAGCCATAAGAACTCTCCTCAAACTAAGATAGATTCCCTAATCTCATGTACTGTAGGCTACTAGTAAGGCTGGCTAAGGGGAAGAAAGGAGGGGGCAGTGTGAGGAAAAGGAAAGTGGGGAATGGGCACTATGAGGAAAGGGAATGTGGGGAGGGGGGCACTGTGATTGAGGAAAGGGAAGGGAAACAGGATAGGGGGTAGTAGTGTGTGGGAAGGGAAACAGGGAAGGTGGTAGTGTGAGGGAAGAGGAACAGGATAGGGGGTAGTGTGTGGGAAGGGAAACAGGGAAGGTGGTAGTGTGAGGGAAGGTGGTAGTGTGAGGGAAGAGGAACAGGATAGGGGGTAGTGTGTGGGAAGGGAAAGAAGATAGGGGTAGTAGTGTGTGGGAAGGGAAACAGGATAGGGGTAGTAGTGTGGGAAGGGAAACAGGGAAGGGGGTAGTGTGTGGGAAGGGAAACAGGGAAGGGGGTAGTGTGTGGGAAGGGAAACAGGGAAGGGGGTAGTGTGTGGGAAGGGAAACAGGGAAGGGGGTAGTGTGTAGGAAGGGAAACAGGGAAGGGGGGGCAGTGTGTGGGAACTTGGGAAAGTTGAGTGGGAAGTGGGCAGTTTGTGCAAGTACAGTATATGGAAAGGCAGAGTAATCCCATGAGAGAGAGGTAAGACAGGGGACCAATGAGTTATAATAGGTGGGGTAAACAGTGGACACTCTAATACTGTACTACCTGTACCTACATATTAAATTGCTTGAGTCACTAAATTAAGACTGTCTAACCTCTGTGTGGGCAAAAGAGGGAGTCTGGGATACCACACATAATCTCACACCAAAAAGGAATATTATATCATAGTAAAAGTATAAGACTCAGAAGAACTGACAGTGACAGGAGGAAGTAATGGCAGAATGGCATTATAAACAAGAGATTTCCCAGTTGAGTTGCCAAGTACCACATTATGATATCCGGTTGAGATATGAATGGTAAATAACACAACTATATTGTATTAATAATCATAATTATATTAAGGGTGCTTGATGCTGGAAACTCAAACTTATTATAAATAATGTAGCAGTATCTCTCTTTTACCTACAATCTGTACTGTATTAGCCATAGTAATAACATAAAGGGATGTGTACACTCGCAATCCAAAATTTGTATCCAGGGTCTTGTTGAATTTTTTTTTTATTGAAGGATATTAGGCGCCGCAACAAGGTACTATAGCGCCAGAAAAAAGTGATAGAGAGGTGTGACAGTAAGCAGGAGGGTTTTGTTGAAGTTTCCGATAATTTGACATACCGGTATTATATAGTGAACACGCTTATCCTGTTTTTCATATTCGATTGAGCTCGCATAATACTCGATCAGGATCAGGCTATTCGATGCAAGCCTGTATACATATTAATGGATTGAGAGATTTCTTGAAGATTTCATATAATAACACTCCAAAATTTATATACAACTGCATTTCAGGAGTCATATTTTGTCACTAAAGCTGGTGACCTTACTAAAATATAAATAATTATATATAATTCTTTATATTACACGGAGCCCATTCTCCTTAATTAATAATGTTACAAGACTCGACCCGTTCTTCCTTAATATTACACGGTATACTTTCTTAACATTACACCAAGAGAAAAATATATTGGTTAATTATTATGGTTGTATATTGTCTGATTATACGGTTATACCCCATTTCATCTTAATATTACACTGCATCCATTTTCTTAATAGTAATAATAATAATAATGTATGTCATTCATTATAAGACTGATAATTCATAAAGAGTTGAAGAGGGGCGTGACTTTTTGAAACTGTCGATGCATGTCAATTACATAACCATTGTGAATTGGGCCATTTTCAACTCCATATATCAGTTCACGTTCCTTCTTTTACTTATCGTTTCCCTATAATATTAACCTTTAATTGTGCGTGAATGTCTGAAAGAATCAAAGAAGTGTTATTAGCCAGGGCGGCGTCAGTGTTTACAAATACCTCCACTCTCACTTTCCTCCATTTTACCTCCTCAAATCACACCTTCTCGTTCCTATGACCTTATATTATGATGACCCAGGGACTGATGAGGTCATAAAAAGCTACATTCTCACCTGATATAACAAGGGCCTCGTTAGGGCCACACGTAACAAAGCCCCAAACCATCGTGTTGAGTTGTCCAATGTCTAGTAAGGAGTAGACTCAGTAGAGGCGTCTGCTTCGATTTCTGTATAGATGCCTGAACCTCACAGTGCGGTCGATGATCAGTACATTCCAATACTCTTCCTATGGCACCCGAGCCTTTGTTGAGTACATTCTAATGCCTTATGTGTTTTAAATAGTCCTACGTTGAGTTTGTATCATGAGTTCTTTGGGTTCCTTATTCAAGCTAAGCACTGTATGGTATGGGGGGATGATGATAGCTTACGATTTGTGGAATGTCTGAATGCCAATGAGATAACACATATACGCACTTCCAACGTAACCCACCCACTCATATACTTCCTTATCACCAAGTGGACATTATTAATCCACTGTATACGATAAAAAAAAACTCAATATAAGTATATTTATTACAGGCAGGGAAAACTTGCAAGTATTTTTAACCCAGTTAAGTGGCAACTACATTAGGCTAGAGGATTAAATAACCAGTCCATTGAACCCACTTTAACAGACTAGCCGGTGCCAGAAACACTTTAGAGTGAATTGAAGTCTGAACTTCAGAATTAGACGATATCCACAAAACTTGCCGCTGTAACTTTGAAGTAGCTACCTCCTCTGATCTGGCAGTTAGGGAAACGCTAAATACTCCCATCTGATTAATGCATTTCATCATAATAAAAAAGTTCATAAAAGGGTACTACCTCTATCCAACCACACGAGTTTTGTATATGCTCCCAACACTCGGACCAGTCAAAATTAATGTGAAAGTTCAAGGTCATTCATTCATATTAATTGACGCGTTCCCTCGCGTAAATTTTGGCAGTAGAGCCTGCCGTCCTATCTCAGGTTCAATTTTGTTCGATACCTTTTCCCACCCTGCACTAATTCCACTCATTTTGATACGGTATCCTGCCTAAATTAACTTCTCCCCCCCCCCCCTTTTTTTTTAGCTGAAAGGAGGGTGGCGCTTATAACCCTATAGTGTAGGAAAGTACTGGGCAATGAAAAGATAAGAAGACATAATTATATACTACTAGAATGGTAGTTATTGCAAACCCAGTAAAGCACAATGAAGGATAATGAAGAACAAATTTCAGAAATCATCTTGATCCCAGTTTCAAATATGTCTGGCCAGTTACAATAGGAGATTTTATAACATTTATATCGTGGCAACAAGTCTCAGGCCAGGTGTGCATTTCAAACACCTCTCCACAGGTTTACACACATATAAAGGATGGTTTATATCGAAAAACCTTGCCCCTGAGAGCACACGATATACTGTACAGTATCGCTTGGCCTCTAGGGCTGGATACAAGTCTCAGTTTAAACTCCATACAATCCATCCTGGTTAATGCATTTCAAAAATATATTGTGACAAATTTGAACTCTGGAAATAACATGTAGACGAGCACTTCCCTGTACAATATTGTTCCAGTACATTTCATCACTTGATTAGGCTACTCCTCCAATATTGGCATTCATTAGTAAGTGTGGTCACCCGTGGCCAAGGCATTATTGGGCATCTACCATATTTTGTAGTCAAGAGGTTTCTTGTGAAAACAAAATAATGGTTTGGTTGACTCATGTCAAAGATCCACTAACGAAAATGTTACACAAACCAGATGTGCATAGATGCCTAATACTGCAAAGTGCATCAGAAATCTGATTACAGTCACACATCCAGGGAACATTTTAAGTATTCATACACCTCAACATGTATAAAGTTCTTGAACTCCCGTTGACATTAAACCATATCCACTCAAAGAAAACAAGTTTTTAGTTAAAAAATTCCAAGCTGTAACAGTTAATATAATTGCAAGGAAATTGCTAATATAGTTGTGCATCATATAA
The DNA here is from genome assembly GCA_034508575.1 of Petrolisthes manimaculis. Lineage (NCBI taxonomy): Eukaryota > Metazoa > Arthropoda > Malacostraca > Decapoda > Porcellanidae > Petrolisthes > Petrolisthes manimaculis. The sequence continues at coordinate 265,757 of JAWZYT010001443.1, read as the reverse complement.
TGATAATTTCAAGCATTAATCAGAATTTCATAGTTACTTTAATCATTGCAAGCATTTCATCTATACAAACTTGTCAATCTATTTATAAGCCCTTCCTGCAATGCTAATATTAAGACAAGTAGCAACACAGCAGCATCTGAGAACAATGCACCTACAAAGATCACTCACCACTGATTTCATGTATGAGTTTAAAATTACATGAAAGAAAAAAATATGGAAACATTGCTTGAAAAGGATCATGGATATAGACACACCATTAGAGGAGGACCTTTTTACTAAACATTTCACAACAGCTGTGACTAGAAGCAGCAGCAACCAAACATCATTAGTAAAGATCCTTCTTCCAATGAAATATCAATATTCACTCTAGGTTGTTTCCTGTGGTGCTAAAGGGATAGCACAGTATTGTCAAATCTGGAGCAACTGATTCCTCCAATCCCAGGAAACAAATAACCTCAATGTTACTAATAGGGAATCTGTTTTGTGTTATCATTTAGCAGTCCTCCTATTTACAGTCCAGAGACTATCCCCTTATATAATCTTATGAGTAAAATCAGCAGTGTTCTCCTCTCTAGTAGGCCAGTGAGAGGGAAGGGCTCAAAAGCATTGTGCTCCTACTTGTTCTGCTTTCTCATTTCATGTCATGAACTATTTCAGCCAATGCCTTCAAAAGATAAAATGTTATGAACAACAATCTTTAAGTCACACGTTAAAACTTTCACAACTTGATATGCTTAAAAACTTCACAAGCAATCAGTTCAGGATATAACTAGAATTCTCCTCACACACAGTGGGATACTGATGTTAGACGGAATCTGTCTTCTTTACACTTAAGAGACAATAATCAATTATCATTACCCCATTTCCCTTTTATCAAGGGGTGGGGGAAAGATGAGACAATAAGGCGGAAATGGATGTCAGTTGTAAGTGTCGACTTAGTAATCCTCTCCACGTGTGACCACCTCCTTACAAGTGGGGCGGAGGACAATGGTGTGTTCAAACTGTGCAGTGTAGCAGCCCTTCACATCACACAGGGGAGGGTATGGGTCCACAATACCCTGAAAAAAAAAAAACAGATTTGTTATTGTTCTCCCGGGGCAGAATGGCCTCCTGCCCCACAGACCACTGGAACACTCTGGTTGCAGTGAAAAAACAAATTAAAATAAAGGAGAGGCTGGCCCTAAATGCCTGGGCTACCAAAGCACATCCCAGGGAAATGGGACCAGAGCTTACTGGATCAGGGAGTCTGGGGGCCCATGACCACCAGGGAGATTGGAGGGAAGGCTTTGATCCCAAGTCCACGTTACCACAAGAGCTACAAGTGGGGCCGCACCTTCCATGAGACCAGCCCTGAAGAGACTATAAGGGTGCATTCACACCAAGCACGTCGCGTCAAGTCAGTGCCAGTCAAGATGCTTCATGATTCACCACCCGCAGTTAGCATTAAATCATATGGATGTAAGGCAAAGCCGTTCACACATCATTTCACATATCAATGCAATCTATATGTTCATGTGGCCTAAAACATGTAAATATTTTCAACAGAATGGGGTACAAAAATAATATAAAGAAAATAATGAAGAATATGCACAAAAAGATAATATTCCCCCTCCAGCATTGCAAATATTCAAGGTTGGGTCTAAACATCACAAGAGAATGAGGGATAAAAGTGTGGCAACAATACCTTATCACAGAGATCCTTGAGAGCCATGAGGTATTTGCTCTCACCCAGCCGGTCCAGCCATCGACGACAGAAGGCCAACGTGCCAAAGTTCTGATTGATGACATTCAGCAGGTGCTTAGACTTGGCCAACCTGAAGAAGAGAGTTAACAGAATTAGTTATGACAAGTGTTACAGTGTGACATATCTTCACTTTGTCACATCGTATTTAGGTTTTTCAGCCACATCTTCACTAGTAGATGAAGATGTGAATATTGTATTTTATTCTATTTCTGTAATTCCAGGCTAGCTCAAAATGAGTTAAAGTCTAGGAGTATTGTAACAGGAAAGATTAGAAAGATTTGGAATAGATAAAAATGATAATTAAATAAGAAAGCTCTAAAGAAAGATTTAAAAAGACTTAAAAGATAAAATAAAGCTATAAGAGCTTAAAGTATGTGATTCCCCCCCCCCCTCCTCTGTATAAAGTTATATCTGATTGCGAGCCTCAGTATACCTAGGGCTGAGGTTGTAACAGAAAGTTATTTCTGTTACAACCTCAGCCCTAGGTATACTGAGGCTCGCAGTCAGATATAACTTTATACAGAGGAGGGGGGGGGAATCACACACTTTAAGCTTTTATAGCTTTATTTTATCTTTTAAGTCTTTTAAAAACTTTCTTTAGAGCTTTCTTTAATTAATCTTTATAACTTTCTATTTCCCAATCAACCTACACATTCACTTTTATACTGTTTTCTCTCCACCCTTAACAAATGATCTGTAGTAAATCAATAACAAGACAAAAAATACCAAAATGTTAGAGAGGTCTCCCTATGTGGCATACCTGAGGGGAACGTGTCCAACATCATAGTTCTTCATGTAGTGAGAAGTCTCCATGTCATCATGAACGTAGCCACGACCGGTCGACCCAAATGTTTCAATGGCATAAACTTCATTCTCTTCCATAATCTCGTTCTCCCCGCCTTTCACAATGGGCACTGTCTTCCCTGCATGGATCCCTGGAAAGTTATGTAGTAAGGTTTGTTAATGCTCCTGTTCCAGTTAAGTTTACACAATATGTGATAATGTAAATCATTTATCTATAGCTCTGACGCCTCGTTCCCTCCGGGAACTCCCTCCAAGGGGGTGGCCACGGCAGAAGTGTCTCCAGTTTTCCCTGTTCCAACCCTTATGTTTCTCTCCTTCACATACTCTTCCACTCTGTTTTGCCATCTAACTGGCGGTCTGCCTCTCACACCACGTCCCACAACTTCACTTCCATACACCTTCTTTACAAACTCTTCACCTTGCATTCTCTCTACATGTCCAAACCATCTTAATGTATTATGCTTCACTCTCTCAACCACTCCACACTCAATACCAATTGCCTTCTCACTCATACCACATCTCTCGTACACACTCTCATTACTTTCTCCATCCCACCTAGACACCCCCACATGCTCCTCTCAAGTAGCTCATTTCCACAGCACCTATCCTAGACTGATGAGCCTTACTCCATGTCCATGTCTCTGATGCATATGTCAGTGTTGGCAGGATTATACTGTTCCTCAGTCCCCTCTTCACCTCCATATTCACACTTCTACCCTTCATCTACTTATTATATTAACCCATGAATTGATACTACCAGCACAGGGCTCTTATAACAAGCCTATGGTCTGTGAGTACTGCATCTTCACTGGAGTAAGCATGAATAATTTTCTCACAATATTCTAAATGTTGTATATGCATGGAACCTATTGTTTCAAATAATCCTTTATACCCCTTCTCAACACCAGAATAACACAACTCACGGTACGGGGCAATGGAATGTCCATTGAGGTTACGGATACACTTGACCTGGTATGTCCTGCCATCCAATTCCACTTCGTAACTCTCCATAGTCTCCTGAATGGCCTCTCCAATGTCACAGAGTCGGGCATCGATGCCAGCCTCACGAATACCGGTGTTTGTAGCTGCCTTCACAGCTTCCACAAGTCGGTCATACTTGTTATTGAATGTCAACGTGAATGCACAATCAATTACTCGGCCTGGAAGAAAAAGAGGGAATATAAGATGTTTGGTGTCTTGAACTGTCAATCATTCAGACTTTTAACATACCAATATATCTACCACAATACAGTGATGTAGTAAAATAATAATTACCAGCAACACATAAAAAAAAAACACCAGGGACATAACTAGATGTGGTACATTGTGTAAACTGTAATCAAAAGTTACTTTTTAGCATACCGGTAACTTCAATACTTAACTAAAATGGTATCAATTACTTTTAGGGCCTACTGTCCATTCATGACTATTTACCTACATATGTGGATTGTACCATGAATTCACAATTGCATCATACTTGGTGACAGGCTGGGAATCCCATTATTTTCATCATGACTTTTGTTTGGTCATAATATACAGAACCAAAGATGCACACATTTGCCCCTTTATGCTGTGACGATCACCATATCCCATACTGAACACTCACCATTGATGTGCACGCCATAGTCAATCTTGCACACGTCGTCATAGGAGAGGACAGTGCTATCACCAGCATTGGGAGTGTAGTGGGCAGCACAGTGATTGAGGGAGCAGCCTGTGGGGAAGGCCAGACCAGCCTCCAGACCCTTCTCCTTAATCAACTTGCGGTTAGTCTCTTCAATCATGTGACAAATCTCAATCATTGTCATCCCAGGCTTCACGTTCTTTTGAAAGTACTGCCGCGTCTGAAGGATGAGGTAAAGGGTTAATAGAGGGAGGGAATTTGATACTAGGGTTAACATGGCACTACTGACTGACACTTTGTTTCCTTATGATAATACAGCAACATCTCAAGCAAAACACCAACAACTTCTCGACTTCATTTGGCATGATTTCACTGGGGTCTTGCCTATCCATCCCAAAGGGGCTATTCATTCCATGCCTTGAGGACTACAAATTATACTATTGAATGGGATTAACATAGGATGGCAATGTCTGAACGAATGCAGAATGGAACATCAAAGGGGCTACATACAAAAGTTTACAGAAAAAATATCAACTCTCGTGTCTACTCACAGTGCGGTGAACTTCAGCTCCAATTCGGATTTCCTTATACATATCATCAAAGCTAAACTCAAGGGCCTTTTTCTCTGGTGAGGTCATGCGGTTAATAGCAGTGCGAGAATCTTGCTTCACACGGTATTCACAGATCTCACCCACTGGGAAGTCACCTGTAAAGCACAGTTCTCAATCTTAATATTTACACATTGGAAGTGAGACTCATGTATCAGGTAACAAACATCAACTCAGAAGAAAACTATTTATAAGTGATAATATAAAATTAATGAAAACTAAGACAAACCATCAGGGTAGAGGTCAACTACTGGGACAGTGGGGGGGTTTGTCTGCTTCAGTTTTATTACTGTGCCTCCACCTCCACCCCCACCACTGCTGCCGCCGCCAGTAACACCCCCACTGGTATCTCCACCTCCACCCCCGGACTTCTTCTTCTTGTTCTTTTTCTTCTTTTTCTTGGTAGCCTCACCTTCACCACCTTCTCCATTGACCTGCTAAGAGTAAAGACACATAAATCCATGGCAGGGAAGAACTATCATTTCCCTAAGCTTACACAAAATTATTATACATCATTTTCATTATCTATAGATTTATATACCTACACAGAGTAATTATACATAATTTCCATTATCTATACAGCTTATACAGAATTTCCGATAAACAATCAACATCGCTAATACATCGCTTCCTTCCAAGAACTCCATGACAAGGGTTGGCCATGTCAGAAGAGCCCTCTTGGTTACACAATTAAAAGTCACCCCATGAATTGGTATAGTAACTTATCACTTGTCATATGCTTATTTCACCTTCCTTTAACCTAAACTTGATACAGTACCGTACACCCTCGATACAAGAAAAATTAATTTAGCAGCATCCTTTTCACACAGGCTCAGTAAATCACTTAGTCTGTATGATAATGCATAATAAAAGCCTGAGAAAACATTTGAGGGTCTTCAAAGACTAAGTGTAAAATGAAGTGGTGGTATAAGAAATGATTCATTATCGTATATATATAAAGGGCCCATTGTATTTATTTCATCTTTCACCTACCTCTTCTTTGTCATTTGGTGCCTCCTTCACCTTCTCTTTTTTGTTGTGATTGAGAGAAGTTTGATCAAGGGCAGTGGTGATGTGGTTGACATCTCCTTGAGCATCGTCTCCATCAGGTACATTGACCGAGTTTACGCCACCAGCTGTGTCCACCATCAAAGGAAGAGGGAGAGAAAACACACGTTAGAAAAAAGTTGGAACACTGGTTAAGAAGAGATTCTTTTGTTGGTAAATTTTAAGGTCTCTAATTCCTCCAAACAGACCATTTCAGGGGCCTCAGCATCTGCGTGGCTTCGATCAACCAGACAGTCTGGGGAACTACAACAACAAAAAATGTTTTCAATGGTACTAAAATTACAGGGTCTGTTTCATGGCATAGTTAGGAGGAATCAGAGACCTTCAAATTCACTAACAAATGAATCTACTCTTGACACACAACAACAACAACAAAGGCCCAATGTAGATACACAATATCCATCCATAAACATTGGCCACTTACCGTACATCACACCAAATGTTTGCCTATCATGTAGAGTTGCACAGCTCTCAGTAGCTTCATGTAGCCACTGTTTATGACCATTAAATATCAACCATTACTATAACTTTACCACTGTTATTAACTTCATTGTCACTTTACCACGGTTATTAACTTTATTATAACTATACCACTGTTATTTTGGTATTATTCAAGCGTTTGTCCATAATCACCACCATCAATTCTTTTCTGTCAAGTACGTAATTTCCGTCGTAAATGCATAGCTTTCGCAATATCCATATTTAGTTAAATTTTCCTTAATCCGTGATGTGTACAGCCAACCAGCGTGCTTGATTATTGTGCCTCAATTTCAACAGCCAATCAGTGTGCTTAATTAGTTACAATGACTTGCCTTTTTGTACCACATGTGTGTCTGTCCCCGAACATATTCTTCAGTGCTGTTTTGAGAATAACAAAGCCAGTTTAAAATTTTAACATGTCCACGGAGTATAACTGACATTAGTGAACAGCCCCATGTTAGTACAGCGGTAACGCGCCTGCCTTGCATCCGTGAGGTCGGCAGATCGAGCCTCGTCCAGGCCCGAGAGTTTAAAACTGTTTACTGGGTGGTGACTGCCATGGCTGGGCACCATGGTGGGGAGAGTGTCTCATCAAAGATAGATACTTGAACTAAAACCCTGCAACTTTAACTTTAATAAGGCCTGTATTTACCACCATTCTAAAAAAAAAAAAAAAAAAGGTACAGTAATACCAATTCAAGATGGCCACCGAGGGTTTACATCATTCCGGTTGACTGCTAAGGTTAGTCCCCGATAGTCTGCCCTGGGTAGGTCCCGGTAGTTTGCCGCAGTCATGATTAGGTTAGGTCAGGTGAGGTCTACCTTATAGCTATATATTGAAAGATTTACCAATATCACATACAGTTTTTCTACCTTCATTACCCACTTATTTAGACCATTCTAAGACTATTTACTTTTATGGCATTTCCTCCACAAATGCCTCATTCCCAAAATATTCAAATGGGGCATTTTGAAATTAGCCTGACCTAACCTAACAAAGACGCATCAGACAACTGGGACCTAGCCTGGGCTGTCTACTGGGACCTAACCTGAGTAAACTACCAGGAAATAACCGTGATATTAAGTACAGTAAAATTAATGACCAGGGCAAAATACTGGTACCCGACCAGATCTGGCAACACTGCTACAAAAAACTGTAATTCTTTCAATAAATACCAAATATATTTGTAAAAAAATAATGGTATTTATTGAAAGAATTAGATTTGTACCAGTGTTGCCAGATCCGGCTGGGTCCCAGTATTTTACCCCAGTCATTTCCTGTACTTTATCAATATTATTTCCCGGTAGTCTGCCCAGGTTAGGTAACGGTAGTCTGATGTGGTCTAAGTAAGGTCAGGCTAATTTCAAAATGCCCCATTTGAATATGCCCTATCTTAGAAATGGGGCATTTGTGGAGGAAATGCCATAGAAGAAAATAGTCTTAGAATGGTCTAAATAAGTGGGTAATGAAGGTAGGAAAAAAACATACACAATAACGGTAATTCATTCAATATTTACAAAAAAAAAAAAAAAAAAAACGAGTCCACATGGCAAAACAACAACAACAACACACACATATATATTTGTTCAAGAACATTAATGTAGTGTATGATATGATGGTGTGGTGCTATACGACGGCTGTTGTTTATCTATGGAGCCATCGTACCGGTACCACACCATCGTATACACCACCAACACAAATGTTCTTGAATACAACACACACACACATAATCACCCTTTCATTATTTACTTTAATCTCACCAGCTTTCTTATTTTTCCATTATTTATTCATTTATTTGTTTGTCATCCACACCATCGTATACACCACCACCACTAATCACCCTTTCATTATTTACTTTAATCTCACCTGCTTTCTTCTTTTTCTTCTTTTTTTTCTTCTTCTTGGCCGCTTCGGGTGATGTTCCGTCCACTAAATCTTCTATAATTTCCACATCTCCATCTTCATTGAGTTGATTTTCTTCCACCTTGGCTCCAACGTCGCTCACCACGGCCGCCGCCATCTTTGTTGACTCAGTGTTACCAGCTCAGTTATTCAGTGTTGCCAGGTACGATGCTGCTGCTTCGTTCAGTGTTGCCAATGTCTGATGCTGCAGCTTCATTCATTCAGTGTTTTTTTGTTGGTTTGATAATAATAAATTCCCCAGCTTTCTTACCTCAACTTCAGCATCAGAATTTCCCTTTTTTACCTCAACTTCAACATCAGTATTTCCCTTTTTACCTCAACTTTAACATCAGTATTTCCCTTTTTTAACGTCCGTATTTTCCTATTTAGGATTGGGTTGGACGGGCGATGATTGCTCACCACATCTGTCTATCTTGTACCATATGTTCTTCTATTCCCATTAAATTCATATCTTCCATTACACACGTTCTCCACTTTTTCTTAGGCCTTCCCACCGGTTTTATGATTTAACATGGGATACATACTGATCCCACTAACTCTTTCTAGTTTAATCCCTGGTCAAGTAACTAACTGAAGGATTGCGTGTGAACGCCAGCGGATTTAATTTGGAAGTTGGTTAACGGAGTGATGGCCGAGTTATGATGTATTTTGTTAAATCTTCCCCGCGATAATTACTGATACATCGTACGTCTGTACTTTAAGATGTTATTATGAAACGTGCACTATTGAAATTGTAACAGGCACTTTTGGAAATAGAAAAAAAAAAACAAAAAAAAACAAACAAGATCAAGATAAAAACAAATATATATATTGGTGTATGAGGTGCAAACTAAAGATTAAGATATAAGGTGCCGTTGTAAAGGCAATATTTCCCATCAACCTTTGAAATTGTAACAAGCATTTTTGGGAATAGAAAATTGTAAAGTAAAAAGGGAAATAGATTAAGATAAAAAATATATATATATATAAGTTTATAAGGTGCCGTTGTAAAGTCAATATTTCCCATCAACAACATAACCAATTTCATAGTTTCAAATTCATACACAGTCAGTTCTCCTAAGATGGTGGTAGGATTCTGATTTATTTTTTCCCTTCCTACTGGAATTCGACAAGGGTGTGTCCCTGTCCCCACACATTTCAATGCCTCTATGGGCTGAATGATTGGCTTGGCTGATCTCGCTGCCATAATGCTGCCTTCTATATTTACTTTTATTTCCACTTCCACTGCTCCATAGAACTTACAAACCACCTTCACAATGTTGGCCTAACAATATAAGTAGCTAACGAGTCATGTAAATTTATGTTTTTTTAAATCTAAACTGCTATATTATGGAATGACCTACCATCCTTTATAATCCCCCTACCTTATGACCTACCCACGTTCATAAGGCTTAAATTGTATATCCTCATTACAGTATTTGGATATGGACTATTTGATCTATTCTTAATTTGTCCATGCTCAGCTAGTGGATAATTTGCCCTTGCTGTTGCTTAACCCATTACAAACATAACACTGCTTTGTTCCAATCCCATTCACTGAGCTCCAATCCAAGTTCATCCCATTATCAATTAACTCATCCATCCCTTCACCCACTAACTACAGTACGTACAGTACAGTTGAGCAAGTAGAAAGTGCAAGAAAAATATGAGTGTTTATGGCAAAATCTTTCAGTTCTATGTAATAAATCTTAGTTTTCTTATCAATGAAAAGTGGAACGTGACTGAATGAAATTTTTGAGTGGTAACCAGAAAAGGACATAATATTATACACTCATAGTTTACTTGCACTTTCTACTTTCTGAAGGTACTTTACGTGAAAAGTGATGAAATATTAATCTGGAAGAGCTTGTCGCCTTTGGAATTTCTTGGACTGTACGACGTTGCCACTGACACGATCATGGACTCATGGTATTATTAAAAGGGGTGAGGTAATAGGGTGACAGGTTTGGGTAGGTTTTAAGGGGGTGCATGGGTTTTTTAGGGTGCGGGAGTAGGGGGACATGTTCTACTCCCGCAGATTTTACAAAATACATCTAACTCGGCCAACACTGTTCCCCTGTTAACGCCGTGTGAACGCCAGCGGATTTAATTTGGAAGTTGGTTAACGGAGTGATGGCCGAGTTATGATGTATTTTGTTAAATCTTCCCCGCGATAATTACTGATACATCGTACGTCTGTACTTTAAGATGTTATTATGAAACGTGCACTATTGAAATTGTAACAGGCACTTTTGGAAATAGAAAAAAAAAAAAAAAAAAAAAACAAGATCAAGATAAAAACAAATATATATATTGGTGTATGAGGTGCAAACTAAAGATTAAGATATAAGGTGCCGTTGTAAAGGCAATATTTCCCATCAACCTTTGAAATTGTAACAAGCATTTTTGGGAATAGAAAATTGTAAAGTAAAAAGGGAAATAGATTAAGATAAAAAATATATATATATATAAGTTTATAAGGTGCCGTTGTAAAGTCAATATTTCCCATCAACAACATAACCAATTTCATAGTTTCAAATTCATACACAGTCAGTTCTCCTAAGATGGTGGTAGGATTCTGATTTATTTTTTCCCTTCCTACTGGAATTCGACAAGGGTGTGTCCCTGTCCCCACACATTTCAATGCCTCTATGGGCTGAATGATTGGCTTGGCTGATCTCGCTGCCATAATGCTGCCTTCTATATTTACTTTTATTTCCACTTCCACTGCTCCATAGAACTTACAAACCACCTTCACAATGTTGGCCTAACAATATAAGTAGCTAACGAGTCATGTAAATTTATGTTTTTTTAAATCTAAACTGCTATATTATGGAATGACCTACCATCCTTTATAATCCCCCTACCTTATGACCTACCCACGTTCATAAGGCTTAAATTGTATATCCTCATTACAGTATTTGGATATGGACTATTTGATCTATTCTTAATTTGTCCATGCTCAGCTAGTGGATAATTTGCCCTTGCTGTTGCTTAACCCATTACAAACATAACACTGCTTTGTTCCAATCCCATTCACTGAGCTCCAATCCAAGTTCATCCCATTATCAATTAACTCATCCATCCCTTCACCCACTAACTACAGTACGTACAGTACAGTTGAGCAAGTAGAAAGTGCAAGAAAAATATGAGTGTTTATGGCAAAATCTTTCAGTTCTATGTAATAAATCTTAGTTTTCTTATCAATGAAAAGTGGAACGTGACTGAATGAAATTTTTGAGTGGTAACCAGAAAAGGACATAATATTATACACTCATAGTTTACTTGCACTTTCTACTTTCTGAAGGTACTTTACGTGAAAAGTGATGAAATATTAATCTGGAAGAGCTTGTCGCCTTTGGAATTTCTTGGACTGTACGACGTTGCCACTGACACGATCATGGACTCATGGTATTATTAAAAGGGGTGAGGTAATAGGGTGACAGGTTTGGGTAGGTTTTAAGGGGGTGCATGGGTTTTTTAGGGTGCGGGAGTAGGGGGACATGTTCTACTCCCGCAGATTTTACAAAATACATCTAACTCGGCCAACACTGTTCCCCTGTTAAATCCGCTGGCGATCACACGCAATCCTTCAGTTAGTTACCCCGGTTCCCGGGGTAACTAACTGAAGGATTGCGTGTGAACGCCAGCGGATTTAATTTGGAAGTTGGTTAACGGAGTGATGGCCGAGTTATGATGTATTTTGTTAAATCTTCCCCGCGATAATTACTGATACATCGTACGTCTGTACTTTAAGATGTTATTATGAAACGTGCACTATTGAAATTGTAACAGGCACTTTTGGAAATAGAAAAAAAAAAAAAAAAAAAAAACAAGATCAAGATAAAAACAAATATATATATTGGTGTATGAGGTGCAAACTAAAGATTAAGATATAAGGTGCCGTTGTAAAGGCAATATTTCCCATCAACCTTTGAAATTGTAACAAGCATTTTTGGGAATAGAAAATTGTAAAGTAAAAAGGGAAATAGATTAAGATAAAAAATATATATATATATAAGTTTATAAGGTGCCGTTGTAAAGTCAATATTTCCCATCAACAACATAACCAATTTCATAGTTTCAAATTCATACACAGTCAGTTCTCCTAAGATGGTGGTAGGATTCTGATTTATTTTTTCCCTTCCTACTGGAATTCGACAAGGGTGTGTCCCTGTCCCCACACATTTCAATGCCTCTATGGGCTGAATGATTGGCTTGGCTGATCTCGCTGCCATAATGCTGCCTTCTATATTTACTTTTATTTCCACTTCCACTGCTCCATAGAACTTACAAACCACCTTCACAATGTTGGCCTAACAATATAAGTAGCTAACGAGTCATGTAAATTTATGTTTTTTTAAATCTAAACTGCTATATTATGGAATGACCTACCATCCTTTATAATCCCCCTACCTTATGACCTACCCACGTTCATAAGGCTTAAATTGTATATCCTCATTACAGTATTTGGATATGGACTATTTGATCTATTCTTAATTTGTCCATGCTCAGCTAGTGGATAATTTGCCCTTGCTGTTGCTTAACCCATTACAAACATAACACTGCTTTGTTCCAATCCCATTCACTGAGCTCCAATCCAAGTTCATCCCATTATCAATTAACTCATCCATCCCTTCACCCACTAACTACAGTACGTACAGTACAGTTGAGCAAGTAGAAAGTGCAAGAAAAATATGAGTGTTTATGGCAAAATCTTTCAGTTCTATGTAATAAATCTTAGTTTTCTTATCAATGAAAAGTGGAACGTGACTGAATGAAATTTTTGAGTGGTAACCAGAAAAGGACATAATATTATACACTCATAGTTTACTTGCACTTTCTACTTTCTGAAGGTACTTTACGTGAAAAGTGATGAAATATTAATCTGGAAGAGCTTGTCGCCTTTGGAATTTCTTGGACTGTACGACGTTGCCACTGACACGATCATGGACTCATGGTATTATTAAAAGGGGTGAGGTAATAGGGTGACAGGTTTGGGTAGGTTTTAAGGGGGTGCATGGGTTTTTTAGGGTGCGGGAGTAGGGGGACATGTTCTACTCCCGCAGATTTTACAAAATACATCTAACTCGGCCAACACTGTTCCCCTGTTAAATCCGCTGGCGATCACACGCAATCCTTCAGTTAGTTACCCCGGTTCCCGGGGTAACTAACTGAAGGATTGCGTGTGAACGCCAGCGGATTTAATTTGGAAGTTGGTTAACGGAGTGATGGCCGAGTTATGATGTATTTTGTTAAATCTTCCCCGCGATAATTACTGATACATCGTACGTCTGTACTTTAAGATGTTATTATGAAACGTGCACTATTGAAATTGTAACAGGCACTTTTGGAAATAGAAAAAAAAAAAAATAAATAAATAAACAAGATCAAGATAAAAACAAATATATATATTGGTGTATGAGGTGCAAACTAAAGATTAAGATATAAGGTGCCGTTGTAAAGGCAATATTTCCCATCAACCCATCATCACGCCTCTTTGTCCCCGGGCGCCAACAACCCTCGTGACGCCACTGCTACAACACTAAGTATTTCAGTACGGCAGAGACAACACATTTTACTACAATACAATACAATAAAAAAATGGAAAGTATGATATACATAGATTAGGGATATGCATGTACAAAGAATTAAAAAAAAAATAAACCATTCACACACCAAGTACTGTCCTAACATTTTATTCAACAAGTTATCACCACTCCACCTTTTAGGCACAAGTGATGAATAAAGGATAGAGTTAGTAGGAAGGAGGCTTTAAGAAGTTTAATGGGTCTTTTGTTGATTATGTAACAGTATTATCTATAAATATGAATATTGTACTCTAAAAATTACTATAACTGTACGTGACATCAAGGGTTCGTAACAAGAAAATTATTAATTTCCTGACAAAACACTTCTAGTAATGTTAACTTAAGACAACACTTGAATTAGTCAGCAGAACAAATACAGTATTACAGTATGTGGAATCTCAAGACCTTTTAACCAATGCTCTGTGTACGAATTCCTGAGTCCGACTGTACAGTCATGTCAAAACTAAATACCTGAGAGGAATGAAGAAAATCATGCAGTCCATTTATATTCTACTACTACAGGACTATATTCTATACTAAGTGAGGATACAGCAAAAAGAAAAGTCCTATCCTACTCTTGTTTAGGTGTGTGTGTGTTGGGAGTGTAAGTTTCTTACTCCCAGTCTACAACCCATAACTGTATACAACATGGTAACTACTTGATGCTGTGTGAACGAGGACTGAGGAAAATTACAGAACTCAACAAACAACTAATAATTGTGGTAGGTTTGGAACAGATACTTCAGACGACAATAGCAAGTCATCAGTGTGACGTGTATCATATGAATCTTGTTGCTTACAGGTACAAGGACTTCCTAATAATTCAACACACCTGTAATGATTCAAGGAGGGATTAAACTAAATTATGGTGATCCTAAATAGTTCTATAATAATTACAGAGGGTCATATAATAATACGACATTCCTTATTGGTAGTACGATAATATTTAAAGTGTTGTCCAAGATCCCTATGATGATCGTAGGGTGTTATACCAGGACTCTGTAGGATCGTGTGATGAGTCTTGATCGAAAGTTTGTGATCTAAAGATGTCGAAAAAAGATACAGGACATTGTGGGAAGGCTTGCCAACAGTCTCCATTTTGTCTGCCATAGTTCCCAGCTTCCAGATAACTCATCATCCTTTGCCTTCTGCTGTTTATCTTGTCCTTCATTTTTCCAGGTTCATTTATTTTCTCTCCATTATCTTCTTTCTTCTTCCACTCACCCTTTTCCTCTACTAATACCTCGTCTTCACTTTCTCCCTCCAACATCTCATCCTCTTGTAATGTTGTCACCTCTCCTTCCCTTTTGGTGACGTTAAAGGTGTTACTGGTGAACTGATCAACTACTGAGCTGTTCGACAAGTGTCTGTATAGACAAAAATAACAATTAGAAGGCACCCCTCATTCTTCATTCTTAATTGTAACTGCACTGTGGCAGAATATTGTTTATAAGGAACAGACTCATGTTGTAATTGGACAGACATGTTAAAACATGATATGTTGTGTGTGCTTATAATAATCTGGTGAAATGATCTTTTAAAATGATTGGAAGTACTGTACTCTATGTTGTAATTTCAACAAGGAAGGGGAAGCCAACTATGAACCAGAGTACCAAGTGAAAACATCACAAACAAAATGAAGAAACAACTAAATAGCATTACTTATATACTGTAAAAGTGAATATAACCGTAACAAATATCAGAAAAATGTACAGGTAAAAACTATTTCAAATTAAAAACCCTGCAACACAGCAGGATTGAAACATGAAAGAATTATTAAATATATACAAAAAATATTCCCAATCAGCCAGTGAAAACCCCCCTACCTCAGCACTATATCAATCATTTCCCCAACGATGCCCTCAGGGTGAAGTGGTGGCATTGTGGCCAACTCACACAGGGCACGACGCACACACCCACCACCATCCACACCAAGCCTGTAGAGATAACATAATAAACATAACTATATACTGTACACAAATTTGCCGCCTTTCCTTGTAAACATATACACGTAGCAACATAAGCCATATGGGCCTGTTCTAACATATTTACTGAAAGACCGCCAGACGTAAAATTCATTAACATTCATCATGATTCTAATATATATATACTGTATGTCCAAAAGATATTTAACAATAACACAGTACCAAACACACAAACACTAATCCAAACAAAATAAGGCCAGGATTCTTAATTAAAGACTCGCCTCTTTAGTAAGCCTTCAAAATCAGTAGCCATGGTGTCAAGAGCCAGGGATCCCATCTTGCCAATGTTGAAGTTTCCTTCCTCGTCCACCACCTCAGGGACTTCGATCTCATACAAGTAGGGCACCTCGAAGTTGAGATTGTCTGCATATAGTATGTTGAACAGTGGGAAGATGAAGTTCAGTTCAAGCTGTGGAAGGAACTCAAGTGGAATGAAATGGGATTGGATATTGTGGGAACGTGTACCCTTCATTCCCATCTATAACAATGAAAGGTGATGAAGGTAGAGGTTTATGGAAAATTGTTAAACTTTTTTCACTTAATATGTGACTCAGCTCTAAGATTTCAACTAACTATGAGAAAATTAAGGAAGGAATGTATTAATGAGAGAAAGGAAAGAGTTGTGACATCAGCTGACCTCATATTCACAGTTCATTTGAGGCATTATATATTTTAACCTTCATAATAATATTTTATCATTCTACCATAATTCATTGTCTGATTAGGTAAAGCTATACAATTTATATTTCAAAAGATCACACATTTGAGGCTTTCAGCTATCCACATGCTCAATCTCCATATCCCATCACAAACAATTCCATGTATGTAAGATGAAGACACTTTTGAGAAACAATATTCCTGGAGGAGACTGTATTGTACAAATTTTTCCACCACAGCCAGTAAGAGAAATACAAGTTGTGTTGTTAAGGTCACCTCAATGTTGGGTGGTTCCTTGTCTCCTTGGAATAGGAGTGTTCTCTTCTTCCTTGGTTTGAGGTTGGCTGTGTTCATTACGTCCATGTTGGTGGTGGTCAGGTTAAGGCCTTCCAGGGACATGAGAGGTTCAGGTGAGATGGGAAGGTCAAGGGTGGCCCATGAGAAGGCTGACAGAAGGTCCTGAGAACTGGAGGTGAGGAGTTCAGCCAGGCAGGTACTGGAGGCAGTGATCCCCAGTACTAACACCACCAGTACACTCACACCTGAAACAACAAACTCAGTGTAATGTTCATACAACAGTACAAAACACTGCATTTGAAAACTGAGATTAACATGTTAGTTTTTACACCACATTTACAGTGATTATTGTGGGTATTTTTCCTCTACTTTGGACTATTCTCAAGGAATATTTGCTGCTTACACACTTAAGAAGTTCCTCCTATTCGAATAGAGTTTTCTTCCACTTCTCAACATCAACTTACAAAATTGGTGCTTTAGGTGAAGGAGCTCAGTAAACACACAAACAGCTACTCATAGTTTCTCATTATACAGCTTTTATTTTGTGTAGATAAATTTTAGGTATTTTTACAGGGATTATAATTACGTCTTAAGACGCGCACTACATATTATTTTGCCAATTTTCAAAGGCAATGGAATTTGTTGTTATAATGAGCAATGACACAACAGTACGGTTTCATTATCTTACAAATGCTTTCTGGCACCTTTCGAAATATGTATCATGAAATAATAAACTTTTTAGGAGAAGAATTGTAAGAAAAATACACCGAGAAAACACAGTACATTGTTTTATCCACATTAAAAATACTATGGAGGGAAACATATTATCCTTCCTCAACACTATACCACAGTAGCAGAGGTCTGAGAAGTAAACCCGGCATTAACTCAGATAAACCAAAACTCATCATGACAATAAAAACTACTTATATAATTATACAACTTCAATAAACCACTACAGTGTAAACTTGTACTAATTTCCAGTTTATTTCGGTGAAGTAAATTATGTAAACCCACCTTGAGAGAGCGACATAGTAAGACCCTTTCACCTCTACGGTCGTTGCCACACTGAATCTTTTAGTAAGCCGTATCACCGTTAACATGTCAGCCAGTGCCAGGCAGGGGATGGGATGTGAGGTGAAAGGCCAAGTAGTAGTAGTAGCAGTAGTGGCGGTCATACGTCTGGCAGGCAAGCGGGTAGGAAGCAAGCAAAGAAGGAAGTCTCTTTTATACAATCAAAATATTTGTCATCATGCACGAGAAAAAAATTATCACACCAACTGAAAACATATTGAGTTAAAATTATACAAAAACTGACAATTTTAGCATAGATAAAAATAAGTTAACAATACAGCTTCGCATCACTCAAACAGTACAGATGTATCACACTTTATGAAGCTGAGAATGTACCAGTATTTAACAACTACATGACTTTAGGTTTTAAAATGGGACAATACAATAAAATAACTTAACCTTACGAGAATTACGAGTAACCGAGTCCTTTAATTGATCCTCAAACATAATTTTCTTCTACATTTCTTGTCCTCTTCTCCTCGAGGTTTTGGGGGTTCTTTAGTTGCAGATGGCGTATGCAACAGGATCTCTCCTGCAACCTTGCTTCAACTAACCTCATTTTTTTTTCTCTCTCTCTCTCTCTATGAATCAGTTATTCAGAGTGAAAGCATCAAAGCTATGTCAGATCATTCGTTCCAGCTAAAATCATCTGTAGTGACTGCCTGGTGCAATGCCATCAACAACAATAACAATAACATCCATACTACCTGGTAACAGAGGTCATGATCACAAAGTAATAATTCCCTTCTAAGTAATACATTTGGCCTTAGATACACGTTTGGCATACACATAATTCTAGTGTTTACAAGTTGAAGATAAGTACCGTATGGAGTTAGTTGTGTAATTATTTTGTATAACTTGTCTTGGGATTGCATTACATATACGGTACCAAAAGAGCAAAGAAATAAATGAAAGACATAGACACATTAACTTTTCTCATCAGATAAAAAAAAATTAAGAAAATATAGCCGTGATATATTTTAGTATGTAATTTGTATTGAAATGAACTTTTACCAATAAATAAATAGATAAATAAATAAATAAACATACACGAAATTTCATGATTAAGCCAAGAAATTGTTTGTTGGCCCAGGATTTAAAATGACGTCCTATAGAAAGTTGTCCATTCATGAGTCCACAACATAAAAGACCCGGTCACTCAGCCACTCAGTGCAAAGACCCCAGAAGTCAGGAAGAGGAGGAAGGAGGGAGAGGAGAGAGGAGGAGGAGAGAGGGGGAGGGAGGGAGGGAAGGGAGAGGAAGGAAGGAGGGAGGGGAGAGGGGGAGGTAAAGGAAGGAGGGAGGGGGAGAGGAAGGCTGGAGTTAAAGGAAGGAGGGAGGGAGGAAGAGGAGGAGAGAGGGAAAAGGGGGAGGAGGAGGAGGGAGGAAGAGGAGGAAAGATGGAAAAGGGGGAGGATGAGGATGAGAGAGAAGTGAGGAAGGAGGGAGGGAAAAGGGGGAGGAGGAGGAGAGAGGGGGAGGGAAGGAAGGGAGAGGAAGGAGGAGAGAAAAAGAGAAAGGAGGGAGAGCTGGAGCGTGTGTTGTGTAGTGCATACAACCCAAAGAGGCGATACACACTCACTAGCATACTGAGAGAGAGAGAGAGAGAGAGAGAGAGAGAGAGAGAGAGAGAGAGAGAGAGAGAGAGAGAGAGAGAGAGAGAGAGAGAGAGAGAGAGAGAGAGAGAGAGAGAGAGAGCTTTCTTTCTTTGCCTTTCATTGTGTATACATTTCCCAACGAGTAATGGCACCAATATATACAATTACACTTTCCACAGTAATTCCTCTTTCACTGATTAAGGACCCTGTGATCGTGTATGAGAATTTGAGGCTTCTGATTCCTCCTGACCATGCCACGAAACAAGCTCTTTCAATATACTGTAGGTGTGTGTGTTTCGTGGCAATATGTGAAGGACTCACTAACCTCCCATTTTCTGACTACATCTCTTGAGTCGCTTAATTAATCAACAAATTCCAAAGAGTTGAATATACAAGCGGTTTGACTCACTAACACAAACCTCACCTATAACAAGCTTCAATTATACAAGCTGTTTGACTCACTAGAGAAACCTAACCTATAACAAGCTTAATTAAGGTTACTAAGGAACTATATAACAGCTTCAATTATACAAGCTGTTTGACTCACTAGAAGAGATCTATTCTATAACAAGCCTAAAGATTACTAAGGAACTATAACAGGTTCAATTATACAAGCTGTTTGACTCACTAACAG
Organism: Petrolisthes manimaculis; assembly: GCA_034508575.1. Lineage (NCBI taxonomy): Eukaryota > Metazoa > Arthropoda > Malacostraca > Decapoda > Porcellanidae > Petrolisthes > Petrolisthes manimaculis. The sequence goes on along the minus strand of JAWZYT010001443.1, from coordinate 245,693 downwards.
AAACCTAATCTATATATAACAAGCCTAAATATTACTAAGGAACTATAACAGGTTCAAGTAAAGTATGAGGCAACGTACCGAAGGATGTCACACAATTATACATAAAGCTTAGTGACATTGTAATAATCACCTACCATTGTCTTGCATCTTATAGTGACTTCAGGGGCCCTATAATTATCCTACAATTGCCCACAAGAATTATTACACAGGCTATAATTATGGAAAGAGAGGTCATTCATTATTCTGGAAGTACTGCAATGAATGAATGGTCTTTCTACCTTGTGACTCGCTGACAGCAAAACAATAAACCTAATAATGATGTTGTATGTACTATAGTTAGGTAGTGTTGCATTTTCTATATGTTGTAAACCCTCGTATATAATAGCATGTGTAATGAATTCTTGTGACAAATAGTGTGGGGTCGTATGATGAGTCTATGAGTCGTATTGTGATCATATAGGGTCGTAGAGTGTATTTGTGTCTCTGTGGGGTCGTGTGATGAGTCTGGAGTCGTATTGTGATCACATAGGGTTGTAAAATATTATACCAGTACTCTGTAGGGTCGTGTGATGAGTCTAGTGAGTGGTAGTGTGATGAGTCTAGAGTCGTAAAGTGATCATATACTGTCACCAGGGTCCTTATGATTATCGTAGGGTGTTATACCAGTACTCTGTAGGGTCGTGTGATGAGTCTAGTGTGTCGTAGTGTGATCTAAAGATGTCAAATAATGATACAGGACATTGTGGGAAGGCTTGCCAACAGTCTCCATTTTGTCTGCCATAGTTCCCAGCTTCCAGATAACTCATCATCCTTTGCCTTCTGCTGTTTATCTTGTCCTTCATTTTTCCAGGTTCATTTATTTTCTCTCCATTATCTTCTTTCTTCTTCCACTCACTCTTTTCCTCTACTAATACCTCGTCTTCACCTTCTCCCTCCAACATCTCATCCTCTTGTATTGTTGTCACCTCTCCTTCCCTTTTGGTGAAGGAGTTACTGATGAAGTTATTAACGTACTCTGTGTTGTCTGAAAAGTATCTGTAAGGAATGAAAAACAGGGAATTAAAAGTGACCATCTCCACACTTTTCTTCAAGTATTCAGTGGTTAGGACGACAAACAAACAAAATTATGATGCACTCATTTTGTTCCTTCTCATTATAATCATTGTTGATTATGATGATGGTGGTGGAAACTCTAGCTCACATAAATATTACACATAAATATTAGTTGCCAGTAGAAGCTTTCAGGGGAGATCTTTTTGGTGAATTGGAAGGTCTGTGATTCCTCCAAACTATGCCACGAAACAGACCCCGTTAATTAATAAGGGAGTATATAGCACATTGTTGTGGGTGGCATATCTGGAGTAAAGGATTCAACCAAACTATTCCAGGCAACAGGATACCATTGTGTTTTTTTCCATGTGGGTCTCTTTCCTGGCATACTTTGGAGGAACCAAGGCGCTCTTATGTATGTATGTATGTCTTATTCACCAACAATAGAATCTCTGCTTAATTAATAAATGAGGGTGGCTGTTACGAGACCTACCTCAGTATTATATCGATCATTTCCCCAACCATACCGTCAGGCTGAAGTGGTGGTATTGTTGACAACTCACACAGGGCACGACGAACACACCCACCACCATCCAAACCAACCCTGTAGATATAACATACACACATTATTATATATATATATATATATATATATATATATATATATATATATATATATATATATATATATATATATATATATACACACCATCATCCAAACCAAGCCTGTAGATATAACGTACACAACATTATTATCACACACACACACACACATACGCATATACCACCGTCCACACCAAGCCTGTAGAGATAACAAACACCAATGCAGCACCCACACACATAAAAACACTCACACACACACAAAAAAAAAAATACTCACACACAATAAAAAAAAAACCACACACACCAAGGTATAATTGCCAGATGAAAGAAAGACTAACATGTCGAGCATCTCTTCGAAACCAGAAGTGGTGTCTCCCAATGTCTGTGACCACCTTTTATCCATCTTGTCCGACTCTTTAGGAAGATCAAAGGTTAACGAAAAGGGCACCTCGAAATTCAGGCTGGAATCGTCCAAAACTTTGAAGAGTGGAAATTGGAATCTCATCCCTACCTGTGGAAAAATGACATACATACAGATGGAATGGATTGATTGATTGATTGATATTAGGCGCCGCAACAACGAGGTGATAGAGAAGTGTGACAGCAAGCAGGGAAGAAATATACAGGTGGAATGGATGGAGGTGGAATGAAAAGAGGGTGGAATGGATGGGGTTGGAATGGATGTGGCTGGAATGGATGTGGCTCTATGGAATGGATGGAGGTGGAATGAAAAGAGGATGGAATGGATGGAGATGGAATGAAATGAGGGTGGAATGGATGGGGGTGGAATGGATGGAGATGGAATGGAATAGGGGTGGAATGGATGGAGATGGAATGAAATGAAATGAGTGTGGAATGGATGGGGGTGGAATGGATGAGGGTGGAATGGATGAGGGTGGAATGGAATAGGGGTGGAATGGATGGAGATGGAATGAAATGAAATGAGTGTGGAATGGATGGGGGTGGAATGGATGGGGGTGGAATATATGGGAATGTATGGATTCTTGGGAGTATTGTTATGTTTTATCCATCAACTGAGAAGGTTACTACTCATATATGCTTCCTCTTTCACACTATCCAACCAGCCAGTGAGATGAGACTATATTTTGAACCAGTGGCCCCGTATGCTGTGTGTGTGTGAATGTATGTGTGTGTGTGTGTGTGTGTGTGTGGTCACCTCAATGTTGGGTGCATGGTTCCTTGTGAGTGTGTGTGTGTGTGTGAATGTGTGTGTGTGTGTGTGTGTTGTTAAGGTCACCTCAATGTTGGGTGGTTCCTTGTCTCCTTGGAATAGGAGTGTTCTCTTCTTCCTTGGTTTGAGGTTGGCTGTGTTCATTACGTCCATGTTGGTGGTGGTCAGGTTAAGGCCTTCCAGGGACATGAGAGGTTCAGGTGAGATGGGAAGGTCAAGGGTGGCCCATGAGAAGGCTGACAGAAGGTCCTGAGAACTGGAGGTGAGGAGTTCAGCCAGGCAGGTACTGGAGGCAGTGATCCCCAGTACTAACACCACCAGTACACTCACACCTGAAACAACAAACTCAGTGTAATGTTCATACAACAGTACAAACATTTTATGATTTCCCATGACTAAAATCGAGTGTTTTATTGTTACTTTCTGCTTTGGACTATTAAAAAATATATAATAATAATAATAACCTTTTACTGAATAATATGCTTCCATTCTCCTCTCAACAAAAATTGTAGTTTTGAATAAAGTCAAGTAATCACACAACCATTCATCAACATATCACATTCCTTCTACCAACCCCCCCAACCCCAAGCCTGTCCCCCTACTCCCGCAACCCCCAACCCCCCCCTCCAAGCCTGTCTCCTAATTCCCACCCCCCCTTAAGGAACCCTGTGATGTAGTCAGAAAATAAAGTGGAGATAAAAGAGTCCTTCAAATACCGCCACGAAACACCACCTACATAAAAAAAAAAAGGAGCTCGTTTCGTGTTATACTCAGGAGGAATCAGCAGAACCGTCCAATTCTCTTAATACACGATCATAGGGTCCTTAAGGGGTGACATTATTGGAGATTATGATTCCTCCAAACTATTCCAAGCAACAGGATACCATTATTTGTCTTCATCTGGGTCTGTTTTCTGGCATACACTGGAGGAATCAAGGCGCTGTAATATACCAAAAGTATACTCTTCCCTTAAGGACCCTGTGATCGTGTATGAAAAGTGGAGGCTTCCGATTCCTCCTGACCATGCTACAAAACAAGCTCCAGCCATATAGGTGGTGTTTCGTAGCAATATATGTAGGACTCATTTATCTCCAATATTCAGACTACAGCACAGGGTCCCTTAAATCAGTCACCCACCTTCACAGAGAGACATAATAACGACGTCCTTCCACTACTGCTGTCGTTGGTGCACTAAGTTAAGTCTCCACCCTCGCATCCTTAAAAGGAAATTACTCTACCAGAAAGCTGGAAACTAGATCTCAGAGTGTGGGGGGCGGGTGGGGTTGCAATAAAGTCCTACTCACTCACGACCTAATGATTATACTCTAACCATGTGTTGTGTTATACGTCTGGCAGCCTCATATCTTCATTTTATAGTTTGTTAATATCATCTGTTTCCTGGCATAGTTAGGAGGAATCAGGATAACGCTAGACAACTGTACTCTGTAATGTTTTTAAGGAGGAAGTTTTGTGTTGGTAAATCTGGAGTGAGTTACTGAATCCTCCAAATTATTCCAAGCAACAGAACACCATTATTTTCCGCCTTCTGGTCCTGTTGTTTCGTGGCATACTTTGGAGGAATCAAGGCACTCCAATGTAATAAAAAAGTATTGCCACCTTAAAATGAAGTTTCTGTTGATCAACACATGGTTTAGAAGGGAAAGTATGTCTTGAAGGTAGTGTGTGTGTGTGTGTGTGTGTGTGTGTGTGTGTGTGTGTGTGTTATTTCCCTCACAATTAAATCTGTGTGTGTGTGTGTGTGTATTTCATGAAGTCATCCAGCCAGTCACAACAACTATATTTATGCTTTCGAAATGCATCAACAAGACAGACAGACAGACAGAAATCTATTTAAGGTCTCTGCATGTGATCGTGTATGAAAACTGGAGGCTTTTGATTCCTTCTGACCATGCCACGAAACAAACAAGCTCCTTCCATATAGGTGTGTGTGTGTGTGTGTGTGTTTTTCGTGGCAGTGTTTGAAGGACTCATTTATCATCCAATATGTTCTGACTACACCACCACAGGGACCTTATAAGTCAAACCACTCAAGAGAAACTCAGAAATAATTACCAGTAGTAACTTTGATAACCCACTACCAAAAAATATTATAATTATTATTACCGTACTGCTTTCACTATGCTTTCGAAATTTACAATCATTATAATTATTATTATTTCTATAGGGTATGTACAGTACGTACTAAGCTACAAACTGCATGAGAGAGTGTTACATAGAAATACAGACCACAACAGACCTTACGGTCCACACGGGGTGACCTGATAAGGAGGTTACTGGTAGAGAATGAATTTCTCCCCAGTGATAGTCGTAGATTAGGATAGCAAAGTAGAAGGCGCTCTCCCCACCCTCCACTCCCTCCGGCTTAAAACTCCACAAGGAAATTTTATAGGAAAGATAGAAAATAGGTGAAATTTGGCTAACTTGCCACCTGTAATGGGCAAATTTATTCATTAATAAACATCGTAAGTCGGGGATTAAACGCAAGATGTTTTTCTAAATGACGTTTGAAGTTATCTACAGTATTACAGTCTATTACGTTACGGGGAAGCCCATTCCATAAGTTGACGACTCGGTTAAAAAAGAAATTCTTGAATTCATGTGAATTAAAAGATTTACCAATGATTTTACAGCCGTTACCTCACTGCGCTACAAACTGCGAGAGAGAGAGAGAGAGAGAGAGAGAGAGAGAGAGAGAGAGAGAGAGAGAGAGAGAGAGAGAGAGCAACCATTACTTCCTCAACTTACTACAAACAGGAAATTCACTGATAACACAACTCACTCGGGAATAAATATATAACTGGTCAAGTGTAATCGCTTCCTTAATGACCAAGAAAGATTGTTACGTTTTCTCTATAATTACCGGTGCGTTTTGATTGTGACATCGAAAGACAAAGTAAATCCTAGCTCCTTTCCAAAAAAAAAAAAAAAAAAAAAAAAAAAAAATATATCGTCTTATAAGTAAAAGGGAATGGAATTAAGGGGGTGTGGGAGTAGGGGACAGGTTTGGGGGGGTGCGGGAATAGGGGGACAGGCTTGGGGGAGGGGTAGAAAGCCTGTCCCCTATTCCCCCCCAAGCCTGTCCCCTATTCCCGCAGCCCCCTCAAAACCCCGACTCCCTGAATAAATAACCTAAGCTCCCCAAAGCCTGTCCCCCTATTCCCGCACCCCACCAAGCCTGTCCCTCTATTCCCACACCCCCTTAAGGTTTTCTAATGTACAGTCACGAGCACTAATAAGTATACAGGTGTGCTTCGAATACCTAAGAGAGACAGTAAAATAAATACACAATATGATCTCCATTGGAATTAGTTTGTTTGTTTGTTTGTTTGTTTGTGAATTGGACTTTTCGAAGCATCAACCATGGATGACCTGTATACTTTTTAGTGCTCGTGACTGAACAGTTGCCAAAAAAGGTATTGCAACAACTATTGACACAACATTCAATATAATAATGTCCCTATTTGTTTGTAGGGATTATAAGTATGTATCCTTCTGCTATTCATAAGTATGCATTACAGAAGGATATGTATATTTCCTTCTGCTATTCATGCTTATAGTCCCTACAAATAGTTGTGGATATTACTATGGTTAAAGTTTTATCAAGATTTGTCGCAATAGCTTTTTTGGCAACTGTACATTGGAGCACCTTGATTCCTCCAAAGTATATAATTATGTCAGGAAACAAGACCAGAAGAAACAACAAAAATAATGGTGGTCTGTTGTTGTTGTTGTTGCCTGGAATAGTTTGGAGGAATAATTTGCTCCAGATTTACCAACAGCGTTTACTTTCCCCTTAATCAAAAGACTTAATTAACTAAAAGGGATACATGGATATATATTGATTCCTCCAAATTATATATATATGTATGTCAGGAAACAGGACCAGAAGAACAACAAAAATAATTAATAGTACCCTACATGTTGCTTAAAATAAATAAATAAATAAATACATGGATATACACTGATTCCTTCAAAATATATATATGTATGTATGTCAGGAAACAGGACCAGAGGAACACAAATAAATAATGGTACCCTGTTAGTGACCAAATGATGATGAGTTAAGTGGAGGGTACAGTTTATTTGGAGGTAATGATTCCTCCAAACTATTCCCAGCTACATTAAATCATTCTTTTGTAGGTAATGATTCCTCCAAACTATTCCCAGCTACAGTCCAACATTCTTTTTGATAATGTGACCCTTATAGCTGTTTCCTGGCGTACTATGGAGGAATCAAGGCACTCTAATGTATTGTACATACCAAAAGTATACGTACTCTCTCCTTATAATATACATGACTGTACACAGCAACACCTATAGATATATAGATTATGCACAAGTATATGTTATATATAAGTTGTGATAATACACTAGTTTCCTCATTTAATATATACCTACACACACACAGACATATATATATATATATATATATATAAACACACACAGGTATCTACAATACGTCACAAAAAAAACAATAAAACATTCCCGAGGTGAGACGAGGAATTGATTGATTGATCGATTGATATTAGGCGTCGCAACAGCGAGGTCATATAACGCCAGAGAAAGGTGATGATAGAGTGGTGACAACAAGCATGAGAGAGAGAGAGAGAGAGAGAGAGAGAGAGAATATCAACCAAAACGACACACAAAATAGGGAGAGCAAAATCAGCAGTGTCGTCGTCGTAGTAGTAGTACCGGTAGTAGTAGGAGGAAGTGGTGGTGGTGGTATGGTTGGTGGATAGAGAGTTTGATTAGCAAAGCCTACAGTGGGATGTCCTCGTGATAGCTATACTCAAACGTGTCACGAATACGAGAAGATAGACAGATAGATACAAGGGATATGAACACAGGCCTGGACGAGACGAGACACTGAGTGGGTGGTTGGTTGGGTTAACAATTGGACAAGAAACATATTAAGAGGTGGGTAGGAGGAGGAGATGGAGAGGTGAGGAGATGGATGCAAACCGAGGTATACTTAACTGGAGAGAGAGAGAGAGAGAGAGAGAGAGAGAGAGAGAGAGAGAGAGAGAGAGAGAGAGAGAGAGACGATAAGAGTAGGAGATGGATGCAAACTGAGGGATACTTAACGAGAGAGAGAGAGAGAGAGAGAGAGAGAGAGAGAGAGAGAGAGAGAGAGAGAGAGAGAAATGGGGACAGTACCCTTATAGTTGAATATCACCCACTAGGCCTCACGTCTGTCCTGCTGACCCCGTTATTTTACCCCTCACACATACATACATACACACCCGTTATACTCTATACTAACGGGGGTGTATAGGAGGAAGGGGGTGGAAGGAGGAGGAGGGGGGGGGAGGAGGGAGGAGGAGGGGGGGAAGGGGGGAGATGAGAGCTAGGATGGGAAGGAAGGGGAAGGAAGAGAGAGAGAGAGAGAGAGAGAGAGAGAGAGAGAGAGAGAGAGAGAGAGAGAGAATAGGGAAATGTATGGAATACACACTCCCCCACACACACTTACACACACACGACCCAGTTATAATTCTGTGAGGAGGTGTAGGTGGATGGATGGGATGAGTTGGGAGACATGACACCTGTAGCCAAAAGGGATAGAGGCTAGGCTAGTAGGTTAGGAAAAGGGTTAGAGGCTAGGCTAGTAGGTTAAGTTGATGGGAGGAATGGCAAGAAGATTACTAACTAGATGAGAGAGAGAGAGAGAGAGAGAGAGAGAGAGAGAGAGAGAGAGAGAGAGAGAGAGAGAGAGAGAGAGAGAGTATAGGTTAGTAGGTATGTAGCTGAGAGAGAGAGAGAGAGAGAGAGAGAGAGAGAGAGAGAGAGAGAGAGAGAGAGAGAGAGTGGGTTATAGGAAGCTGGGAAGAAAAGATGCAAGTAAAATATTGGAAGGGGAGGGAGGGGGTCGAAAGAGAGAGCGTGGGAGAGTACTATGGAAGGAAGGAAGGAAGGGAAGGTGAGGAGAAAAGATAGGAAAAGGAAAAAAATGGAAGGGCTGGCAGGTGGTCTGAATGTTGATAGGAGAGAGAGAGAGAGAGAGAGAGAGAGAGAGAGAGTAAGGTTGGTAGGTATGTAGCTGAGAGAGAGAGGTTGGTAGGTATGTAGCTGAGAGAGAGAGAGAGAGAGAGAGAGAGAGAGAGAGAGAGAGAGAGAGAGAGAGAGTATGGTGTTGGTGATGATAGTTGTGGTTGTGGTGGTGATGGTGAAGTGGGCGGGAGAAGCAGGGTAGTAGGCGGGACAAGTGGTAAAGTGGGCGGGAGAAGCAGGTAAGTGGGCGGGAGAAAGAGGTAAGTGGGCGGGAGAAACAGGGAAGTGGGCGGGAGAAGTGGTGAAGTGGGCGGGACAAGTGGTGAAGTGGGCGGGAGAAGCAGGTAAATGGGCGGGACAAGTGGTAAAGTGGGCGGGACAAGTGGTGAAGTGGGCGGGAGAAACAGTGAAATGGGCGGGAGAAGCAGGTAAATGGGCGGGACAAGTGGTGAAGTGGGCGGGACAAGTGGTAAAGTGGGCGGGGCAAGATAAGAGTGAGGTGATGGAGAAGTCTGTCTGTAAACTCAGCCTCTATCAGTTCCCAACACACCACCACGCTGTCAACATCATTCGCTATACACACACATACAGACAGTACCATCATCCATCGCTACGTGCTGTGTGTGTTTTTATATAGACCTACTACTACTACTACTACTACTACCATCACTCACTCTTACTACTGCCACTAGGCTACCACTACGACCATCTCTTATTCCTACAACCACTACCACCATCACTTAATACTACTACTACCATCACCACACAAGCTGTTTCATTCCCACAGGGTCGAATATTTAGCACACCATAAAACTGCAATACAAATCACACATCTATACATACTATACATAAGGCACTATCAATTTCCAACAAGCATAATCATATTCATTCAATCACCTCAGGTTTGTCTGTCTGTCTATTCTACACGAACCCCAGTATAGGTCTAGTCGATTGAGTGATTTTTATTTTCTACATTTTTTAATCACGACCAAACCTGGATTTGAAGGTGTTCCCTGACCAGACCAGATTTTATTCACAGCCACAATGGTACCGATTCTCTTATCATTATGACCCCACCACAACAAACTTCATTGCAAGGACCTCGTAAATATTAGCTTAACCAATCATAACATCTTTCACACAACACATAATTTTATAGTCTTTATCTTACCCTAATGTATTTCATGTGACGCAATATATAACGCTAAACAGACCAGATAGAAACCCCCCCAGTAATTTTATCCACCAAAACAATTCACTGTGACACAAACACCTTCTACCAACACAACACCCTAAATACACAAACACCTCTCGTCTAACACAAGAAACCAAGAACACAAACACAACACCCAATATTGAAAAAAAAAAAAAAATACACACACAATTCTCGCTCGTCTAACAAAAAAAACAAAAAACACACACACACATCTCTCTCACCTAACACAAAAGCACAAACAGCACCTCAAACACATCAACAAAACAAACAGGAACCATCCAAACAGTTAGAGATTGTCGAAGAGGTGGGTGGGAAAAGAATACGAAATAATAATAACAATAATAAAAATAATAATAATAAACGACGATCACTGACCACTTGGTAGAAGGAGAGGACCAACACACACACACACCGGGTCCAAAATGCCCAGTTCAATGATACTCCTGGTATTGGGTGTTGTCATCTGGTGTTGTTGTTGTGGTGGTGGTGGTGTAGGTGGTGTAGGAGGGAGTCTGGTGGTGAATGCATTGCCTGAACACCACGACAATGATGATGAGTCCAACAACAACAACTTCTCCTACAACACCAACTCAGCCCTCAACTGGCTTCATGATATGCTGCCTGGGAGTAACGTGGCCCACTCCCGTAAGAAGAGGTACCTCGGTTTCCCCCAAGGCTCCAATTTAGAGGTAAAACACTTACATTAACTGACTGTGTGATGTTGTGTGTGTGTGTGACTGTGTGTTGTTGTGTGTGTGTGTGTGTTGTTGTGTGTGTGTGTGTGTGACTGTGTGATGCTGTGTGTGTGACTGTGTGATGTGTGTGTGACTGTGTGATGTTGTGTGTGTGTGACTGTGTGAGTGAGTGATGTTGTGTGTGACTGTGTGAGTGTGTGTGTGAGTGAGTGAGTGATGTTGTGTGTGTGACTGTGTGTTGTTGTTCCTCTCCAAAGCTCCAATCTAGAGGTAAACACATTGACTGAGTGAATGACTGGGTGTGTGTGTGTGTGTGTTATTGATATTTCTCCTCCCACGTGTATATATAATCACAATCAAAAGTCGTGCAGGAAAAACTAAATAAAATAACAACCATTAGAAGACTATATTCCTGATCTCAATTGAATACAGACAAAAAAAAAAAAAAAAAAAAAAAAAAAAAAAAAAAAAAAAAAACTATAGAATTTCGTCGCCCTGCACAAACAAACTTTCCAAACACAACAAAAAATCCTCTTCCAAAACATAAACACCATTATTGTGTGTTTGTTTTTATTTTAAACTACTCCTTTCCATGAGATATATACTTGAATATTATATACTTTTAGAAATTTTGCTCCTCGTGAATTATATATACAACATACTTTTTTTTTCTTCTCTCTCTCACAAACACACACACACACACACACATGCATATATTTTCACATGCACCCAGCAATTACACATACAGTCCTTGCTCACGCACGAACACACATGCAAACATTTTTACACACACACACACACAATCTCCGGTACCAAACACTGACTGGCGAGGAGAAAATATTGTGGTGGGGTGTGTGTTATGTGTGTATGTATGTGTGTGTTGTGTATATGTGTGTTATGTGTATGTGTATATATGTTATGTATGTGTGTGTGTGTTATGTGTGTGTTGTGTATATGTGTGTTATGTGTATGTGTATATATGTTATGTATGTGTACACATGTATGTGTGTGTGTTATGTGTGTGTGTTATATATGTGTGTGTGTGTACTATGTGTATATGTATGTGTATAGGCTGTGTGTGTTACGTGTATGTGTACTAACTCGACTAATTATATATACCTACACAGTCTAAGTCAAAAGTTTATATCTATAACATAATAACAATATAGTACAGTATAGTCAAATTAAGATGGTAATTCATTTTTGTTACATTGGAGTGCCTTGATTCCTCCAAAGTATGCCAGGAAACAGGACCAGAGGGGCAAAAATAATGGTGCTCTGTTGGTGCGGGAATAGGGGGACAGGCTTGGGGGCTTAGAGGGGTGCGTTTGGGTTGGGTGAGTTTTGGGGGGTGCGGGAGTAGGGGGACAGGCTTGGGGGGGGTTTGGGGGGTGCGGGAGTAGGGGACAGGCTTGAGGAGGGTTAGGGGGGTGCGGGAATGGGTTACACGCTTTCTATACCCACCCTAAGCCAGTCCCCCTATTCCCGCACCCCCTCCCCATGCCTGTCCCCTAATCCCGCACCCCCTTCCTTCTTGTCATATATTCTCTTCAAGACACCAATTACTTTCTTCACATTTTAGACTAGTTAACTTTTCATCTTTTTCTTATCTCCCCCTCCTTCCTCCTTCCTCATTTCTCCTTCCTAACATTCACTTTCTTTTGAAATTTTTATTTAATTACTTTTCATCTTCGCCTTATCTCCCTCTCCCTCTCTTCTCCTTTCATTCTTATCATTAATTATCCACTTATTATAATACTGCTGGCCCTTGGCTGTTAAAAATATGTTTACCAGTATTTCAATTTAATCATTAATTCACATTTGTTCACATTTCTTCGACCTCAACTTTCTTCTCATTACTTCTTCAAATCTTTGTGATGATGCATTATGGAATATTTATGTTGTAGCTTATCTGTATCATCCATCACAAGTAATAATATAATATAATATAATAATAATATAATAATAATAATAATAATATAATACCTTATCTATATAATATCAACAAACTCTTACAATGTCCACCAGTACATTATTATTTTTTCGACGTCTTAGATATATTCCTGTTCGTCTAGACTTCATGATTTAATGGTAGAAAATCTTGTTGGTACACCGGAGGCAAGATTTGACTGAAAAAATATCATACCATGATTTGGAACACACACACACATACATACACACACACTAAACCTACCAATTAAGCACCCCTACAAACATGACACCACAGGACAAAATAAAAATATCAGTAAAATAAGTAACTGGTCAAATGTAAACAAACCTCTAACAAACACACATACACACGTTTCCTACACATATAACAGCACAATACAACAACAACAATTTTAGTAACATAAGTAGCCGGACAAATGTAAACAAACCTCACTAACAAACACACAAACACACACACACGTTTCCTACACATATAACAGCACAATACAACAACAATTTTAGTAACATAAGTAGCTGGTCAAATGTAAACAAACCTCACTAACAAACAAACACACACACACATAACACGTTTCCCGTTTCTACCACACAGGTGAAATGGTCCCTCAACTTCCCCTTCGACACTTTCACTTTCTACAACGCCAAGTTCCAGCTTTCCCTGCCCATTAAGATTCCCTTCCCTGAGGTTTTCATGGTTGGAGGAGGCAAGAAGGAACACCATGGAAAGAGAAGTGTTGTTGTTGACGAGGAAGGCAACGTAGAGAAAAGGTCAGCTGCTGCAGAAGGTCCCAATACATCACTCCAAGCTTACTACAATGATAGAAGAGCAGCTAGGCAAGAAAGGAGTTCAGTCTACACCTATCTAGAGACTGCCTTTGAAAAGTGAGTACCTACTATTATAATTATATTTTTTGTATCGTTTGTATATAGGTTAATGTAATGGTGTATTTTGTATACATATATAGGAGGGGGTCGACATTAGGCATTGGCAATATCAGATCATCATCATAGGTATAAAATCATAATAAAATCATTAACATAAATTAGTATAGTCATCATTATTTTATAACCAGAGAATAGTGAAAATAAATAGTAAACAGTCCCCCTGGCCAGACATCTCGACCCACATCTTTCAGCATTTATAAAATAATTGGTAAATAGTCCCCCCCGGCCAGACATCTCGACCCACATCTTACAGTATCTATAAAATGAGGGAATAATGACGGACAAATTGAAAAGCTAATCCCGGCACACACACACACACAACAACATTGGCGGCATCATAACATTATAATAATTGTTCTCGGTGGGTGGTCATTATATAGAGTAGTGCCTAAATAGGTACGTATCAGCCGGCAGCATAAATTAAAGTCCATTTCATGTACCATATACTCTATATTGCTAATATGACCAGATAGTTGCATTCTGAACTAGTTCTTATTCTAAATGTAACGTGTTGAGGTCAACACAAAAACAACGAACGACTTGGTTGTTCTTCATATTATAAACCCATCACCAAAGACAACACATACAACAACACATTTAATACAATAGAATATAATAGTTCGTCGTTGGGCCAGCATCACGCAGGGGGTGGTGTGCCGGCAACAGTGTACCAAAGGGCTCTGTTACCAGCTCGGGGAGACTCAGTGGTGCCCAAAGACGATGTAGTAGAGTCCTGGCAGAGTAACAGGACGTTAAGCTACGGCTGTAGCGTAACTCCACTGCTTGCTCTACGACGGTAGGGTATAGAGCGAGACGTTGCTTGGTCCAGGGGTTGTGAAAACGGGGCTGGTAGTGGAGAATGGTGGCTGGTGGAGAGTGACTACTCAGGACAGAGTCAGGGCTGAGAGTGACCACCTCATCGCCGGCTGCCACGTCGTTGCCTCGCAAAGTCGCCTCGAACCACAATCAGGAACACCTGGCTCAGGCATCAAGATGAGTCGAAGCCACAACCCACATATCGTTACACTAACAACATACGTAGTTTACCATATGAGAACTATATCTGTAATATCCACATTAATATTGTATTATTACATCACTACAGCTAATACAAACAGGTGGAAATGAAACGAACTTATAGGCCTACTGCCGACTGTCCCTATTGTTTCTTTCATATCTGTGTGTGTGTATGTGTGTAATGAGTCTGATTTGTTGCCAGGGAAAACGTCTCGTACCTCACGTGACCAACAATATTAAATGTTGTACAGTATAATTTATGATTAAGTGGTAATTACCAGTATTATTAATCGAGGCAAGTGTCATATATATATCATGTGTTATCATAATCATGTACAATCGCAATTCAAAATATGCATCCAGGCTTGCTTCGAATAGCTTGATCGAGTATTAAGCAAACTCAAGCAAATATAAAGCAGGATAAGCGTTATAATTGGTTCACTAGTAGGCCAAATGATTCGAAACTTCAACAAGACCTAGATACAAATTTTAGATTGTGAGTGTACGGTAATACAAACTATTAATACCAATACGGTACCATGTCAAAAGTAGGAAGTAGCCTAATGTGTTTTTTGGGAAAGATGTCTAGTATGTGTTACCAGTCATATATGTTACGTTACAGGGGTGGTTTGAACTGGCGAGGATGTCTATAAGCATGTGTTACGAGTCATGTGTTGTTACGTTACAGGGGTGGTGTGGAATGGCGAGGATGTCTCTAAGCATGTGTTACGTTACAGGGATGGTTTGAACTGGCGAGGATTTCTAGCATGTGTTACGATTCATGTGTTGTTACGTTACTTTACAGGGCTGGTGTTGACGGTCGAGGGTGTCTATTGAGGGCCATCTGTGACGTGGGTGAGGCTCCATTTGAACAAGGCCTTCTAGGAGAGATGATCAACACACTACTCTCGTAAGTCACACACACACACTCACACACACACACTACATCTCTATACTCACTACACACACACACACACACACACACACACACACACCTACATACACACTCACTCCACCACCACCACTCACTCAAAACACACACACACACAAACACATCTCCATACTCACTCCACCACACACACACACACACACACACGGTCTACATCTCTATAGGTTACTCATTCCACCACCAGACACACAACACACACACAGCCATTTGTTTATAGAACATTACATAGTCTGTCTGGGTCGTGAGAGGAAATGTGGGGAAGGGGAACACAAAAAATGCTAGATCATGCACAATGCTCTCATGCCAGCAACACAAACAAAGTACCGGTACAGTACACATCTATGAAAGAAATCAACAAGGAAAATGCTACATCAGGCCACACATTATCAAAACAAAGTACAATACACATTTATGAAAAAAATTAAATAGAAAAATGCTAAACCAGGCCACATATTATCAAAACAAAGTACAATACACATATATGAAAGAAATCAACTAGAAAAATGCTAAACCAGACCACATATCCTACTATTAAGGGGGTGCGGGAATAGGGGGACATGTTTAGGGGGGTTTGGGGGAGGGTCGGGAGTAGGGGGACAGTCTTAGGGGGTGGGAGTTAGGGTGTGTGTGGGAATAGGTTACAGGCTTTCTACCCACCCCAAACCTGTCCCCCAATTCCCGCACCCCCACCCCCAAGCCCGTCCCCCTACTCCCGCACCCCCTTAACCCACACTAAGTAAACATATATGAAAAAATAGGGAGTTCATGGTTGATATAGTAATTTTAGTTAGTTGTGTCGAGTATTGTACATGTGGTCAGTGGGCTTCAACCGGCTTTAACCAGTTTCCGTTCCTTCACACCGTTCCGTCGGTTGTAAACTCTGCCTCGTGTGTGTGTGTGTACCAAATTTTCCGTGTCATCCAGTTTACACCAGTTTACAGACGGTCATGTTGCTCTCGTAGTTGGGTTAACATCATACTAATCTTGGTAAACTGGAAGACTACTACTACTACTACTACTACTACCCTCACCACTACTACTACTACTACTACCCCCACCACCACCACTACTACTACTACTAATACTACTATTACCCTCACCACTACTACTACTACTACTACTGATTCCTCCCTACTATATTATTATGCCATAGAACAGATTCCCTCAGTAATAATACTAATATAACTAATTAGGGATCTGTTTCGTGGTGGCATAGTTTGGAGGAATCAATCAACACACTTTCAATTGATCAACAACAGAATCTCTCCTTAATTGAATGAAGACTTTTCCGTTTTACTCCCATTATCACTCCAAATAGATCACCTTCAATAAAAAAAGGAAGAAAAAAAAAATCACCTGACACCAGAATAATAATAATAATAATAATAATAATAATAATAATAATAATAATAATGACCATTCTATCAAAGTGTGTGAATATGAAATCTTGTACCAAATAAACATTGTATGGGATATTCTAGCTCACTGTACCAACCACACCACACCACAACACAACACAAGAAAGCACTACTAGCCTACAACACACACACACACACACACATCCACAACACAAGAAAGCACTACTAGCCTACAACACACACACACACACATCCACATCACAACACAACACAATAAAGCACTACTAGCCTACAACACATACACACACACACATCCACATCACATCACAACAAAGCACAGCACTACTAGCCTACAACACACACACACACACAGACACACACACACACATCCACATCACAACACAACAAAGCACAGCACTACTAGCCTACAACACATACACACACACACACACACACAGACACAGAGAGAGAGAGAGACACACACACACATGCCTATCACTGCCTGGTGTTGACTGTTGATGGTGGTGGTGGTGGTGGTGGTGGTAGTAGTAGTGGTGGTGCATGGTAGGTCCAGGTGGTGCAACTCTCTTTTAGCCATTTTAGCCAACTCACTTCTTGATGTTTTGTTTCATCAGTAAATATTATGATCGTCATCGCGTCATGTAGGCTATATACCTCTTTAAAGGGGGGGGGGGGGAGGATAGGGGTGCGGGAGTAGGGGACAGGCATGGGGGATTAGAAAATTACAGGTGTACAAGAGTCCTTCAAATATTGCTACGAAACACACACACCCACCTATATGGAAGGAGTTTGTTTCGTGGCATAGTCAGGAGGAATCAGAAGCCTCCAATTCCCATACACGATCACAGGGTCCTTAACTAATAACATTATCTTTATCACAGTGGTTTTATTCTCTTTCTTCTCCTGACGCTGTCTGCATGTATGTCTCCTTAAGTTAATGTTATTGCAATGTCTTTTCCTCCTCCTCCTTCTCTTCCTCTTCTTCCTCCTACTCCTCCTTTTCTTCCTCCTCCTTCTACTCCACCTACTCTTCCTCCTTCTACTCCTCTTTCTCCTCCTCCTCCTACTTCTCTTCCTCCTCCTCCTCCTCTTCCTCCTCCTCCTTCTACTCCTCTTCCTCCTTCCGTCGTCTGCATGCATATTATTATCTTTTTCAGTCGAGTAAATAAATAAATGAAATAATCTTTGATCCCACAATTACCTCTTTAACTCATCACATTATTTTTATCAGTAATATTTTTATCACAAGGTCATTCATCCTCTTTTTTTTCCCTCCTCCTCCTCCTCTTTCCTCTCCTCCTTCTCCTCTTCTCTCTCTCCTCCTCCTCCTCCTTTCGCTATCTGCATTTTAATATCTTCTTCAGTAGAGTACAATAAATATATAATAATAAATAATAAAGTTAATGTCGTGTCCTTTATAACAACATCCAAGGTCGTCTCATGTTTTGCCTTATAACAAGAAGTGAGCAGAAAAGTTCACCTCGTTAGATTACCCAAATACGAGAGTCGCTGTGTTTATGTGGTGAAATGTGATAGACTATAATTTTATATACATTTACTCCAACACACACACACACACACTCTCACTCTCTTTCACACACACACACACACACACACACTCTCACTCTCTTTCACACACACACACACACACACATACATACATACATACAGTACACTCACAACTCTCTCACATACACACACTTAGCCTAACTCCTATCTCACTCTCTCGCACATACACACACTCACACTTAAGGTCCCATCTCTCTCTCACATACACATACACACTCACAACTCCCATCTCTCTCTCTCTCTCTCTCTCTCTCTCTCACTCACAACTCCCATCCCCATCTCTGTCTCTCTCTCTCTCACGGTAATTATGGACCTAAAAACGACCACAAGTGAAATCTGAGACAAACATGACAAGACTTTTTATTTATGCTAATAATGACGGTCCGTAGAGTATAGTACTTCATTAACTCCAAGTCTCTATTCTAATTATCATAATATTTTAATTACCGTACCATCCTATTTGTGGGTAGGCTACATCACCAGTTATTATATTTTCTCTCTCTCCCTTCCTCTCTCCTTTTCAACACTTCTTTCTCTCTCATATTCCTCACTTCATTCATTCATTCTTCCAATCCCTTCTTCCCTCTCTCCTTTTCAACACTTCTTTCTCACTCTCCTTTTCCCCACTTCTTTCCCTCCTTCCTTCCTCTATTCCCTTCTTCCCTCTCTCCTTTTCAGCACTTCTTTCTCTCTCTCATATTCCACACTTCTTTCATTCATTCCTCCATTCCCTTCCTCCCTCTCTTCTTTTCCCTCCTTCCTGTCTTCCTTCCTCCATTCCCCCCTTCCCTCTCTCCTTTTCCCCACTTCTTTCCCTCCTTCCTCCATTCCCTTCCTCCTTTCCTTCTTCCCTCCCTCTATTTCCTTCTTGCATGGTCGTGTACTGTTTGTTATAAAGTCAGGAAACAGGACTACACTAGATAAACAATAATAATGGTTATGGCCTGTTGCTTGGAATAGTTTAGATGAATCAGTTGATGCAGATCTACCAAAAACATCACCACCACCACCAACAACAACAACACTACTGTATACTATAGTTATAACATCTACATAATTAGCACCACCACAAACACCAACACAAACATTACTGCTACATAATTAACACCAACAACATCAACACAAACCACCACAACAACAACTACAACAACACGATACTGTGATCATAATTACCAACAGCAACATTATACCCTCCCCATAACTGCTACATAATTACCAACAACAACAACACCAACACAAACAACCACAACAACATCGGGGCTGCTCGGCCAGACAGCTTGAGGAACTTCAACAACACCAACAACAACAACAACCACAACACCAACACAAACCACAACAACACCAACACAAACAACAACAACACCAACACAAACCACAACAACAACAAAACGAAACTGTGATCTTAACTGATACACAATATTAACTAACACACACTGTATCCTCCTCCTTTCATTTCTCCTCACAGGGCATCTCTAGCAGGAAGACCCGATGATCCAAGTGAAGGAACAGAGTACGATCGCTTCATTGAGGCTGAGTTACATGGCAAACTGAATGGCAAGTGTGAGGAAAGATATAACAAGTGTAAAACATCACCCTTCGACCTATTCCCCGATTTTGTGCATTCTGTTGGCTAGTGTTTGTATGTGTGTGTGTGTGGGTCGTGGTTTTGTGGTATGTGTGTGGGTCGTGGTTGTGGTGTGTGTGTGGGTCGTGGTTTTGTGGTATGTGTGTGGGTCGTGGTTGTGGTGTGTGTGTGGGTCGTGGTTGTGGTGTGTGTGTGTATTGGTTGTATCGTGTGTGTGTGTGTGTGTTAATTATACACATCAGTCTTAAACCAATGAATGACCAAAGCAGAAGTGGCAGGTGTGTGTGTGTGTGTGTGTGTGTGTGTGTGTGTGTTGTGCTTGCATCGCTTTCGAAAAATATCTTTCTCTCTCTCTCAGTGACGTAATTTTTTACTGTATTTAAATCTACTTTAGTTTATTTAAATCTTTTATTTATTGTATCTTTATCTAGTGTAAATACCCAGTCAGTAATAATTTATAATTTATCATTATAGTAATATCTTCATATGATCCACTAAAATTTCTCAGTATACCCCATTAAATAATAATAATAATAATAAAAAAAATAATAATAATAATAATAATAGCAATAATTAACGCAGACCTTCCCAGTACTATATGATGAAAACAAATTGACACTAATATGTAATCCTTTAATAATCGCAATAAAACTCAAATCTAACGCATTAGTCGTAATAAAATTAACATTATTAATAAAATATATGAAATACTCAAAGGTAACGAGTTATAATAAGAATAATAAATAACAGTTTGTTATTTAATTAATGAAGTGTGTCTAGTCCACTAAAACAATAAACAAATTAATGAACTTTTATTATTTATAGAGGAATATAATAAATAAATAGATTTTTTTATTATATATATATACAAAAAAAAAAAAAAAAATCTTACTAAAACTTCTTCCCACATTTGATTACAGAAGGTAGTTTTATTATTTATAGAGTAATTTATGAGTGTATGTAAATAGAGGGATATATTTATTTAATTTCATTATTCATGGTAAATAATGTAAACTTATTTTCTAACTTGTTGGTTCGTGGGTCAAAATATAAAAAGGATAATTAAAAAAAAAATGTTAGCTTTGTTATATAGGTCACTCTTTTGCATGTAATAAAACTTTAGCTTTTTTATATATAGCTTACATAGGCCTACTCTCTAATACATGTACTAATAATAATAGTTTCCCCATTATGAAATATATTAAGCACAAAATTTAACTTTAATTTCATAACAGCAGCAGAACATTATATTTGATGATACTCTCTCTCTCTCTCTCTCTCTCTCTCTCTCTCTCTCTCTCTCTCTCTCTCTCTCTTTGTGTGTGTATGTGTGTGTGTGCTACTCTCTCTCGATGCTACAAATTTTTTACCAATTAACTGGGGATAATTTATTTTCTGTTCTCACTAACATTACTGTATATATTTGTGCCATAAATATATTGTTAATTTATATTTATACAAAGAGTGAAATACAGTGTCACGTATTTATTGTAGATATATGTATGTATGTATGTGTGTGTGTAATGTACTGTTGTTGTTGTTGTTGTTGTTGTTGGTATGTGTAATAGATTCCTGGCTAAATCAATCTGTCTGGAATATTGTCTTGCTTAAAAAAATAAAAATAAAAATAAAATCTGGCACCACTCCCTTGGATAATGTAACCAGTTAGTGCTTTATTTTCTGTATAAAGTTGCCAGGAAGTGCATTATTTTCTATCTCAAAAGAACTATAGAATAAATGCAGGGTAGCCTAACAAAATTAAATTAATATCTGAATTCAACAGTGTAGTTCTGAGACTATTTAATTAAAGTACTTATTTCTTTAGTGTTTATTACGTATTCTCAATTGTGTTATAATTTGTGTTAATATTACTACTAGTATTTATTATTATTATTTCCCACACATGGTACTTGTAATAAAAAAAGTTATCTCAATGTTTTTTTTATGAGTGGTTATATTTATGATTTAATAGTGTAGTGTTATGGGGGGAATTCACTATTATTCATTGGAGTGCCTTGATTCCTCCAATGTATATGCCAAGAAACAAACAGGACCAGATGAACTAAAATAATGATGTTCTGTTGTTGCTTGGAATAGTTTGGAGGAATCAGTAGGTGCTCCAGACTTACCAACACTGTATTCTGAATAGATGTGTTGTATTATTAATATTTATACTTCCTACACATATATATATGAATCTTTAAAGTGTTGCTGTTGTTGTTGTTTGCTAAACCACCACCACTGCTTTTATATACCGGTATATATATATATATATATATATATATATATATATATATATATATATATATATATATATATATATATATATATATATATATATATATATATATATTTATTTATATATATATCCTTACTAAAGACTTTAACAAATAATTTTACTTGTACGATAATATGACAATCATTATAAACATGTAACGTAAACATACATTGTGAGGAGGCAAACAATTCTCTATCTCTCTCTCTCTCTTATGTATGTACTATTTAAGCAACTCTCTCTCTCTTTCTCTCTCTCATGTATGGTACTATGTAAGGGGCATATGGCCAGTTCGAGTAAATTTACGAATCTATATATTATACCCCATTGTCTTACTTATTCCATCCTTTACATGAAATCCTAATATGAAGGTGATGTAGGCCTAGTAGAGAACTGAGAGGGACGAAACCAAAACAAGAATAAAAAGCAAGAAAAGAGGAATTAAGGGAGACAATGAAATGAAAGGTGAATTGGGGAGGAAGGGTGTATTAAGAAGAAAGGGAAGAGGAAGAGAAATAGGGAAAAGGAAAGGAAGAAGGAAGTGTGAAAAGAAAGAGGAAGAAGGAAAAGAGGGGAGGAAGGGTGAAATGGGAAAAGGAAAGGAGAAAGATAAGGGTGAAATGGGGAGAGGAAAGGAGTGAATTGGGGAGAGAGGGAAGAAGGGTAAATTGGGGAGAATGGAGTGAAATGGGGAGAGGGAAGAAAAAGGATGAAATGGGGAGAGGGAAGAGGGGCGAGTTGGAGAGAAAAGGGGTGAACTGGGGAGGGAAGAAAAAGGGTGAAATGGGGAGAAAAAGAAAAAGGGTGAATTGGGGAGAGAGGGAAGTAGAAGAAAAAATGTGAGAGTAATGTCTTGGAAGAGAAGGAGAGGAGGAGCTAGGTATAGTACACACACACACACGTTGACCCTAAAACCATTCAGGGTGTGTGGGAATAGGGGACAGGCTTGGGGGGGGGGGGGGGTTGGGGGGTGCGGGAATAGGGGGACAGATTTGGGGGAGGGGGTAGAAAGTCTGGCCTCC
Source organism: Petrolisthes manimaculis (assembly GCA_034508575.1). Classification (NCBI taxonomy): domain Eukaryota; kingdom Metazoa; phylum Arthropoda; class Malacostraca; order Decapoda; family Porcellanidae; genus Petrolisthes; species Petrolisthes manimaculis. The sequence continues at coordinate 222,237 of JAWZYT010001443.1, read as the reverse complement.
TACTCCCGCACCCCCCAAAACCACCAACCCCACCAATACTGTCCTCCTATTCCCGCACCCCCAACTCCCCCCCCAGGCCTGACCCCCTATTCCCGCACCCCCAACCCCACCAAGCCTGTCCCCCTATTCCCACACACCTCAACCTGCCCGAAGCCTGTCCCCCTATTCCCACACACCTCAACCTGCCCGAAGCCTGTCCCCCTATTCCCGCACCCCCAACCCCCCCAGGCCTGTCCCCCTATTCCCGCACCCCCCCCCCCCAGGCCTGTCCCCCTATTCCCGCACCCCCCTTAAGCCTAGATGATGACCCGCAGTACCAGATTTGATGCAGGTGATTTCTGGACAACAACACACCCAAACCATCACGAGATTACACACACACACACACACACACACACACTAACACTAAAACAACATAATACAGCAGCATTTATTACACACACACACACACACACACACACCAAAACAATACAACACAACACAATAACATTTATCACACAAACACCCCCCTAAAAAAAAAATAATACAACACAACAGCATTTATCACACACACACACACACACACACACATGTCTAACCATTGGAGGTTTTGGGTGGGCTGTCAACCAGAAACCGCCTGCTCCACAACTTTAGAGACCGACTGAACCTGCACCACACCTTCGCACAACGTAGCCTAATGTTGTCGAGTTACACACACACACATACAACTAGTACTATCAGACTATGAGAGAAAGTATGGGAATGCCTTCACATCTTTCCCGCCATTTTTGTTGTTATTTTTATCTTTCCCGCCATTTTTTTTGTTATTTTTTATCTTTCCCGCCATTTTTGTTGATTTTATTTTGTTCCTGCATGCCTGTTTGATTAGAGAGCTTGGCGTCGTTGGTTGAGGTATATACAGTTACGATCAAAACTCCTATGTGATCAGGTGAATGATAGTGAACCATTTGAGTGAAAGAATCTTATGAAATATTAGGCTATTACAGAGACACAAAGGATGGTTGGTATATTTTAAACTTTCTCTTCGACGAAAAGTTCTATTCGTCGTTCAGTTTCCATTATTTTGCAATGCGAGTATAGCGACAGGAAGTGTTGTATTTTCGTCTAAGATAAAGTTTTACAATACCAACCCGACAGTTCTAGTTTTGCTTCCTGTAAAATAATACAAGTAGGCTATATGAAAAATAAAACCATATACATCATAATAATAATATTCTAAAGATCTAACCTATAATCCAGTCATGGCCTACTCCAAATACCTGGTACCGTTACTGACACACACACACACACACACACTGCATCTGAATTCTAAAGGAAGGAAGGACTGGATGGAGAGGGAAGGGCTAGGTGAAGGGAGGGGAAGGAAGAGAGGGCCTGTTGAGAGGGAGGGAGGGAGGGGATAGACTGGGTTGGGATGGGATGGTAGGGCTTGTAATACCGTATACAAAAGTCGTTATCATGCGGGACAGAACAAGGTGGCATTCCTTTCCTCTCCTTCTCTCTCTCCTCCAAGACAAAACCAGGACACAGAATGGCCAGACAGGAAGGACAGTAACCTCATGACACCGTTAAACAGGATATACCGTAGTACAGTTGAATGGGTGCTATATACAGCCCAGGTGAAAGATACTTGTCCCATTTGACTCTGATTTGAGTAACCAGTGTCTATTATTATCAGGTATTTGAGTAACCAGTGTCTATTATTATCAGGTATTTGAGTAACCAGTGTCTATTATTATCAGGTATTTGAGTAACCAGTGTCTATTATCAGGTATGTACTTGCTTTTTATTACCATCCTCAATACTGACTTCTGCCCCTCCTAATTACCAACCTAACCTAACCTAACCAGTGTATATTATCAGGTATTTGCTTTTTATTACCATCCTCAATACTGACCTCTGCCTCTGATGTCTCCTATTTGGCACTAAGGAACTTGATATTGGCAGAAATTGACCATCTTTCACTTGGGCTTTACCACCCATTTATGTGTCCAACTGTACCTTGGTTATAATTCTACAGGGGGGTTTACGATGGATCCATGCGGCCTAGTTAAGGGAGTAATACAGTGTTGGTAAATCTGGAGTAAATGTTTCATCCAAACTATTTGAAGCAACAGGCCAGCCACCATTAGCCTACTTTTCTTAATCTGATCCTGTTTCCGGACATAATTTTTTGGATGAATCGAGGATGCCCAGTATATATATCAAATTCCCATAATACCTCAACCATATAATAATAATAATAATAATAATAATAATAATAATAATAATAATAATAATAATAATAATAATAATAATAATAATAAAGAATTAAAAGTATTCTAATTTGTTCCATCCAGTGTCCTACCCTCCTGTGCTATGTTGATGAAGTACTGTATAAGTACATATATATTTATTGCATAGCCTAGCACATGTAAATATAATCATACAAATCCTTATATAATATCCATTCAATCTCCTCGATCATAATGATGATGTGCTGCAAAATAATACATGTATTGTTCTTTATTACCAAGATAATTAATTACTTTTTATGGAAGTAAAATTTAGGTACTGTACTGCATATATTCGAATTCGTCTGTACAACACCACAGACAGACCAAAGGTAAACAAAGCTGTAAGGAAAGCCATAATAGAAACTAGCGGTTATTTATCCTGTGTGTGTGTGTCCCACTTCCTGAATCCTGCCAAGGCTAGAAATTGAGGTTTGTAATGCAAGGTCCATCCATATGCCTAGTCTAGCCTACATACCCACCCTAGTCTACTCTCTCTCCTTCCTTCTCGTGTAGCCTAGTAGCATACTAAAAAATAAAACATTAATATAATCTGTTTCCTAGCCTAGTTTGAAGGAATGAGGGCACTCTAATGTATCAAAAGTGTATTAAGGAATACGAAGTATAAAGCAGAGTCATATAGCAAATTATTATGAGCTTTCCTTGATATTAACTGTGAGCAAATGTAAATACCTGCAAACTTAAATTCATATTATTATGGATATCTCTGAAAATACAAGTATATTGTGTGTGTTTTAGTATTTCAATCAATTTCACGAGGTAGCCTACTTAGGGAAGAGAGAACATCTTAAGTCAAATGGATTACCTTCTCATTCCTCTAAATTATTCCACCAAACAAGTCCCCTCTTATAATATCATAGTGGTATGTTAGTGGTATTTAGTAAAATTAAGGCACAATGTTTTAGTTTTGTTTAATCAATTTTTTTTTTTTTTTTTTTTTTTTTTTGTGAGGGGGAGGGAAGGGCTGACTTTCGAGCAAACACAAACTCATTAATTTTTATTATTATCCATCCGCAATTCCAGAAGAAATCATCTGTCACGTGTAAATAAAACTAGTATAGGGCCTAATCTTACACGAATCTTTCATTACCCAGTTCAATTGACCGTGTAATGTGGTTCAGAAAGATTCAAGGTGGAGTGCCTTGATTCCTACAAAGTATGCCAGGAAAGAGAACCAAATGAACAAAAATAATAGTCTTCTGTTGTTGCTTGGAATAATTTGGAGGATTCAGTTGCTCCAGATTCACCAACACAAAATTTCCCCTTAAGGTGGAAGTGTAATGTTGGGAAATCTGGAATAACCGATTCCTCCAAACTATTCCAAGCAACAACAGAACACTATTATTTTTGTTCATTTGGTCCTGTTGTTCCTGGCACACTTTGGAGGAATCATGGCACACCAATGTAACAAAAGTGAATTACCACCTTATAATTGGTCTAAGGAAATTAATATACTAACATTTCTAGTTGTTACGAACCCTTTTTGATGTCACAGTGGTGTATACGAATTCCTGAAGCCGACTGTACCCAAAGTATACTGCTCTCTACTTAATGATAAACTAAACACACTTTCTATCTACGGTATCTAACTACTTAATGATAACCAAAACACACTTTATATATATTTAATGATTACCTAAACACACATTTGCTGATAAAGTATTACTTAAAGTTTTTCTCCCCCAGATTGGCCAACTCATAATTACATACACTATTAGGCTACATCCCTTGATACAACTTTCTTACTGCAATTAACGACTAGTAGCCAGGAGGTATTAGGCTATTATATATTTGACCACTAGTTTGTTATATATAATTTTAATCACGACAAATAATAAAAATAATAAAAATAGATAAAGTTTTGTGGCCACGTGTTAGAAACGAAAAAGTAGATATAAAAACCTCAAGCTATAAATGAACTAGGCTATATACCATACTGAAAATAATTCAGAAATATAAAATCCTTCTTCTGCCATAGCCTATTTATTTTTAATTTGAGATATTATTAGCATTTTTTTCACACTATCTATCTATCTATCTTCTCACACTCTCTCTCTCTATCTATCTATAACTATCTATCACACTTTCTATGGACGTATCTAGCTAGGTACTTTTTCCTTGAGCATAATTATCACGGTTGTATTGGTGTGTGTGTGTGTGTAAGGGAGGTATATACGGGGCGGGGCGGGGCGAGACATGTGCCAAAATAACAAGAGAGAGACTGTGACAGGGTGGGGCTGGATGAAGCTGGGTGGGGCTTAGAAAGTCTGTGTTCCCTCCCACCCACAGTACAAGTCCACCATTAGTCTACCTTCACTAACCCCACCCCACCACCACCACCACTACCACAACAACCAGTCAGTCAGTTAGTTCCCTACCAGTACTAGTGTCGCCTCCACCTGCCACGGACCAAACCAACACTGACAACGGTAACCACAAACAACTACCACAACAGTTATTATTATTCTATATAGATTAAGTAGTTAAAAGGAAGAACAAAGGAAACTGTGTACTATAGGGCCATAATATATATTACACTCTATAAAATTAATACAGTCTGTAAAGGGGGGAATGGAGAATACTGTGTTAGGCTATAGGCTATAATTATATACCTCGTACCAGCACTATAATACCCTCTATAAATTGTCTTATTGGGAGACAAGGTTATCTGTGTTAGGTTATATATTACTCATACCATCACTATAATTATATAAATACAGTCTTTAAATTAAAGGAGAAACGAGGGAATCTGTGCGAGGCCAGAAATACCTCGTACCCAACACGAAAGAAAAAAAGAAGGAAAAATGAAACTAATTTGTGTCACCAACCAACCACTTTCATTCAGCTAATTTAATGCTTAGACAACATTCATCAAGTGGTGAAAATTTTAAGAACCCTGTGATGTAGTCATGTAGATAATTGGAGGTTAGAGAGTCCTTCAAACATTGCCACGAAACACACATACCTACTGTACATTAAAGGAGTTAGTTTATATGTTTTGTTTTTTCGTGGCATTCTTAATTATTTAATTAACTATTGGTGCGTTGGAAAGCCATCAACTCCTTTAGGGGGAGGATTCTTTTATTGATGAATTGAAGGTCTGTGAATCCTCATAACTTTGCCACATAACAGATCCCCCTCTTAGTACCATTGAGGGTGTCTGTTTTCTGGTGTAGGTTTGTTTGGAGGAATCAGTAGTAGCCTTCCAATTTACCAACAAGAGAACCTTCCCTTTCAGGACCCAGTGATCGTGTATACCTGTATAGGAATTGTATGCTTCTGATTCCTCCTGACTATGTCACGAAACAAGTTCCTCCATATTGGTACCGTTTCGTGACAATATTTGAAGGACTCATTTACCTGCAATTTTCTGACTACAATACAGGATCCCTTAATCTATGACTGAATACAGGCGATCTCTCCATGACTACTAACCTATGAAGTATAAACATCGATCAATCAACCAACTGATCAATAAATTCACCTATATAATAATGTCCCAATAACAACACAATCATACACTGTAATAAACAACTGTAATAAATAAAGAACAACCAGCCAATCACCTATAATTATGAACTCTCAATCACTATTAAATGTTCGATCAATCAACCTACACTTCAATTACCTATTATTATTATTAGTAGTAGTAGCAGCCAATCATTCTATCACGAATATTACCCTGTATAGGCCTAACACTTATCAACCAACATTCTGTTTTCCATTTGCCAGAGAGAGAGAACCAACCAACCAACATTCTCATCCATTTGCCAGAGAGAGAGAGAGATACCCCAACCATGTCAACCATCACACTACTTTCTGCTGCTGTTGTAGGTCTCGTATTATGCTTTATAAACTTGACGGAGGCGCTGGTGGTGGGGGATCAGACGCTGGAAAACGTATCGTACGGCGACAACAACCCACTACACTTGCTGGTGGGCAACACGATCGGCTCACAACTTCTTCCTCACTCACGCAAGAAAAGAGCTTATCAATTCCCAGAAGGATCTAACTTAGAGGTAAAGTTATTATGCTAAACCAACTACACTCCTTATTTATTTTCTACCTAAGGAAAATGTATAAACCTAGATTCCCTCATTCTCTTTCTTGGCTTTCTCGGTAGCCTAGCCCTACGTAGATGAATTGCGGTAAAAAAAAAATTAGGCTACACAAAATTTACTCAACTTACGTCCCCTACACATATATTAAAAATAATATTACTCGAGTATCCCCTTTAACGGATAGATGGTATAAGTATAGGTATTATAGGAATAGGCTATATAGGTATAATCTGCTTACCTTTCTAACTCTATGGAAACTCAGTCTCACATTTCACCTTCTCTTAATTAACAGGTCAAATGGGGCTTGAACTTCCCTTACAACACATACACGCTCTACCATTCCAAAGCAGTGTTTGCCATTCCCATCAAGTTTCCCTTCCCTCCTGAGCTGACCTTTGGCCCCACTGGTATCCAAGCACTACAGGAGAGATTTGGACAAGGTTCAGAAGCTGAGATACAATGGCTTACACGCAAGAAGAGGGCAGCCCGTAAAGAGAGGTTACATCTTTATAACTACGTACAAATACTTCTGGATAAGTGAGTTCATATTAAGAAAGAAGTACCGTGTTAGTAAACCTGGAGCAACTTATTTCTCCAAACATTTCCAAGCAACATACCACCATTATTTTTGTTAAACTGGTCCCGTTTCCTGGAATACTTTGGAGGAATCAGGGCGCTCTATTAGCCTAATGTACGAAAGTTGTCATAACCCATAAACTTTATTTACGTCTGGGTCAAAACATGGGAATCATGTTTAATTAACGACTGAGTATTCTGCAATCCACATAATTTTTCCCTCGATACTGAATCGATTCGCCTCAATTACTAATATACAGTATTATTATTATGCTTACCATATAAACACAAAGATGTATAAGCTGATATATAATACAGAGGGTTGTTGTTATTACACATTACATTATACACAAAAAGATATTTAAAATTATAATTATATAACAAAGAGGGACATTTTTTCACTCGACAGTGGAATACATATGCTTTACCAATGTATCTTGTTAGGATTGTTACAAATGTGTGTTATATGTTACAGAGCTGGAGTGGACGGTGGTCAGTGTTTGTTACGAGCCATCTGTGACGTGGGAGAAGCACCATTAGACCAAGGCCTCTTTGGAGAGATGCTTAATATTATGCTTAGGTGAGTTAGGCTACAAATATCATCTCGTCTAACCGAGGGATATTTTCTTAGAGTACGGTAGCGATATGTATTTTGTTTAATCACTACACTATACATCGAAGGTTTACTGCATTATCTGTAAATTATTAAGGGGAGATTTTTTGGTTGGTAAAATGGAAGGACTCTGATTCCTCCAAACTATGCCACGAAACAGATCCCCTATTAGTACCATTGAGGGCGTCTGTTTAAAAAGAATCAGTACCGGTAGCCTTACATGTTAACAAGGCTTTATTACCACAGTGAGGGATATTTTCTTCAGAGTAGCTCATTATTTTATATGTACAATATTCTCTATACAATCACATATTATATTATAGCCTGTAAAAATGATGTGATGATAATTTTAACCTGCATGATTCGTGTCTGTCATTCTCTCCTCTCTCTCTCTCTCAAAACTAACCATCTTCCTCTCTCTCTCTCTCTCTCTCTCTCACACACACACACACACAAAACTAACTAACCCCCCCATCTCTCCCCTTTACTGCAGTGCTTCACCAGCCGGCCGACCTGACTCAAACGAGGACTCTGAATACGAGAAATTTATCGAGGCGGAGTTACACGGTCGACTGAACGGTGGATGTGAAGCAAGATACAGCAAGTGCAAAATATCTCCCTTTGATCTCGTCCCTCAACTCATATCCCGCTTTATGGAAGAATGAGGGAAAGGAGGAGGAGGAGGAGCAACAAGAGTGGGAGACGTATATATATATATAAAAAATATGAGGAGACATTGAGAGACAAGCGGACAATGTGACAGAGGAAGAGAATGATACTGACAGACAAGGAGACAGTAACGAAGAGAGAGAAAGAGAGATAGAGTTAATATTAGTTAGCGTCGTGCCTGACAAAACTCGTGATGGTTAGGCTATCTAGATTACTAGGCTACTTTAGGAAAATGTTTCATGTTGTATTTCTTTCCCACAAGGCCACAACAAAATACTACCACAATCCTACTACTGTATTTATTATGTCTTATTATTATTATGTATTTATAATATACTCTATGTTTTATTTAAGCTGTGTATGTGTATAGTTAATTAATCTATTATGTATTATATAGTATTAACAGTATTTATTTTGTAGTAATATTGTATATTATATACTATAAAAACATAATTGCTATCGTTTTAATATATATTCCCAAAGCACCGAAACAAATACTACAATAACTATTCATTATACAGTACTGTACACACACACACACACACAGTACAATACATACATCCTTCATATACAGTACAGTACATAATTATGCCCCTCTAATACATACACACACACATGCACAGTACACTACATTAACACACACACACAAACATATATCTTTCATATTATAATATATACAGTAATCATATAATAATCGGTATTAAAGAGTAATCAATAGTGAATTACTCAGTTTCCATAAAATACTACGGTTCTATCATCACTATAGTACCTTTGGAGGAGCGAGTAGAGATAATCCCAGAGATGGAAATATTAACACGATCACTATCACTGTCTTGTTTATACTGAGAGATTTCTGAGAAAACTCGCGCCTATATAGCCACAAACCTCGGTCTTTTAAAAAAATTACATTACATCCTTCAAACATATATTTTATTTGTTACTTATATCTTCCTTTCTTTCAGTATCCTATTAGCGAAAATATTCTACAGTACTTGTATGCATAAACACCTACGTCGATTATTTACAAGTTTATCGCAAAGCAGCTGGTTCCAATGCTCTACAAACCTTGACATATTTTGGCGGGAAAAACTATATGAACACTTATTACTCCTTTATATAAATTATTGCAAGAAAGATGGATTATAGTGTAGATTTTGCGTCGGACAGTGATCTACCTAACATTACTATTTGATTAGTTTGTTAGCATTTCACAAACCGATTGCCTTATATATATATATATATATATATATATATATATATATATATATATATATATATATATATATATATATATATATATATATATATTGTATATATAAGATTTATCTTTATACATATTTGGATAATGTTTAAGATATCAGCTTGTTTTATTTTGTAACTTTGTTTTGTAATTTACCTTTTGAATAATTATCATAATAATGTATGGGAGGACATTATAATATTATGCTTAATTGTTTTTGCACCAACTAGAGGTAGGATACGTGACATTTGCCCGGAACTGCTGACCTTTAATAAAGCACAAGGTTATACAATATACATGAAAAGATTGATTTTGTCTGCACTGAAGGAGACAACGGAAAAGACAACAGCAGCACAATTTGTGGCTGAAGCAATTTGATGACTCATGTTTGGTTGGAGGTGGTAAATGCATGGCCATGGGGTGGGGAAGGTGGGGGGGAGGAGGGGCGGGAGGTGTAGGCTGGGGAATGGAGGGGGGGATGTAGGCTTGCTTGTTGTAGGCCCGCGGGATCACACCAGACAATAACAAAAAGAAAAACAAGAAAAGATAAACCCACGTTAGTAGAGCAATCCAAGGCATTTTTTTCCTCACATGGGCAAGTGTTGGTGGAGGGGTGGGGGAGAAGGGGCAGTTATGGTATATGGTAGTGGTGGTGGTGATAACGATAAAGTATGGTGGTGGTGAATAGGGCTGCATGTGAGGAAAGAGATAGTATGGATAATGAATGATAATGGTAAAAACGGATGAGTCGTGGTGGTGGTGGAAAAAGGTGGGTATGCGTGTGTGTGTGTGTGTGTGTGGACAGTTGTGTTATGTGTGTGTGGGGGGTGGACAGTTGTGGTATGTATGTGTGTGTGTGTGGGTGGGTGGACAGTTGTGGTATGTATGTGTGTGTGTGTGGGTGGGTGGACAGTTGTGGTATGTGTGTGTGTGTGTGGACAGTTGTGGTATGTGTGTGAGTGGGGGGGTGGACAGTTGTGGTATGTGTGTGTGTGTGGACAGTTGTGGTATGTGTGTGAGTGGGGGGGTGGACAGTTGTGGTATGTGTGTATGTGTGTGGAGGTGGACAGTTGTGGTATGTATGTGTGTGTTGATATTTATTATGTATATGTTGGTGGTGGTGGGAAGTGGATGAAGTGGTGGTGGTGAAGAATAGAAATCGTGTGGTATTGAAGGTGTGTATGTGTGTGTGTGGGTAGGTTGGTGGGCAGTCGTATGTGGTATGTGTGTGGGTGGGCATTGGTAGTGGTAAAGGATAAGTGGGCGGAGTCTAGCGTAGATGAAGGCGGGGCTATACAGAAAAAACAGAATAATGGTCAAGTGGTGGTGGTGGTGGCGAGGCTAGTAGTTTAACGGGGTGGATTTAGAAGTCTGGCAGGCAGGCTTATACACAACGGCTTACATCAGTTCCCAACACACCACCAAGGTGATAGCATCCATTTCTCTCACACCAACCACCACCACCACCATCAACCCTACCTATAGCCTATAACAGTAACCACAGACGCAAACATTTCTCTCACACCACCACCACCATCAACCCTAACTAAGCTCCACACACAGTCACCACAGACACAAACATTATTAAATATCTTATTCTATATCAAATATCTTGGGTTTAGGTTCACCATAGGCCTCTTGAACAAATGACATTTAATCTGTAGTACTGGATTTATTTAACACTGGATATTACACGTTTATCGCATGTTAATAACCGTATAAATTATACATCCTAAATGCAACATTGACTTATATATACCTAATAATAACATGTTGGTTGGTTTGGTTACACGTCTAACACAAATACAGGGCTAGTAAAGGTTTCCGAAAAGATATATAGAAAACAGTATCAGACATAACAATAACAAACAAACACAGACAACAATAACAGAAAGAAACACAACAGAAAAACAAACAAACAGACAAATAAGGAAAACTAAATAAGGTGAAACACGACACACACACACAGACAGCGAACTCTCCTTGGTGGAAGTAATAAATAAAACAACAACAACAACAACAACAACACCTATAAGTTATCATATATCAACAAACAAACAAACAATGGGATACAAAATGCAGTGTAGTAGTACATTATATCTCTTGTTGGGTGTTGTTGTTGTTGTTGGTGTGTGTGTGGTGGAGTCTCTGCCACAAGAACGAAATTTCTCCTACAACACCAAGACTGCTCTCACACTACTCAATGACATACTGCCCACGACGACCTCCAATAATAATCTGACCCACTCTCGTAAGAAACGCTTCCTCGGCCTCCCCAGGAACTCCAACTTTGAGGTAAACACACGTATACGAGGATTTCCAACTTTATCTTCTTTTCATTTCCTACGTTTTTTTTGTTTTTTTTCATTGTTGCTCTCTCTCTCTCTCTCTCTCTCTCTCTCTCTCTCTCTCTCTCTCTCTCTCTCTCTCTCTCTCTCTCTCTCTCTCTCTCTCCAATTTGTGGTTTACCTGAGAGATAAACATTTAAATTTTCTTCGACTATTTTCTTTTACTGTCCATCCTTTACTTCTATTTTATTAATATTTTTGCTCTCCTTCCTGTCTGTCTTTTCTGTCTCCTTCTGTTTTGTAATAATTATGAAGTGTAGCTGTTTAGCCGAGCACATTATTTCTTTCTTCTCAAATTTATTCTTAGAGAAACGCTAAGGCGTCAACATTAATTAGAATAAAAATAATTACAGGTCAATTTATGGGGTCAAAAATGAATAAAATACAAATAATTATTGGTCAATTTAAGGGGTCAAACTAGATGAAAACAAAAATAATTACAGGTCAATTTATGAGGTCAACATAATAATAATTACAGAAATAATTAGGCTACAGGTCATTGATTAAATAAAAACAAATATTATTACAGATAAAACCATGGAGGTATAATCTAAGATTATACCTCCATGGATCAAACGTAAACAAACCGCCGCCATCTTGCATGTATGTTTATATTTCCTCTCCCTCTTTTCCAACAGGTCAAATGGTCCCTCAACTTCCCCTTTGAGACCTTCACATTCTACAAGGCTAAGTTCCAGATAGCCCTGCCTATCACAATCCCATTAGCTGAGGGTTTGTTGGTTGGAGGAGCTGGTGACGGGAAGCAAAACAAAGCTAATAAGAGAAGCGTCATTGATCCTATTAACGTGGTGTTGGAAGAGGGATCAGCTCCGTCTATACACGCTCACTATTACAACAGAAAGGCAGCAAGACACGAAAGGAGTTCAGTCTATAGCTATATTGAAGCTGCATTTGAGAAGTAAGTATATTTATGCATGTATGTAACATATTAAACTGGCTTTACTGTGTATGTGTGTGTGTGACTGTGTGTTGAAGATAAATATGTATGGAAGTTTAGGTAACGTTTGTGTGTGTTTGTGTGTTGAAGATAAATATGTATGTAAGTTTAGGTAACGTTTGTGTGTGTGTTCTAAAATTGTTATGTCTCGCGTCACAGAGCTGGTGAGGACGGTCGTAGTTGCCTACTGAGAGCCATTTGTGATGTGGCAGAGGTGCAGTTTGACCAAGGCCTCCTGGGGGAAATGATCAACACAGTGCTTACGTAAGTCATGAAAATATCTGTGCATGCATGGTGTTTGTTGTACGATGACTTCTGTATGTGTGTGTGTGTGTGTAAGTGTGGGTCCTTGAATCATCGTACCAGCACCACACTATCGCTTTCCACCATCAGTATTCTTGCATACGGCCCAAACAACCAACCAGTATGTGTGTGTGTGGGTCATTGAATCATCGTACCAGCACCACACTATCGCTTTACAGTTTCACACCATCAATGTTCTTGCATACGGCCCAACCAACAACTAACCAAACACACCATTCATTCACAAACAAGTGTGTATACTGTATTGTGTAACTGTAACACGTTACGCATACAACATATCTTATAATTTTTTTCTCTTTAGTTCCTTCTGTTAATGCAACCAATCTCTCTCTCTCTCTCTCTGCAGGGCGTCACTAGCAGGACAGCCTGAGGACCCAACTGAAGGCAGGGAGTATGACCGCTTCCTGGAGGCTGAGTTACATGGCAAACTGAACGGCAAGTGTGAGGAAAGATATAACAAGTGTAAAACATCACCCTTCAACCTTGTACCACAAATTGTACACGTTATTGTTTAAACTTAAAATCTCTCTCTCTCTCTCTCTCTCTCTCTCTCTCTCTCTCTCTCTCTCTCTCTCTCTCTCTCTCTCTCTCTCTCTCTCTCTCTCTCTCTCCACATACTGTACCCGTTATTGTATAAACTTAAAATACTTTTTTTTTCTCTCCCTCTGTGTGTGTGTGTGTCTGTGAGTGTGTGTGTGTGTGTGTGTGTGAACTCATCCCACAAACTGTACACAATGTCCTTAAACTGTGTGTGTGTGTGTGTATACTTATCCTGCAACTTGTATATACAGATTCTCTCTCTCTCTCTCTCTCTCTCTCTCTCTCTCTCTCTCTCTCTCTCTCTCTCTCTCTCTCATGCTTCTGTTGTTACTGTATTTATTTATTTATTTATTACCCAAACCAGAGACATGTGTATAATACGATTTCAACAATGTACATGTTTTATTCCAACCTTTGTCTGTGTGTGTGTGTGTGTGTGTGTGTGTGTTATGGGTCATGTGTGTAGGCCGGTCGGTGTGTACAGTCACCAGCCAAAATAAATAGTAGTATCCAGATGTTGTTGTTGAAGTTTGGAATTATGTGAATTACCAGTGAAGCACTTATTATAACAACACTATAATTATAATGTCGTATTTTTGTTGTCCAAGCGACACGAAGCTCGCTTGCTTTTCACCAATCGAGCTTGCTCTGTACTGTTTTTGTTGGACGCTTGATACCAAGCGGTGCCAAGCGGAAGCAAGCCGTCTTCGACATTTTTTCAACCAGTGCTCGGGAGCAATCTTGGTCCCGCTTGCCTCGCTTTTGGTCACATGACAACAACAATATGGCCGACAGGTAATTGAAATTTGCTAATAATAATAATAATAAATCATTAATTTATTAAATGATTATTGCATGTAACTTGTAATTAGTGCTAGATAAAACAAAATAAAGATGTAATAAGATGTAGTAGTATTTAACGAGGTATAGGCTGTTTTGGATAGTTATATATTACTGGTAAGACAAAAAAAAGGATTATTTATTATTTATATAATCATTTATGTAATCAAAATTGCAGTATTTTACCTTCTGCAAGCCAGTTGTTCGGGTCCACGTAATCTGGACTGTTTTTGTTGTCAGATACGGCTTGCTCCAAGCCTGCTTGGTACCCCAAGCCGACGCTTGGACAACAAAAATACGACATAATAATCCTGTCACTATTACAAGCCTAAATATATAGTATCCAGATGTTGTTGAAGTTGTGAATCGTGTTGTGAATATATAAATACTAAAGTCAGGATAAATTTAAAGTAGAAATCTCAATAGGCCACGCTCCCTTTCCCGTCAGCGCCGTGGATAACGTAACATGTTGTCGTACCAGTCTCAATGCCGCTATTTGACTTCAGACCACGGCACTCACAACATCTCTTATCAAATCCATTGAACAATAAAAGAATGTTTTAATACCTACAGTTTTGTATTTATTCTGTACAATATTTCGAGCTAGACTTGGGGTATAGCTTGTGTTGGGGTATAACTGAAAGTGGAGTGGTGGACGCTATCACCTCCCCTCCTAAGCAGCCAGTAAGACACTGATTACTAATTAGCGAGTGTCGACCGTTGACTTGCCTTACATGGCCTGGCACTGGCAGAGCTCGCCGCCATGAACCGTTAAACATAATTTCAAACATAATTCAATATCCGATTACAATGTTAAGATTCCGAACTCTGATGTCGTTATCAGTGTAATGAATGACACACGAGAAACTGAAATATGAGTTGCTGAAAACTGTAAACTTGTAACGAAGTTAAAATTAATAATTAACAAGCACTGGGCTTCGCCCACCACGGCTGCGCCGTGGGTGCTTTTGCCTGCGACGCTGCTCGCTACGCTCGCCCCTCCCACTCGCGGCTCGCCCCTCCACCCTTGCTCGCTGCGCTCGCCCCTCCCCCACTCGCGGCTCGCTTCGCTCGCCCCTCTACCCACTCAGATGTCACACCAGGTAGTGAAGATGTTAATACTTATCTCTGCTAAATATAAAGGGCAATGTTTCTTCCACTTAATAGTGAAGATGTTAACACATCGTGCTGCCACACCGGGTAGTGAAGATGCAACATTTTATCATGGAATCGTGGAATTGTTAAAAATAAAAATAATTGATTGAAACCATGAGATTTTTTGAAAGTTTGGAAAGGTTGCAATTTTTAAGATATATGATTGATACACAAATACTGGGCTTCGCCCATCACGGCTGCGCCGTGGGTGCTTTTGCCTGCGGCGCTGCTCGCTACGCTCGCCCCCCCCACTCGCGGCTCGCTGTGCTCGCCCCTCCACCCCCCCATTCGTGGCTCGCTTCGCTCGCCCCTCCACCCACCCCCACCCCCCAATCAGATGTCACACCAGGTAGCGAAGATGTCAAGTAGTGAAGATGCCACATTTTATCATGGAATGAACATGGAATAGTCATGTTAACCAAAAAAAAAAAAAAAGTATGTCAAATGATTCGAAACTTCATCCACATCTGGATACAAATTTTGTACACACACTCTGCATACGAACGCAGCCTCTATATTTGTACTGGGAGGGGAAATGAGCAATACCAGGCGATTCGAAGCTTTATGCTCCTCACACTCTGGTCAGAAATCACGAATCACGAGTGTACCATGCAGTGATGGTGTTGTAAAGTCATGGTCTAATGTACTGCAACACCTTCCAATGAGATGGCTTCGAAAAATGATCCGAAACTATAGCTGTTGGTGTGCAATTTTGGTTCATAAAATTAACTCAAATAGCTCGCTTTTATTCACCAGGTTCCAGTACATTAGACCATGACTTTACGACGTTCGGTGGACTTATAGTTAGAGCCTCAAACTCAAATCGGAAGAGTAAATATTCTCTGGCCCTCACCTGAAAAGAATCGATCTCCCTTCCTCTAGGTTATGAGTTCAGAACACCAACCACTCGGCCACCTTACCTACCAGCCTGCAGGGCCCATATTCACAAAAGAAAAGTTCACTCGTAACTTGACATTTTTATTAGTAAGTATTCATTCATGCGAGGACTCCATGGTACTCGACACTGCTTCGAATTCATAACAACATACAGCTCATACAAATAGAATAACAAAACCATTCACTGCTTCGAAATGAACGTGAAGCAATATGGTGAAGTCAGAAATGCAAACACACGAACAAGTCCAAACTCTAATAAGATGTTTTGTGAATACCGTAAACTCATGGTCTAATGTACTGCAACACCTTCCAATGAGATGGCTTCGAAAAACCATGACTTTACCTGAAAACCAATTATTATAACAACACTAACACTTATCCTGTCTGTCTGTCTGTCTCATATTTATACTGGAGCTTGTTAACCATTCCTTCATTATCATCATTTTCTTGACATACACACAGACAGACAGACAGACACATACACAAAGATAAATTGACACACACAGACAGACACATACACACAGGTAGACATAGACACATACACACAGACATGCACATACACACAGATAAATTGACACACACACACACAGACAGACACACACACAGATAAATTGACACATACACATAGACACATACACATAGAGAAATTGACACACACACATACACACTCCTTTTGAATGACAATGAATACAAACATACATTGATAACCCACATACATACATACATACAGTTATAACACACACATACACACACACACCTTTTGAATGACAATGAATACCCCCCCCCCCCCTAAGGAGACACACACGATATTCAGGGTCAATGATCTGAAGGTTATTGTTATGCTGTAAGGGTATTGGTGGAATGGGAAGGATATTCTATCTCTCTCTCTCTCTCTCTGTGTGTGTGTGTGTGTGTGTATGTGTTCTCTCTCACTCTCTCTTTCTGTATTGGTGTTTCTCGTGTGCATCTCTCTCTCTCTCTCTATCTCTCTGTATGTGTGTGTTACTGTGTTCTTTCTCTGTATGTGTGTGTGTCTCTCTCTCTAAAGCCCCCCTAACGGGAACCGCCTTGCCGAGGTGGGGGGGCTTGTGTGTCTCTGAGACCTGGCGAGCTAGACTAGAGGGGGCTCCGGCCCCTGCTTTTCCCTGATATCTGGGAGACATCACTGATCTATTTAACAATAACATTCTAACAGTCCAACTAAACCTTACTCAACCAATATGTACACACACACACACAGAGCCTGATGAGGATGGGTGTTACGGACATGTTCAGCACTCAAAAGGCCAACCTCACAGGATTTGTTGTACAAAACCTGCTTGTCTCCAAGATCATCCACAAATCCTTCGTTAATGTGGATGAGGGAGGGACTGAGGCAGCAGCAGCGACTGTACGAAAGTTAAGATTTAGGAGTATCCACAAACGACCTCCACTCCCCATCCAGTTCCACTGCAACAGGCCATTCATCTTCCTCCTCAGAGATAATGTGACCAAGAACCTCTTGTTTATGGGCAGCTATCAGGATCCCAGGACATAAAGGACATTTACCTATACAGGTATAGGCCTACAGTAGGACTTCATGATGGTATTAGGTAACTGACCCTGATCATATAATATTATAATGGTATTATTATTATTATTATTATTATTATTATTATTATTATTATTATTATTATTATTAAACAGGGTTGTATCATAATAAACATATTTTGAAGTATATAATAATATTTGTTCAAAGATTCATACATGCGTTACGGTATTATTATTATTATTATTATTATTATTATTATTATTATTATTGCCAGCTTTATTTCCAAACACGAATTACACACATGAATAGAAGAAAAAAAAGGACTGATGAAAGTTTATTGAAATCCAGTTATATATCATTATAGAATATTTAAGTAATATTTGTAGAAGTAGTAGATATTATAGTCATTGTAATTGTAGAGCTAGTAGTAATAGTATTTGTAGTGGTGGTGGCTACAATAATATCAGCTGTAATAGTAATAGTAGTGGTAATAGTAGTTTTAGTAGAGTAATAGTAGTAGTTCTAGTAATAGTTGTAATAGTAGTAGTTCTAGTAATAGGAGTTTCATGGTAGTAGTAATAGTATTTGGAGTGGTGGTGGCTACAATAATATAAGCTATAGTAGTAGTAGTAGTAGTAGTAGTAGTAGGCTAATAGCAGTTATATAGTTTACCATCATCATAACAAAACAATACCACCACTACTACCACTAAAGGTTAAAGGTCCACCAATGAGTGACAGTTAATGGTACAGACTGTAGCAACACACTAGACTGGTTATGAAATACAACTATTAGCAACACAACACAAGGATGATGAGTGGCCAACAGACTTCTCCACCCACGTGAGACCCGAGTCAGCTTCGGCTATGGCTGTGTAATAAGCAGGAAGACCTCAGACAGCCCATGGACTCAAACCCCCCATCCCCTGCTCACAAAGGTAGTAAGTTAGTAACCTCTGACATCAGTGAAAGATTCTTACCGTGTCCCGAACACTGGACCACAGAAACTGCAGCAGCGGACTCTACCACTGTGCTAGCCAGAAGCTACTACTACCATATAATCTACTACCATCTCTCGTAGTCATCATCTACTTTTTTGTGATGGTTGGTGGGAACACATAGTAGTTGAACATGTTGTTGACGTGTTCTTCCCGTCCAGTGCGCAGTGTGGGTTCTCCGCTCTTGCGCACGTGGTCCTCACATTCCTCCAAGGTCACCCCACTGCGGTCAACCCTCTCCCCAAACCCGGTCTTGTACGAGGCGTAGCGCTGAGGGTGTGGAAAGACGAGGTGAAGAGAGGTCAATGATAAATAAGGAGAGGGGAAAACGTAAGAAAATAGAAGATGGAAAGAGGAGGAGGAAAAGGGTGAATGAAAAGAAAGGAGAGGGGAAACGAAGGAAGGATAATAAAAGAGTAGGAGGAGGAGGGTTAATGATAAGTAAGGAGAGGGGAAACGAAGGAAGGATAATAAACGAGTAGGAGGAGTAGGATGAAGAAGAGAAAGAGTGACGAAGGAAATACGATGGAAGGTATTTAAGTAAAGTAATAAAAGAAAATCAAATCATGACCTTGGAATATTCAGAAATATTGTGGGTTGGAAAGAGAAGGAAAAGGGGAGGAAGAGAAAGAAAAAAGTTGACGAAGATAATTAATTAAAGACAAAGAAAACATGAACTTAAGATACGTAAACTTCGAATATTTAGAAATGTTTACATAATAGGGTGTTTTCGTGTGACGTCACGACACGCTCGACTGCCATGTTGGTAACTTCTCTTTGTAAACAAACAGAAGGAAGTGGCTTCCTCTATTACGATTTATTCATTTAGACGAGTATTTTAAGGATGCCATGGCTTTGCTGCATGGTGGGATGTTCAAATACAGACAGAAATCCTAGTTTGTCCGTGTTTAGGATCCCTAATGTGATAAGAAACCAAGGAGAAGCACACGAGAAACTGCTGAACAAGAGAAGGAATTTATGGTTCTCTTGAATATCTAGGGAGTCATCATCAAACCCCTCTCCTCTCCTTACAATCTTGGGGAAGAACAGGAGAAATTGAGGTTTTGGGGAAGGGAAAACCCTAATAATTACAGGAAAATAATTATTAGTTTGGAATTAATATTCTCCTCTATAATAACCATATGGGATAATAATTTAAAGTGTTAGTTCATTCAGTGGCAGATATAAAAATAATGCAGAGAAATAAGGATAAATATATACGGTGCTTCTCACAATATCTGTATGAAGGTCCACATGATGCCCAAGTTGATGCTGCTCTTGATATTTGTTATACCATCACTAATGTAACTCAACCAATGGTAAAAAAGTAGTGTGCCTTTACACTTTTGTGGCATTTCATGGACTGGAATTTGTACTCAGGATTGGGTGATGCTATAAAAAAAGTTACACAGGTACTATATTCACCATCTGTACAATCACACTGACTGCTAGGCTACTCGCCCAACAACTGCACTCTCTTACCATCTTTTTTTATCTTATGCAGTTATGCTATTAATATTTGCATTAACCAGATCAATATTTATGAATGCGTAGACGAGATTTATTTTATTTATTTTATTGATAAACGGAGTTATCATACGTTTAATGTAATATATAATTATACTGTATGTACTGTATATATTTCTTACACTCATATATATATATATATATATATAATATACCGGTATAGGAGTAATATCTCTACTTAAAAATAGCAGCTGTAGCCTATGTTGTGTACAACTGTAGATGAAGGTTTTGTTGTACTGTAAGTTAATCTACAAGTCATCAGACAATTCACCTTTCAGATCCAATACCAAATCAAATTATATATTACCAAACATATTTTTCACTACTATATTGGGCCCGATTTGGTAATGAAAAATACCAAATGGCAACCCTACCAGCGTCCCAACAGGGCTGATGTTTATATCGTGACGTCACATCGATCAGCTGAGTGAAAACCCTCTATTGCATGACCAAATAATTACATATAAAAACCTATAAAGAGTACAGTTGAAAACATACAAAGTGCAAGAAAAATCTGTCTGTTTATGTCAACATCTGGCAGTTGTTTGTTGTTAGCCTTAATATCTTTATGAAGGAACAACTGAACCCAGAACCATTATATTGTAAAACGTGATTGGCTGAAATTTTGAGTGCTATTGAAGATGTTGCCAAATAAAGCCTGAGTTTTCTTTCACTTTCTACTTGCTGAACTGTACATGTAGGTAGGTAACTTGATTATAATAATACAGTTTAATACAACACGCGTACTGTACCTGTTGTATGTTCCTGGTAAAGCATCCATCAGCAATCATACGAGCGGCGTTCCTGAGGGCTCTGGCGAAGGTGTCCATAGCCAGGATGTGACCGTGGAAAAGATCACGAGGTTCTGTTGACTCACGACGAACTCGACCCCCCAAGGTGAGTCCTCCTTGTTGTAGTCCACTCTGTAATGTTATTATAACCTTGTTGTAATACACTCTGTTATTATATATAAATAAGAGTTAGTAATAAATATAGTTGTTGACTCACGACGAACTCGACCCCCCAAGGTGAGTCTCCTTGTTGTAGTCCACTCTGTAATGTTATTATAACCTTGTTGTAATACACTCTGTTATTATATATATATAAGAGTTAGTAATAAATATAGTTGTTGATTCACGACAAACTCGACCCCCCAAGGTGAGTCTCCTTGTTGTAGTCCACTCTGTTATGTTATTATAAGTAATAAATATAGTAATATATAGTCATATTCAAGTTACATAGAAGTAATACAACATTATATTGTAGTCAGTCCTCCTTGTTAATAATAATTATAGTAGTAATATTAAAGACTTAATGAATGAATCAAAATGATATATATATATATATATATATATATATATATATATATATATATATATATATATATATATATATATATATATATATATATATATATATATATATATATTTAATTCCTTACTAACCTGTTCCAAGATACATTTCATGACGTACGTAGCATCACGAACGTCATACACACAGATGTCTGATGTTCCATTCACTTCAGGATAACTGTCTGAAGCATCAACTGAACCCAACATGTTATATGCAGCAGCAAAATAAACATCATGATAATATGGTCTACCAATAAGACGAGAGAAAGAAGGTTTAATATATAATTTGTATTGTTTATCCAAACCAAAATGACG